>VBSM01000662.1:10480494-10517249 GCA_008086735.1 Cheirogaleus medius
GGGTCTCGCTCTTGCTCAGGCTGGTTTCGAACTCCTGAGCTCTAGCGATCCGCCTGCCTCGGCGTCACAGAGAGCTAGGATTACAGGCGTGAGCCACCACGCCCGGCCTATTTTTTAATCTTTCTATTAACATTTTTATGTATATTTTCCTAGGTGGTTCTGTAAAGCAGGTGTTTTAAAAGGTTGGCTAGGTCTAGCATGCCAAAAGAGGGAGATAAGATTGATATTTATTCACAATGGCTACAATTTAATATGTTATCAATAACATTTTAAATGGCAGCCTGTTAAAGAGATAGAATTGGTCAGAAACAGGCTAGCGTTCTTAAAATAATTGTTATTGTTGCCAAATGATGAACCAAATGTAATAGAAAAACCTCAAGTGGATTTTCTCTGAGATAAACTTACAATAGCATGCTCTGTTTTTCCATAGCAAATATTGTTGATGTGTTTGTCATTTCATTATTTCAAAGTACAGGAATCAAAGCAGTGGTTCTCTGAGCTAATCTTAGTTTTTGACTGAGAAAATCAGGTACTTAATCAAATCTTTGAGACATTTAAATAAATTAACAAAACTACTATAAAAATTATCTTTATAAAGTTAGTCATTGATTTATGATTTGAGAAGATAAGCAGCTTTGTGTTACTTAGAAAACAAACAAAAATATATGGAATTTTCTTTCTCTTTTTTATTATTTAAAAAGTTTAAATCTACACATGTAAAATGTGTTATCCCTCTCCCCTGCCCATCAATTCTAATTTTAAAGATAATTTTTTTTTGACTGTTTATTATTCTTTTACAAAAAGAACATTCTGTATATCCTGTTTGGCAACTTCCTTTTCTTTTCTCACTGAACAATCAATTATGCTTGTTCTACATTAAACTACTTCTTACTCTTTTTAGTTGCATAGTATCCTATGGCATGGATATAGCATAATTTATTTCTCCACTTCTCTTTTGAGGGTTCTATAAGCAGTTTCCATTTTTCTTTTTTGCTATTACAAATATACAAATATTATTGTGAAGGATAGTTTTCACTATGTATATTCTGTGTTTTAATGTTGTGCTTATATGTATACTCTGAAACATAAACACAGATAACTGGAAATGAAATTGCTGTGGTGTGCACAATCTGGTTTTTGATTGGTGCTACCAAATTTCTCTACAGGAAGATCACAACTTTATACCCCTTCCAATAGTGTATCTGACCACTCTTTTCCTAGTACCTTCATCAACAGTAGGTATTTTCAGTCTTTACCACTCTGATTCACAATAAATAGCATCTTCTTTTGTTTACATTTCCCTGATTACAAGTGAGGTTGAGCATGTTTTATATGTTTATTGGGCTAATACATTTGATTTTTGTAACCTGTATGACTGCTAACTGCTCTTTCTGTCAGAGATTTAATTTGGCAATACCACTATAGGTATTACAAAAACTGATTGGATTTATTAATCTGCCTGGATGTTAGTCTAAAGGGAGTTCAGGAAAGGAAAGTGAGCATTATTTTTGTTGTAGTGTAGGAGAAGAGCCATGGAAAATTATTCCTTCTATCCCCTCATACCCTAGACTTTTGAATTTTTATCTGTGAAGTATTCTGTATTGTTTTGGGATCTCAGCACACTGGGTTTACAGATGAAAGCAACTAGGAAACCCAGAAATAATCTGTCCTGTTTGAGGGGAGGAGAGTATTTTTGCTTACCCCTAGAAGCTTCTTCCTTTCTCCCAGATGTTTAGCAGTGTTAAGGCATATAGGGTGCTAAAAGCATATAGTATTTAAATCTTAATTTTGTGGTGATCCCTAGAGAATGCTATCTGTGATGATAGTAGCAACAATAGGAATTAACTAGTAGTGAGCATTTACACATGTGTGAGATTATTGTCAGCATTTTATATTTGTTCTCCGTAGTGTGAAGTGAGCCCTCTTCTGGCCTCTGATGCCTGGAGGTAGAAGTAGAAGGTCTGTAGCTATGCAAAGCCTACTTCTTCAGAGACCTTGTGTCTAGGAATGCTTCCATGGCCATCTTGCCCTCTCTTGCTGCCAACTTAGTGATTAGGATTCAGACTAAATAATGACCTTAGTGTGATCATTCACACATCATGGTGATAGTGATACAGCTACATATTTTCAGTGAACCTTTGAATTAGAAGAGATCTTAGAGTCATCTACTACTTGGCCTCTCCTGAAGTAGAATTCCCTTAATATCTCATGGGTAGACTGATCACTGTGGAAACAGATTGAGTGACTGCTTCACAAAGCAGTTAATTCCACTTTATAGTTATTCATAACAATGGAAAATACATATGAAACGTGTGTAACTGTGTGAATTGTCCACTTCTCATACCAGTTCTATAAGGTGGCATTTTTATCAATTTTTCAGGACAGAAAATTGAAGATTATATAGGTTAAGCAACTTGCCCAAGGTCACATAGTTTGTGAATATTTTTCTTGCTAAAATTTTTTCTTGGTTTTTCAGGCTTAGACCTTGCTTGAATCTCTTCTTTCCTCCTTAAGCACTATTCCCATTTCAGGGGGGACTTGAGGAAAG
Organism: Cheirogaleus medius; assembly: GCA_008086735.1. Classification (NCBI taxonomy): domain Eukaryota; kingdom Metazoa; phylum Chordata; class Mammalia; order Primates; family Cheirogaleidae; genus Cheirogaleus; species Cheirogaleus medius. The sequence goes on from VBSM01000662.1 coordinate 10,483,043, forward strand.
CAGACTCCCATTGTGTATCATGCTCATGTTGAGGTTTGAGTTGGAGCCAGAAATTGCTAACAGCAACTGTGACTCCCAGGTGCATCTCTGAGAGCAAGGTTTGGGGAGAGAGGTGTCTGAGGAAAAGCTGATGAGTGTGCTAGTTATTGATTGAGTCTGAGTTGTCTTTATGCAATCTATTATAATCAGGAAAATGTTAGTAACCTTGAATCATTAAAATATTTAAAATTTGGAGCCTGACAACAACTTAGGAATTATGTATTTGCACACAGAATATACGCAATATATGTTGCTTGAACTTATTTATATTGAACCATCTCATTTATAGTTCTTGAAACTGAGACCCCGAGATTAAGTGCTAGTGTCAGGACCAGAATCTAGACTCCTGATTGCTTTATAATTATGCTCTGTAAACAGTTAACTTCTTTAGCTGGAGCAAGCCTGAGCACTTACTATTTACAGAAAGATTATAAAAGTATTTCAAATGCCATTCTCTTCAGTAGCAGTTAGTATCTAGAAGGAAAGAGGTTAATTTTTCAGTTGGAGAAATTATGGCTGTTGTCACACCATGGGGATGTGGTATTCTAATGATTTGAATATGGCATCAGGAGTTGAGTGACTCAGGGACAAAGCTGAACTTTCTGAAAACTTAGTGCTAAAATTATTACACTGGCTTTATTATTGGGGCTGGAGTAAATATTTGTAAAATATATGTCAGCATAAGGGCTACACAGTAGAGTATTGTTAGTGTTTTTATTAAACTATAAATAGAGTGAGGCAAACTATTCAATAAAAATTGTAAGTGGTACCCATTTGAGTACATTAAAATTTTTTGAGTGATATTTTGACAATAAAACTAAAGTTTGAATCTAGATAATTAGAACTGTAATTTGTCTTTTTCTTTGTACAAAAACCACAAACAAATTTTACATCAGAGAAATAAGGTTGTTAGATTTTTCATGTCTCCTCATAATTGCCTGACCATAATCTGCTTAATAGTGTTTATAATCATTTCTCTCCCCATAACCTTTATGACTTTCCAGTGCTACTCTTCTTTACTTGTTTCCACCATTCCCAAGCTTTGTTTTGTCCTTACCTTTCATTTCAAGATTCCTTTCTTCTATTCTTCCCACATTTAATTAGAATTTAGTATCTATTATAAGGGTGACACTATATTATATGCCTAAGATATAGTTTCTATCTTCAAGGAGCTTTGCTGTCTAGAGATGGAAAGAGCTGTACATAAAATAAATGCAAGGTATTAGAGGCACAGATATTCAGAGAAAGATGAGTTGAATTCCAGTGGCTGGAATTTGGATAATTCTTAAAGGCTATGCACCTGTGATCATTCTCTAAGTAAGAATTCTGTTGAACATTTATAATGGTCATGTTATCCAGTTAAGAGATTAAAACTCTCAATTTCAATTTAAGAAGTTGAGTTCCATTCTCATTACTTTTCGGGAAAAGAGGATGATATTTTGCATAATAGAATAATAAGCCTTAATCTTAGAATGATGCAGCTGGATTCCCACTCCTTTTTCTATGACCAGCTACCATATTTTAGGGCAAAGGGGCCAGAAATATGGATTGGGTTTGAATTTAATGGAATGTCTCACCTTCATATAAGTTACATTTCTATGTTAGGTTTTATCCCATTTTTTAAGGAAAGTATTAAATGGTATAAATAAATTCATGAAAAGATTAATATGTCAGATCCTATGTGATGTTTTCCAAATGAAGAAATATTTGTAGGGCAGTAATTCTTAATACATGAGAGTGCCTTGTTACATCAGGGTTGTGTGTCTCCACTTGAGAATTCACTATGTGCACTGAAAAATATTATTCATGAGAATGAACTACATATTTGAAGACACAGGGGTAGAAAAAGTTGAGAAACATTGATTATGGATCACCTGTACTGAAGGAAGGCAGGCAGTGTCCAGGCCATTACAGAAGATGTGTTTTCATAGGGTTATGTAGAGGATGCTTAGCAGGCCCATCAAAATGGTGATTTTATTCCAAAATCTTAAATTTTACTCCCGAATCCATTATTTTCTGTTGCTTTCACTATTTTTACTGCTCAGTTTGAATTTTAAAGTCCTTATATGTAAGATCTGGTCAATATTAAAGACTAATCCAATCTCTTTTGGCTGTTACTGCTTATTTCCCCATTTTAGCTTTATACTCAGTAATTTCTTCATCAGTTAATACGCTTTCTCTTAATAGAACCTATTTCCTCCAGATTTTACATTTCCCTTCACTTCCCTCTCTGGATGTATAAATTGGAGACATTTATCCATCTCTCTCTCTTTTTGCCTCCCTCCTGCTTTCCCTGTCTATGTACATACATGCATACATACTCTGTCTTTCCCATGTCTAGTTACCTACTTTTCTCAGTAACTCAACTTGGTTCTTATTCAGCAGTACATATAGACTTTGGGAGGGGATCTGAAAAATACAAAAATCTGAATGTGGATATGAGCCTTTTCTCACTGTTACTTCCTTGACTGTCTGATTTTATGTGCTACTTTGGCTAATGTTATGAGCATTTCCCCTTTCTAATTGCTTTGTATTTTCCCTTTTACAGTTGCATACTTGGTCGAAGGCAGTGATCTGCTCAGTTAGAGAGACTTTAACATCTAACATGACAGGTGTTAGCAAGCTCCTTTTCTATCTATTAGTTAAATTTGAGTTATTCTGATGGGTTCTTTCTTCTCTCGCACCACTTTGTTTCTAATTACTTCCAACCCTTACTTAACTTTTTCTTCTAATTGATTGGCTGCCTTCAAAAAAGTTATTCCTTGAATGATATATTTAAAAATAATCCTTCCTGTAGCTATTTATATTAATATATGTTCTTTCTTATAATCTGCCAGGGATTTTTCTCCTTCTTCATCACCCCTTAATTTACTTTGAAAAAAGAGTCATAGATAATAAGCTCAAGTGGACCTTTCTCAATTTTTTAATGATAACAATATACTAGCCTCATAATTAAGAAAGCAGTTAATTGTCCTTCAGTTAAGGTGTTTTGGCTGCCCAAGCTCTTTTCAGTATTATTGACAGGTTTCAATGATTGATGATACATTTTTATTAATCACTTATACTTAGCAGCTACAGGGATTACTAATTAGAAACCTGTAATTAGATTCAGAATGACACTGATAATGATTTAGTTGGGAAAGAAAGTTGTGGTCTTCTCTACCTTGAATCTTCTTTCTTTAATAAATCACCGTGCTTTTGACAGTGGGAAATGTTATAACATTTCAGAAAGTATTTACATTTGCATATTGGCTTCAATGAAGAACTAATATTCTGCCTCTGTTATGTGAGGAATAAGACATTCTATTTAAGGTCATACATATGTGGTTTTAGTTTTTGGCTGCCCAAAATGACATTATTTACCAGAAAATAATCAAAACAAATAACCTTTATAATATTCTAAATTGGTAGGTATTATTATTACATTTGCAGACCTGTGTTCCTATAGGTTTTGCATGATTAATAATGTTTTGGGTCCCCTCACACACAATGTAGTTAGAGGAGAGTTTATAACAACCTGTAGCTGCCTGTATTATTTTCATCAAGCATCTTCTATTTACTAAAAAGAGTAAAATTAAGAGAAAAATCTTTGAGAACCCTCAACAGTCACATTTTATCTGTGTTTACTTGGCAGCTTTCTATTTTATGAGTAATTCTTTGGTTAAAAAAAGAAAAGAAAAAAATGAGAGTTTGTGCATATTTGCCCCTAATTCTGTAATTTATTTTTAACTTTAGTTGAAAAAGAATTGTGTATATGTATATTCCTTTTATAATGTTAATTAATACTAGTTCTGAATTTTTCCTTTTATGATTAGGATGAAAAACATTGCTAGTAGAAATGAAATTTTTTTTCCAAGCAGGGAGTGGCCAAAGTTAAGAGAAAGAGTCCTAAAATTATTTTGATTGAAGTATCATGCATAGTTATTTTGTTTGATCTAAAAATATACATCTATTGTATCTTCTTTTGGTATTGTACAAGTGGCTACTACTTTTTTCATGTTAAAAATCAGTGGATAATAAGAGATAAAACAAACCTGGAATGCTTTTCTGGTTACTTTGAAGTGATGGACAGAAAACTGAGGACTCAATAACAACAATAATAAAAATGATACCTAACACTAGAGTACTACCATGTGCCAGACACTGTGTTTAGTCCTTCATATATATTTTCACTTTATTTCTACAACACTATGTGATTGAGACTATTATTTCCATTTCACACATATTTAGATTGAAGAAAGTGGTAGTCCTACTGTGTGGGTCTGATGCCATCTGGAGTACTCTGTATAGTTCTGCTTTTCGAAGGAGGTAAACTGCAGGGAAACCGAAATAGATGAGGAAAACGTTCATGAAAAGGAACTGAAGTTAAGCATATCAGAGGAATCTTCACTAAATTCTACTCCCTAAGTTTAGCATAGTCTCTTGGAGACTGCTTCTAATGTTAAACTTCATAGAAGAAGTTGAGACTATTAGCTGTGAATTCCCTTAATTCCCTTTCTTAACATCTTTGTACCTTCCCAAAGCCCCATACATAGTCAAAAGATGATATGCCTTCCCGATTAGTCACCATCCCCAAACCTCGGCACTTACATGTCTTTAGTGAATTGATCTGATTCCTTATCTTTCTCTCTCATGTGTTTTCTTTCCATTGCCCTAAGTGTATGAATATATTCTAAAAATAAATCAATAACAAAGAAATTTTTCTATTTAGTTCACATTTGGGTGTTATGTACTAAAAGCTACTATATAAAGACAAATAAGACATAGTCCTAGCACTCAAAGAGCCTGGATTCTAGGAGAGGGAAAAAGACATGTAAAGCATGAATGTTGTAGATATTAAATACATGGGTAAATAATGAAAACAAACATGTTTTTATGAAAGTCTTTTAGGTATCATGATGGAAGTCTATATAGGAACAAAAAAGGAAGGACTGACCAATTTTTCAGGGAATGGGGGATGACAAAAGAAGTGTAATGCTTGAATTGAACCTGCAGCTCTCTTTAGCTATATTACCCTATCTTTTACCTCTCCATATTTCATGACTTTGGATAAAGAAAAATCTACATTTAATATCTCCACCTCCCTCTCATTCATCCCTCAATTCCTGCACTCCAGCGTCTACCCCAGTACTCTACATAATAGGCATTGATTTTGTTGAATAAAAATAGCTTATGACAGCTAACATTTATATAGTTGTTGCCTTTTGCCCCCAGTTTAGTGTTTTGTGGGCATGTTGCTTTAAATGTGCTTCACTTTTCTATTTTTGGCTCTGGCTCCCAACATTTACTAGATTTTGGCACTTGGCACACAGAGTGGTATCTGCTAAATGCCAAGTACAGCCACCTCTAAAAAACATGGTATGAAAAATTATAAGGAGAGGTAGTATTTGTCTCCGGATAGAAGTCTAGGGACTTCTATCCCTCCATTACTTTTTAGCAGAGTAACTTTGGGCAAGTTATTTAACCTCTCTATGCCTCAATATTCTCAATTTTTAAAGTGGGCAAACAACCCATTAGATTGTTTAGAGGCTTAAATGAGTTAATACATGTAAAACTTAGAACTGTGCCTGAAATATAGATTTAAAAAGGAAGACATTTGATAAAAGTCTGGGACTCTTATCCTTTTTGGCTAAGTCTTATTTTTCCATCCAAATATTTGGCCCCTGATTTGCTGTCACCTCTTCCTTACCTGTTCATCAGACATCTGGTTTTGCTTCAAACTGTGCTCATTTTCTTCCCTTTTTCTGTTTCTCCTTTGCAAATCTAGGTTTTCATAGTTCTTGATATCCTTTTTTTTGTGGTGGAAAATAACTTTGAAGATTGCTGGAAAGATAATACATTGTTACCAGTGATGATTTCATGGCTCATAAGTAGGGTTATATAATTAACCCTATTAGTAGGGTTTTATAATATAACTAATATAATATATTAGTTATAATATATAACTAATATAACTAACCCTATTAGTAGGGTTTTATAATAATAAAACAGGTTTTTGTTTCTAATAGCAGTAGGGATTATTCAAAAGATAAAAATTCTTTTCCCACGCTTATTATCATTATGCATATTTATCATAAAAGATTAGAATATTTTAGAAATATAAAAGTCAGAAGTAAAAGATGTGTTTCTAAACATTTATTTAGTGCTTTCTATGTGATAAGATACTATTAGGTGCTGAAATATAACAGTTGTAAGTAGCTTGGTATGTTTTCTTACAGCTTTTTAAAAAGATTTGTGTAATCATATGAGTAATGCTATTTAATAAAATGAAACCAAACTTAAAAAATATTCTTTTGTTTCTTTTCATCACAAAGTAATGCAGTTTTTATGGTTTTCATGTTAACATATACATATGTGTATATGTTATGTTATGATATATATGTTATATACATAATTATCTTATTCTTTAAATTACTTGATAGTATTCTCGTGAATAATCTTTGACTATATTACAATTTAGTTAATAAAACTTCTTTTGATGGATTCCTGATAGTTCGGTTTCTAATTATTACAAGCAGTGATATAAAGAGAATCCTCTTACATATATCTCTTTGGAGTATGTGTTTCAGGATAAATTTCTAGAAGTGGAGTTGCTAGATCAAATGGCATATTAATTTAGAATCTTAATAAATTCAAGAAGATTGCTCTTATGCTGTCAGTCTAATTAATAAATGTTTCATTGTTTTAATTTACATTTACACTTGATCTTAGCCAAAATGCCGAGAAGTGATTAATTTATATTTAAAAATTATTAATGAATGGCTCTCTTTAATATCCTTATTGGCTGGTCATAGCTTATATATTGTGCTCTGTACTACGTTCATATCCTTGACCCAATTGTGTAGTGGATTATTCTTTATTTTATTAATTAGTAAGTTTGTGGTATATTGGTAAAAGTAGCTTTTTGTCAAATGTTAGGAAAGATTTTAGCTTGTTTATGCATACACACACACATACATTCTTACTCTATAGCTTACTTTATAGACTTTATAATTTACAGTTAGATTTCATAACCTTTTTAATGGCATCTTGGTTTTGTTTTCATGCTTAGAAATTCCTTTTCCACCAAGAGTAATAAGAATCTGAAAGATTTTTCATATCAGGATTATTTTCTAATATTAATTAATTAATTATATTTGAGACAAGGTTTTTCTGTGCTGCCCAGAATAGAGTGCAGTGGTATCATCATAGCTCACTGCAGCCTCAAACTCTTGGGCTCAAGCAATCCTCCTATCTCAGCTTCCTGAGTAGCTGAGACTACACACATGTGCCACCACACATGACTAATTTTTTAAAAATAATTTTTGTAGAGATGGGGTCTTGCTATGTTATGATATGATAATATGTGTCTCAGGCTGGTCTCAAACTCCTGACCTCAAGTAATACTCCTGCCTTGGCCACCCAAAGTGCCAGGAATAAAGGCATGAGCCACTGTGCCTGGCCTGCTTTCTGATTTTTATAATAATCAAGATTTATGATGTCCATGAATGTTTATTTCCTTTTCTCTTTTTCCTTTTCACTGTGTTCCTAGATTTTGGTCTCCAATTTAGTATATACAACTTCATCAAATACTTTGGAACCTTGGCATATTGTTGTTTACTGTGAAACAGAATAGAGTATTAGGTGGGACCATTTTGGATCCTGCTTATTTGAATACCAATTTATATTGTAAATACTTATATTATACTTGGTACCATTTTATAAGTAGGGTAACTATCAATCTCTTTTTGCCTGAGATAATCTAAATTTAACTTGTTTTCTAGTGTAATTTTTAATAGTCCCCTTTTACTTTCCTAAGGGTCTCAGTTTAGATAAAAAATTATGAGTTATAATGGATAGTTGTTTACATGGGATAGTTTCTTAGGATATTGTAATACTAAAGCTTCAGTTATTTCTGTTTACATTATTCAGTTGTTTCTGTTTATATTATTCCTCCAGTACTTAGTAATACTTTATTTGTTTTAACTTAAAAAAAATCTCATTTCTATTATTTTCATGATGAACTTGTTACAGACCTCACAGGGTTGCTTATCTGAGGTATTTCCAGAGCAGTTATACTGGCGTGTACCCTCTTTGCATTCATTTCAATTTCCAGAATGGTGTTCAATTTTTGAGTAAAATGTTTCTTATAATTCTTATTTATCTGGTATTGCTGTAAAGATGATGAAGAATTTGTCTGTGGGTCTACCCCAACCCCCTAATCCCTAGAGAACATTACCACCATGTGAGCACCAAAGTGTAAATCAGTCAGTACCAATTTGATGGCAAGTACATGTGGAGCCCATTCTTCTGATCTCGTGTCACCTCACTTCGGATAATGGGCTCAAGCTCAATCCAGGAAAATATAAGCAGTGCTAGATCACTGTCGTTTCTTATAATTCACTCACAACTGAGCAATGCAGTGAGCTTTGTAGAGGGGAAGGGCATGCCTCTAACCCTTGCTAGGGAGAGGCAAAGATATAAAATGTAATCAAAACGTTTGTACTCTCATAATTTCCTGAAATAGAAAAAAAAAGAATTTGTATATGTGTACATGTTTTAGTTGTATTTTACTAAATATGTGATCAAATCTTTTCATATGGCTATGTCCAAATCTTTTAACCTGGCAAAATAACTTTTATTTATTGCATTAATGTTTTTGGTGTTGTGTATATCCATAGATATGAATTAGTTTTTACTCGGATCATTGGATTTTGTAGTGTGTTAAATAATACTGCCCTTAACACAGATCTCTGTGGGAGCTACTTAATGCCAGTCCCTATTGTACTGTAACAGCATTGATAAAACCTTGGTATTTGTTATCTGCCAGATATATTTTTAGCTAGCTTATTTTATTCAGACCGTACTTCTTCAACCTTTTCTTATGTAGTACTCTGTCAAAGGCCTTTTTATAATGTAGATAAATTGTGTCTATTACATTTCTTTTCTCTACCTCTATTCCTGCTTTTAAAAGGTTTATAGAGTTTAGAATTAGTCACTTTTACCATTGATTGTAAACTGTAAATCAACTTATCTTATTCTTTCAAAAACTGTTACTTTACATTTTGGGATTTTTGTGAAGTTGCCACTTTAAAGGGCCAGTTTCAATTTTCTTGTAGTCGAAAATCTCTTTTTTAAAGAATATGTCTTTAAAAGCCTAAAGAATTTCTTTTATATTTCTGATTGTGTGTTTGTGTCATAATATATATGTTTCTCAGTGTTGTATGTTGATTTATATGTTTTGCCCTTAATTTTCATATTTGTTGGTCTCATTAATAAAATAAGAGTATTTGAGAATACTGATCTGGTGAGTAGAACACCATACAGGAATTTCAATTGTGTTTCCATTAGCTTTAAAATGTTCCTCTCTTTAGATAAAGCTATTTATTTTTAGGTATTTCCAATTTCATGGTCTGTAATCTGTGGATGAAAATTTTTGTGAAAAGTTTGCCTTGAAAATAGTTATCTAGGCACTGAAGAAAAATTACATTAATGAAGTTTTACTGTTATTTTTTGCAATGGGTATAGTAATACAAGGAGAAGTTTGTTTTATTAGACACATAGTCATGTTTCTTGTTTTATAGTATGTAGATATCTATTATAATACATAATATAATGTTTGTTGGTTTTGTTTTTGTGTCTGCAGAGAGTGATAATGAACTCTCAAGTGGAACAGGTGATGTTTCTAAGGATTGTCCTGAGAAGATCCTATATTCTTGGGGAGAATTGCTAGGAAGATGGTAAAATTTTATTTTTCTTATGGAAAATTTTATATTTATATTGTTGTTTTTTATTAATTAAAATCTATGTATTAAAATGGATTTTAGATTAATATTAAAATCTATCTTAATAGTAATATCTTAATGTACTTGAAAAACAGAAAGATTAATATATAATTCATAGGTATATTTTATGTTTGGCTAGGTCTTTCTCCCCATATGGTCTTATTTAACTTTTATTTTGGAAGATATATTTGTCTTATTATTTCGCTTAGATATAACATTGTTCAGGGTAGTCACTTTTAGGCTACATTGTCAATGCATTTAAATGTCTATTGTTAAAAGTTATATTTTTTTTCTTTACCAATTCTGTTAGCACTAAAAGGATCTGTACAGTTTAGAATTACTCATTTTATTACAGATTGTAAACTAACTCAGCTTATTTTATTCATTCTGACTAAACCTATTACTTACATTTTGGGGTGTTATATGTGGAATTACAATAAAAGTTACTCTGTTTATATTTATTATACTAAGTATCCTGTTTATATTATGATAAATAAATTTTTAATAAAGGTAGTCATGACTATCATATGTTGGTGAAATAAAAAAATCTTGCCAACAAAAAACTCCTCCATGCCAGTATAGACATAGAAAGCATGATTTATTTTGAGTGTATATGTCATATTACATGCATGTGGGTAGTCCAGAAGAGACTGGGCAGAATTTCACAGTTAAGTAGAAGAAAGAATAATTAAAACTTCTCATATTTTTGAGAGACGAATGGATGCTTCTTGTGATAGTCTTCTATATACATCCTGGGAGACTCTTAAGTTATAATTTAGGAAGTATGTATTTCTAATTCCAAGTGTTGGAAGGCTTATGATTTCTCATTGTAAAATCTGGAGACTAGGTTTATCAAATTCTAACCAAAGTGTTGGGCTTGTGTTTCTAAGGAGACAACATTAAGAGAAAAGGAGGGCTAGCTATATCTTCATTGTTAAACAAAGACAATTTCATTTTATTTGTCCTTACACACATACATATAAAATGAAAATATCCCAAATAATTTATTTAACTCATTAATTAATGGAGAACCAGTAAGATACTACAGCCAATCAAAATGAGGATTCGATATAGAGATTTATGTCCTTTACCTGACAATTCATTTATATCACTTAATAGGAATCATTTTGCATAGCTATGTACAGAAAACATTTGCCTTGCCATTATCTTCTGTGTGTTGAGAGCTTTAAACTAGCTTAGTCAAAGACATGTAAAGGCACACACTCGTATGTTATCAGATAATACTCAGATGCTTCAGGCATTCCATTGAAATGATGATGTTCAGTAATCTCTTTTGTCCATTTCAAAAATCTTTTATAATTTTATCCTACGCTATATCCAGAAGCTAATTTGTAAGCATTGTTCACCAAAATATAAATTTATCTCATATGTTTTTATTTGTTCCATTTAGGGTTACTGTTCCCCTTTAAGATGAATGGTTTTTTCTTTTCCTGTCTTGTATTTTTTTTTTTTTTTAAAGATGGTCCTGAGTTTGTTGGGAGAATTTTATGGGGGATGAGGAAGGGTAGGAGGTAAGGAGGAGGATTGTTTCAGTCATAATCTAGGTCTAGGCTGTAAAACAGAAACCATGCTAGGCTTTTCAAACAGAAGGGTTTTAATGCAGATAATTGGTGTGTTAGAAGGCTGAGAGAGAGCAGAAAAGGAACACTGAAGTAACCGAAGTAGTAGGAAGCAGCTATGACCTTTAGGACTATAGAAATAAAATGGAAGAAGTACTGTTGCCAGAATCTAGGAACTCAGAGGAGGTTTGAGGAACTGGTGCAGGTACTTCTGAAGAGGGCTGCATACCTGGTTGCTTAGACTTCTGAGGATACTCCGAACAGCTAAGGTTTAGAAGGAACTGTCAGTGGTGGGGACATTGGTTAGCTCTTCACTTCTGAAGAGCCTTTCAGACCTCGGAGCTGGTGGGAGAGAACTATATGATTGGTGCTGGTACTACTTAGAAGGCCTGGCTGGTATTGGCATTTCTCTGGAATTGTGGTATAGCTGGTGCTGGGAATCCAACACCTTCTTTCTTTTTTCTCCTTTCCAATTGCACAGGACTGTTATTCTCTGGCAGAACCTAGTGTGGAAGCCAACTTGCAAGGGGGTTTGTGGATTCTTAGTCCTTGCATCATTGAATAGAAGGGAGGGCTTGTAACTGAGAGAGAGTAGGTAAATAATTACAGGAGAAAAGCTGGTCCTAATTCTCATTCACCTGTTTTTCTGGGCTAGTTGATAATTCTTAACATCCAAGCTTTTTAGATAGATTTATTTATTAGAGGTACTGGCAAATCAAGAAAAAAACCCGGTATCAATAGCTTGTCCTCCTAATCTCCTTCATCTTTGGTCTGAAGACGTACTTTCATGGTCTAACCATATGGATATGATGGATAGCAGTGGATATAAAGGTGGCATTTGCTTTGATGCTACAGCTTGGCTTTTACTGTCTGTGTTTTTTCCCTCTCTCCTTTAAGTTATTTGCTAGGGGGAGGCTAAGGAATTTATATGGACCTCAGCACATCATAGACATAAGCAACATGTGTCTTGCAGCAGCTTACCTCTGTGGCCAGGATTTATTTTTCCCTGATTCTCTGGTCAAGAACAGGAGCATACTCTTCCATGTTAGCTACTTCAGAAAATAAGGGCTCCCTTCTAATTGAATCTGTTACTACTGAGAAGTGGGTGCTTACTTTTTACTGGCCCAACACATTCTTTCTTTCTAGTATAGCAAAATATAGCAGCACTTAAAATGAATACCTTATACCTGATTTAAATGAATCACTAATGAAGCTTTAAGATATTCTATATACATGTATTGTGGAAACTAATTTTCACTGGGTAAAAAGTTTCTTCTTATCTATGATTTACTCTCAGTGTCAAAAGAATTTCAGTTTGATAAGACCTATGGAAAGGGAGGGTGATTTAGTGGGAAAAATACATTATGCTAAAACTCAAAACTGGATTAGAGTCCATGTATAGTGCTAATTTGATATGTAGCTTGGATAAGTCATTTAACCTTTTTGTGTTCCATTTTTCAAGTGAAGCTTTCATGAACTTGCTCATGCATGCACTTTTTCTCTGTCTCTAAGAAATGGAATATCTTTTACAGAGGTTTTTTTGTTTTTGTTTTTCCTTGCCTGTGGATTATGAAAATGTCTGAATTTTTATTATATTCTTTTATGCTTTGCGATTTTATCACCAATACTGAAGAATTTACACTAACAATCTGGGCTGTTTTTAAGGGAATATGTACAAACAACACACTGTCTTGATTCTTAGATAAAATTTAATTAGCAAGTCCACATGCTCCTTGGGAGAAATGGAAAGGTGAGAAGGGTTGAGAAGGGAAGTAGAGACAGACATTGTCTTTTTTTAAATCAAGGTTTTTCTTATTTTAAATTATTTTTCCATGACAATTTATACATAGCAGTTAATATTCTAAAACTCTAATTAAAACAAAATTTAATTTAGAAAACAATCTTATGATTTTTTTTGCCCTTGAATGCCCTTCTTTCAATATATTAAAAATTTATGGCATATTAAATTGGAAAACAAGTCTCAATTCACTAATCTAAGCTTCAAGCTTCTATCTTAAGATACCGGAACAAAAGAGTAAATTAAACCCAAAGCAAGCAGAAGTGAGGAAATAATATGAGAACAGAAATAAGTAAAATTGAGAAAGACAATAGAAAATATCAAACTGATGCTGATTTTTTATAAAGATTAATAAATTTGATAAACATCTAACTAGACTGATCAAGTAAACAAGGAGAGAGAAGACACAAGTTACAAGAACCAAAAAGGCTATAGCACTACAGATTACTACAGACATTAAAAGGATAATAAAAGAATATAATAACTCACTGCCTATAAATTTAGAAGCTTAGTGAAATGAACAAATTCCTTGAAAGACAGAAATTGCCAAAGCTTGCTCAAAATGAAATAAATAACCTGCATAGTTCTGTATATTTTTTTTTTTTTTTAGAGACGGGGTCTCGCTCTTGGTCAGGCTGGTTTTGAACTCCTGACCTTGAGCTATCCACCCGCCTCGGCCTCCCAGAGTGCTAGGATAGTTCTGTATATTTTAACAAAATTGAATTCATATTTAAAAACTTTTCAACAGAGAAAATGAGGCCAAATTGGCAAATTCTATCAAACATTTAAAAAAGAAATAACAAATTTTACACAAACTTTCTTTCCAACTAATTTTATGATATTAGCATATGCTGATATCAAAGCCAGATAAAAACATTATAATAAAGAAAACTTCAGACCAGTGTCTTTCATGAATATGGACTCAAAAATTCTCAAAATACTAGCATATCAAATGCAACTATATATAAAAGGATAATATAGCATGAGTATGTAGGGTTTGTTCTGGGAATGCAAGGCTAGTTCAGCATTTGTTGTTATCCACCATATCATCAGGCTAAAGAAGAAAAGCCACATAATTATCTCAATGGATGCAGAAAATGCCTCTGACAAAATTCAGCATTCATTCATGATAAAAACTCTCAGCAAGCTAGGAATACAGGGTAGCTTTCTCAATCTGATATAAGGCACTTATGAAAAACCTGTTACTAACATCTAATTTAAGAGTGAAAGACTTAACTTTGGAAGCAAGGCAGGGATGTCTATTCTCACCACTCTGACTCAGCTTGGTCCTGGAGGTCCTACCTAGTGCAGTAGGTAAGACAAAGAATAAAATACAAAGAAGATTGGAAAGTGAAGTATAAAACTGTCTCTATTTATGGAGAAATGTTTGTGTAATAAATCCCAAGGAATCTACAAAAAAAACCAAACAAAAATCCTCCTAGAACTAATAAATGAATTTTACAAGGTTGAAAGATACAAAGTCAATATGTGCATGTCAGTCTTATTTCTATATACCAGCAATGAAAAATTGGAAATAGAAATTTGAAAACAAAAGTACTAGAAAAAAATGAAATACTTAGGTAGAAATCTAACAAACTATATGTTAAATCTGTACTTTGAAACACTAGAAAACAATAACAAAAGAAATAAAAAAGACCTAAATACATAGATATGTATACTATGCTCGTGTGAAGTGAAGGACTCAATATTGTTAATATCTCGATTCTTCTCAAGCTGATCTATAGAATTAGTACAATTTCAATAAAAATTCCAGCAGAATTTTTTTTGTAGCAATCAACTAGGTGATTCTAAAATTTATATAGTAAAACAAGGTAGCTAGAATAGCCAAACAGTTTTGAAAGTGAAGAACAAAGTTGAAAGATATACTACCTGATTTCAGGGATTACTGTACACCTGCAGTAATCAAGAGAAAATTGATGCAAGGATAGACACATAGATAAATAGCACGGACTAGAGAGAGTTTAGAAATAGAGCCACACTATCTAAATAGACATTTTCCAAATAAGATATACAAATTGCCAACCAGTGCATTAAAAAAGATGCTGGTTAAAACATTACAAGCCATCAAGGAAATGCAAATCAAAATTACGGTGACATACCACTTCACACCCACTAGGATGGCTATAATCAAAAAGACAGATAATAACAAGTGTCAGTAAGGATGTGTAGAAATTGGAAACATAGCATAGCAACTGCAGCTCTCATGTGTTATAGGTAGAAATGCAAAATGGTACAGCCATTTTGGAAAACAGTATTGTATTTTCTTATAAAGTATAACACAGTTGTCATACCTCCCAGCAATTCCAATTCCACTCCTGTGTATTTACCCAAGTGAATAAAAACCTATACATGAATGTTTATGATAGCTTTGTTCATAATTGCCCCAAACTGAAAACAACCCAGATGTCCTTCTCAACAGTAAATGGGTCAGCTAACTGTGGTGTATCCATTCAATGGAACACTACTCAGCAATGAAAAGAGTGAATTGCTGATACACACAACAACATGATAAATCTGAAATGCATTATGTTAAGTGAAATATGCCAAGTTCAGGCAGCTTAATACTGTATTATATCATTTATAGGGAATTCTAGAAAGGCCAAAACTATTGTGATAGAAAGCGTATCAGTGATCACCAAGGACTGGGAGTGTTGCAGTAGTATTGACTATAAGAGGACATAGGGGATTTTTTTTGTGGGGGCAGGGAGGTGATGGAACTGTACCGTATTTTGGTTATGGTGATGGTCACACCCTACATACATTTGTCAAAACTCACAGAACTATATGCTAAAAATATGAATTTTAGTCTGCATAAAGTATTCCTTAAATAAATGGCAACCCCTAAAACACAAACAAACAAACAAACAAAGAGCCCCCAAAACCCCAGAGTATTACCTGGGCATTATAGTTGCTGAAGCACAGAATGCTACTACTCAATTAAAAAGAACAAAAGAAAAGAAAGAAAAAAAAGAAACAAAGGGAAAGAATGAAATTTATGTCTTATGTATTGATTTTCTATTTGAAGTGTGTCTTTTTCTCCTCTCGGCAGCTCCTTCATCATCCTTTGCATACTCATTCCTGTCTCTTTATTTTGATTTGTAGTATTGTAGAAAACATTGTCTTAACTAATTTTTCTATTCTTATCCTTCAAAGTTATGTCAAATGCATATGACCTTTTTAAAGCTACTATTGTTTTGCAGACATCTGCTATAGTACCTGAATATAGTAGGTGTTCAATACGTATTTATTGACTGTATTCATAAATGAAATGTTTCCAGCCATTACAGATTTTTGTCTATTCAATTCTATGAACATTTTATAGATATACATTTTGGTAGTTGATTATTTTTGTCTTATGTAAGTTTTTAATAAGTATAAGTTGTTATATTCCCTGTTGGATTGTAAGTAGATTCGTTTCTCCTATATCTGGCTCTATTTGGACCCTGGACAAGTTAGTTGACTACTTTGTGTTTTGGTCATGTCATGTCATGATGAGGTGTTTTGACTTAAACATTTAAAAAGCATCATTCTGGATGCTAAGTGAAAAATAAATTATAAGGGAGAAAAGATGGAAGCAGACAGAATACTTAGAGTGCAATTACAAATAATCCAGGGGATAGATGATGGTATCTTGCACCAGCCTGGTAGCAAAATGTGACATGCGGTCAGGTTCTTCGTATACTTTGAGAGAGAACTGATAGAATTTGCCTATGTTTCCTGTGTGGACTGAGAAAAAGAAGCAACTGACCACTGATGTCAAAGTTTTTGGCTTGGGCTACTAGAAGACTTGTCATTTACTCAGATATGAAAGAGGGAAGGAAGAGCAGGTTCAGTGGATAAAATCAAGATTTTGGAGATGTTAAGATGCCTTTTAGACACCCAAGTTAATGTGTCCATTAGTCATTTACGCATTACATTGAGTTCAAAGGAAAGATAGGGAAAGAAATATGAGTTTGGGAGCCATCAGTGTATAGACGGTTTTTAAAGCTGTTAGAATGGAATGGGTGAGATTACTTAGAGAGTGAGTATATACAGAGGAGTCATCCAGAAACTGAGCCCTTGGCCACTCCAGTGTTTGGGGGTTGGAAATCTGAGGAGGATCACACAAAGCTGTCCAAGAAAGCACAACCAATTAGGTAAGAGGAGAAATAAGATAGAAATCAAGTGAACCCAGTCTATCAAGGAAGGAGTGATCAAATGCTGATAGTCAAGTCAGATTAAGTGTGAGAATTTCATTTGGTTCAGCAATTTGGATGTCACTGATGACTTTGAGAACAGTTTCAGTGGAGAGGGGAATGAAAGCCCATTTGGACCATGTCTAAGAAGAAGGGAAATCAGCAGGTATAGCTAGCTCTTAAGAGTAATTTTGCTATAAAGGAATGACAAGAAATGGGGACACATTAGGTAATGGATATGGGTTGAGAGGGTTTTATTAAAAATTAACAAGGGCCATATGGGATGCTTGTATTTTGCTAGAAAGGACCTAATAGAGAGAGAAAATTTGATAATGCCAGAGGAAGAGGACACAGTTGCAGGGGGAGTTGATGAATAGGCAAGAAGATATGGATTTGTTGACTAATGGAGGGGTTGCACTTAGGAACATAGCTTATTGTAACAGGAGGAGAGGTGAGGCATGGCTACAAAGGTAATAAATGACATTTAAGGGAACTTACTATGTGCCAGGTGCTATTCTAAGTACTCTCTATGTGTTAGTTCATTTAGCCATTACAACAACTCTCTGAGGTAGGTACTAATGTTATCTTCATTTTAGAGGTAATAAAACTGAGGCACAACTATATAAAAATACACAACAAATAAAAATATGCAGCAAACAGGTAACTTGCTCACAGTCCTGCAGCCCATAAGTAAGTTGCCCATGATCATATAGCAAGGAAATGACAGAGCCAGTATTTCAATCTAGGCAATCTCTGGCTCAAGAGCCAGATCTTTTTTAACCATATGGGCAGGCTGACATTTACATAAATATATGTAGGTTGCTGGATTAGTTTTTATGGGTGCATGTAGAAGTTCTTGGAGAGTGAATAGACTAGGAAAATTGATACTCTTACCCAAGCAGTACTTGAATCTTCTGGTCATGGATTTACAGTGAGATTATGAGAATGGCATTATACTGGAGAGGAAAACAAAATATTTCGATCATGAAATAAATGGCCAAATAGAGATCTTCATTCTGTTTATAAAATGCAAGATTTATTGTTTGGTTTAATATACATTTATGAAACATCATCTTAGGCTATAAGAGATAGTTAACAACAGTTCCTACCTTTGAGGTTTGTAATCAAGGTGGGTGGGAATGCATATTCATAACAGATCATTTAACCAAGTAATTGAAACAAGGAGGCTGTTTCAGATTTCTTGACCATTTTGGTTTTTTTTTTTTGTTAAATAATAAGTCACTTGATTCATTCAGCCAATTTAAAAAATTTTAATCATCTACACTCTCTGAGGAACTTTAATAAACACTGCTCATTTAAAGACAAATAAAAGATAGTTCCTACCCTCAAGGTTGATTATGTTATGGAGGCATCTAGACCTTTAAACAGATCATTGTGATAAAATTGATAAATGCTTCTGTAAGCATTACAGAAAATTCAAATGTACGCAAAAGTAGAAAGAATAATACAATGAAGCCTCATGTGCCCACCACCCAACTTCAGTAATTATCAACATAAAGACAATATCCAATAAATATTTTTAGGCTGAGATTGCTAGTGATTTTCTTTAATTTTTACTTTTTAGGAAGGTAATTTTGGAGTAGGAAGAAAACTGATTAACAAAAACTAGTTGGTAGGTAATCACATGGTTTCATGAGATCTTCTATACCAAACTCATGGGCCTTATGTATGGAGAGGAAGCTCCAAATGGAGAAAGACTTCTGAGGTAGAGTTGACAGGGTTTCTGGGGTAAAATTCAGTGTACATTTTTTTTCAGCTATAAAATATTATCTTTCTAAATTATAATATTTTTATCAATGGATTTCAAGAAATTCATTAAAAGAGCCTAAGAGAACTATTAAGAATTAAGGTAATTGATTTTTAGAACTTTAGAAAATTTGCTGGATTTTTTACAGTTAAAATCTTTTTCTTTTGTTTGGGTCATCATTACAATTGATATGAAAAGGGTAACATTTGTCTAATCTAGAGTAGTTTGTATTTATTATACAAGGATTGTCAAAAAATTTTAATTACTCTCAGAATTTCTTTTTTAAACAGTCTTTAGATTTATAAATTTTCTAAGTATCAGGAGGTATTTAGGTAGGCATTTATATAAAGATATTTTGAGATTGATTTAGGTAAAGCACCTATTATGTAGAGCCCTATGCTTTGTGCTTTGGGAAATTTTTTTTTTTTTTAAGGTAGGAGACAGTCTGTATTCCCAATGAAATTTTAAGTAAAATATTTTTGAAAGTATTTTGACCTTATTATTGAAGAGCTAGATTAGTCTATAAAAGAAGCAAAATCTTTATATATAAAATCAGAATTCACATACTTAAATATACTCTGAGGAAAATGTAAGGAAAGATATTTAAGACTAATTTGAAATCATTAGAAAAAATAAAGATAATATGGAAAAGACAGCTAAGAACAGTCTATACAAAAAGTTCAGTAATGGAGGTCTTTATAAGAGATTGGAGTTAAGATGTATTGAAGAAATAACTACATGAACAAAGCAAGTGAACTAAAGGAAGAGAGAGAGGTTGAGAGAGAGCAAAAGAAAACATTTGTGATGGCAGAACTTGTAAAAACCAGCTGAAAGTGGGAGCAGGATTTCTTTCAGATGTTGAATGTATTCAGAATGGTAATGATGATGATTTAAATATTATTTAAGAAATTTAAGGAATTGGACAGAATAATTTCTGGATAACTGCCTCTGGTTTTGAAAATGTGTGGAAAACTGTTGAAAAATTTTAAAGACTAGAAAAAGGTAGTGTTAACTGTGAACACTTTAGCATAAAAGTCAACTTTTTTAATAGGAAGATTTTCTAACCAAAAAAACTAAGTGAACATCTGAGGAAAAAAATTGGGTACTGATTTATTTTATCAAATAGAATAACCTTTAAATTATTCATTCTCTTTTATTACAATAAATTTTTATTGTATTCTTCATGGCTATGTGTTACTCGTCATCAGAGTGGGAAGATGTATTCTTTCTTTCTTTATTTTTTTGAGACAGGGACTCACTTCTGTTACCCAGGCTGGAGTGCAGTGGCATGATCATAGCTCACTGAAGCCTCGAATTCCTGGCCTCAAGTGATCTCCCTCCCTCTGCCTACTGAGTAGCTGGGACTATAGGCATAAGCCACCATACCTGGCTAATTTGTTTATTTTTTGTGGATATGGGGTCTTGCTTTGTTGCTCAGGCTGATCTCGAGCTCCTTTCACCTCAGCCTCCCAAAATGCTGGGATTACAGGAATGAGCCATCTGCCAGGCTGCATATATTCTTTTTTTTTTTTTTTTGAGACAGAGTCTCACTCTGTTACCCAGGCTAGAGTGAGTGCTGTGGCGTCAGCCTAGCTCACAGCAACCTCAAACTCCTGGGCTCAAGCGATCCTCCTTGCCTCAGCCTCCCAAGTAGCTGGGACTACAGGTGTGTGCCACCATGCCCGGCTAATTTTTTCTATATATTTTTAGTTGGCCAATTAATTTCTTTCTATTTTTAGTAGAGACGGGGTCTCGCTCTTGCTCAGGCTGGTCTCGAACTCTTGACCTTGAGCGATCCTCCCGCCTCGGCCTCCCAGAGAGCTAGGATTACAGGCGTGAGCCACCACGCCCGGCCTGCATATATTCTTAATCAGTGTTCTCTCAACCTACTTGAGCTTCAGCAAACTGTGAGGAAAATAAAATAAAATCTAAGCTCAGAGGAAACTTGGAAGATTAAAACCACCAAGCATGAACATACATAGCTTCCCATCTTTTCACATTAATGGTCCATTTTTTTTAAACATGGGAAAAACCCAGCAAAAACACAAACAAATCAAGACAAAAATATGTACTTATAATCTTCATAATGACCTTTAACCTATCCCTTTCCTTGAAACTTTTCTTAATGAAGGTTGTATAACTTCTGCATATCTAGTTTAGTTAGGTTATATAACTTCTCATTATTGGGGATGGAGAAATCTGCAGCCTTTCTGGTGCCACCCCATCTTTTAATTTCAGTTGTAGTTCTTCCCTTTTCTGAGAAAACTTTTTCACTCATGTTTTCATATCTAATAGCCACCTACTTCTACCTCCCCTGTTTCAAAATTGCCCTAATTCCATTGGTGACTTCTTAGTGGTCACAGTCACTGAATTTTCTTCTCATCTCTTGATTCTCAGCTGTTTTTGTTAAAATTGACACCATACTTTTGGTATTCTCTCCTCCAATGGATAGCTTTAAAAATAGAGTTCTTATATGCCTAGTTTCAAGAAAATCTTTTTTGAAGGCAAGGGAAATTAACTAGATGAGCACATGACAGGTTTTGATCCTATTAAAATCAATGAGAATATTTGCTTCTAAAGAAGCATTCTTTTTTGTTGTTGTTTAGCTTTAGTAATTGACATGTTTCATTTCATAAATATGTTCATTTAACAAAATGTATTGAATACTTTCTATGTGCAAGGCACTGTTTTAGGTACTTAGTAGATATAAGTAGACAAAACTTCTTACCCCTGTGGTGTTTATATTCATGCATTAAAAACTAAATAATTACTGTATGATTAATATATATTTGGTTTATGTTGACTTTTTATTTTTTATTTATTTATTTTTTTTATTTATCTTATTTCTAGGGCAGAATTCAGCATGTGTCATAACTGGATGCCTATTTTCAAGTTCCTGATAGCTGCAATTAATGTGTCAAAGCAGTAACCATATGTAGTTATATTTTTATCAGAAATATTGAAAGCAATGATTATTTTTATAAATTGCTTTTTTATTTATTTAAGTGTTCCCTGGTCATAGATGTATATCAGCAGCATTTGACTTAATATTTATTAGTATTTCTTGAGTAATGGGGTGCCATATACAGTATAATTTCTATGCTGTTACCAAGATAACCAGTAAAATTAAGGCTGTTAAAGCAGGGTTATGAGTGACTCACTTATTTTTAAATGTCAGTGTGTAAAGATAAATAGAATAGTGCCTAGGTTTTTAAGAGAGGAGAAAAGACATTTTCATTATGCCTGGTCAAACAAGTGGCTGAGAGTCAATTAGAAACTGAATGTCAACTGAGTAGAATTATATTATGGGAAAATGTTGGGGACTGTTGGCTATTAACCTTAAGGAGTGTGTATATTTATGCATGTTTGTGTGTGTTGAAAGAGATATTCCAACTTCAAAATCTTGGTTAAGTCGTTCTACAAAATAATCTGAGCCAACAAAATATTTAATCAAGCCGTTTGTTCTCTTCATTCTGCCTGCAACGTTAGAATATGTTGTAATAGGATGAGTGGATATTAGGAGGCTATTGCAGAGGTCTAGGGTGGATAAAACTGGTGGCAGTTGATATAGAGAGAAGTGCATGGATTTTGGAGAAGTTGGGAAAATAAGATCCATTAGACTTGGTGATGAATTAGTAATGAATTATGGTAATGTTAAAAATAACTCCTAGGTTTCTAGTTTGGATCGACTGTGGTAACAATCAGTGCGATGGAATACTCTGGAAAACAATCAGGTTTAGGGAGAAGAATATGAGTTCAGACATGGACATGTTGATTTTGAGGTGACTCTGAGCCTCTGGAGCTCAAAATACATGTGCATACCGTGTTTCCCCGAAAATAAGACCTACCCATAAAATAAGCCCTAGCAGGATTTCTAAGCATTTGCACAATATAAGCCCTACCCCGAAAATAAGACCTAGTGACGGGCGTGGCTACGCAGCGTATCTGCACAACCCATGCATTTCGTCCTGGAGTGGTAAAGAAGACGAGCAGCCTTTCTCATCTGCCCCATCGTGACAGCTACTATCCCAGAGGTGACAGGAAAGGTACGGGCAGCCCCACCAACAAGGTCGGCTCCCCCGTCAGGTCCCGGCCATCCTGTGCATGCTGCAAGCTGAGGCTTTGAGGGTAAAATAACACATCCCCTGAAAATAATCCCTAGGGTGTCTTCTTGAGGAAAAACAAATATAAGACCCTGTCTTATTTTCGGGCAAACACGGTAGTTGATCCTGCCTACAGACAAGAGAGTGAAAAAGTTGGATTACTGAGGGCAAGAGTGGAGAGAGAGAACTCAGAACACTTAAGAGGTTAATAGAGGGGAAGAAATCAATGGTGGGGTTTGTAAAGGGGTATAATGAGGTAATACTTTATCCCTGAAGCCAAGGGAAACAAAGTGGTCAACAGTGAAAGGATTAAAAATGTCCCTTGAATCTAGTGGCTTGGAAAGAGGTCATAAATCACTTACATGAACATTTTTCAAGGAGAGTTACAGAAGCCATATTGAAGAGAATTGAGGAATGAGTGGAAGGGGAAGAAATAGAGATAGTAAGACATAGTGATTATACAACTCTTGAGAATTTTGATGTGCGTGGTAAGAGACAGTATGATAGAGAGTTAAGTGGGGTTGAATGCAGGTTTCTTTTACGTGGAGCTTTGATTAATTTATTGGAGTTTTAATAGGTAAAGATACACAGTGATGACTTATTGATTTCTGTATGACATGTAGCACATACTTTAATTACTTTGAATTTTCCTTATATATTGTACATTGTGGAATTCATAATTCAGAGTATTTTGCATTTAATTAACTCAGTTTTATACACTAAAAGTACAGAAATTTAGCTACCCGTAGCCATGTATGTTTATCCTATTCAAAAGTATAATCAGAGCCAAACATTAAATTACAAAAAGTTCCTTTTATGCCTGATCCTGGCTCCCTTGTGGCATTATATTCTTTGGCAATCTCAAACTCAATTGGATAATGACTAAGAGGCAGCTGGAATGAAGTTCCAGGCATCAAATAGTTTACTCACATGTCAGTCTTCTCAAGATTAATTAATACTCTCCTTCTACTTGACACATTTTGTGTAATGTAATTATCTATGGTGTTTTTCCAAATTAACTAAAATTATATTATAATTTAAATCCATAAGAGAAATTTAAAGAATTGAAATGACTTTTTTGTGTCTTATATTTATAAAAGTATTTAAGATCACTGTAAATGTTTCTGACAGCGAAGGAAAATAAAAGGGAATTTTCCCTCTTAATTCTATTACACAGATATTTTGGAATATATTCTTCCATATTCTTTTTCTTTGCATGTTTAAAAGCAAATTTCAAAATAGTATATATGTATATGTATTTAAAATAACACTTGTATACTATTTTGAAACCTGCTTTTGTCACTTAACAGCATAACTATGTTCTTTAATGGTATGATAGCATGTTAAATCATATAAACTCTACCTTTTCTACTTTATATTGCCTCAAGTCCATCAGTATTATCAGCTTAGGTTCTCTAACGCAACAATACAAAAGTTTAGCTAGAAGAGGCTGCAAGAAAGAAGAATGGGTATAAATCTGATAGCTTGTTAAAAATACTAATGAGATTAATTTACTTGAACTTGTTTGAGTTATGGATGTTACAGTTTTTTTTCAAGATAGCCAGATATGAATGACATTATGGGGAAAACATGGAATATATTTTCAAAGGAAGGGCATGCCAAAATGAGGATCTGGGCTGGAGGTAGAGGAATGTGCATAATCTAGAGAAGTAGGTACGAAGCCAATTTTAGAAAATAGATGTGTACATTCTGTGACTTTTAAGGCTTAAACTTGAAACCAGAGCCTAGGGTGTTAGGTCGAACTAGATTACATTGCCAAGATTTGGAGTCCAGATGGTTGCACCAGGGTCAGTTCTAAGAGATCAAAAGTGAGCAGCAAATTCAAATATAGATAAAGTCTGAGCAAAAAGGCATAGATCATAACTCCAGGTTTAAGCTAGACACCAGGAAAAAGGTGAGGAATGGAATTACATTCACAAGTTTGAGAAGTGCAGTTCAGTTTCTTGGTCAGATGGCATAGTAGCATACCCACTGTGTGATTATTGACATTAGGACAAAAGATGTTGGCCTTTGTGCTTATTCTAAACACCCCTGGGAATGGGTAAGACTGATAAGTATATGTTGCTCCCCTAGCAAGGTGGAGTTATGTAGGTTCTGGTCATTGTAGGAAAGGGTTAGTTCTTTCCTTTAGGGGTTTATAGTTGTAACAAGACAGGGAGACAAATCCAGAAGTACAAACAATAGTGAACTCTTCTTACTATAAAACCTATATTAGATCACTTCAATCTGGAAGATCCTTGATATTTAAGTTTATGCTGGAACAGAGAACTCTTAGTTAGGCCATCAAGAGATAGGGCTTCCCAGGGGACTTTTGGGTCAGGATGTGGCTGCTGCACAAAACTGAAGTGTATATATGTCATGCCTCCTATGCTGTGGAGCCTGCTTTTGTCACTTGGCCCAGTCAGCCTGACATCAGAGAAAGGGGTATAGTCAAGGTGTGATAGGCATATGATCCATTTTCAGCACCCATTCCTGAACACCATGCCCTGCCACATACATCATTATCCAACCTGCCATACATTGATTTCAGGGGATTCAGTTGGTTCTTTTAATGTGTTGCAGTGTTGCCTATTTATAACTAACACATTAACTATTATTAATAAGTTCATAGTATAATTAAAGTAAAGGACAGGAAGAAAATACTTTTCCTGGTGGTGGAATAACATGGCTCACTAGTAATGAAGATGAGATCAAGAAAAAAAGTCAAAAGCATCACTGAGCTTATGCACTACTATCGTTTCATACTCCCACTATTTTTCTCTCAACCCAGGCTTATACTTTTATGTAAACTAACAAATATAGTTTTCACTGCAGCAGCAGTTCAGGAGTGGTAAAGGGAGTCTGAATGGTTTATTTTCTTGTTTTTACAGGCACAGTAACCTTGGTGCACGACCAAAAGGGCTGTCCACGCTGGTGAAGAATGGCGTCCCTGAAGCATTGAGGGCAGAGGTATGGCAGTTATTAGCAGGCTGCCATGACAACCAGGCAATGCTGGATAGATACCGAATTCTTATCACAAAGGTAGGAAGCTCTTTTTGTATTATTTTCAAGGGACAACATATTAAATAAATCCTGTTTTTCATAGTTCCCATAAGCCATAATGCTTTGAACTTCTTTTAAAAATATATTGGTGTTGTGCCGTCAATACTTCCGCCTTTCATCCTGAACACGTGTTAAATAGTGGTAAAGAGTGCATGTAGTCATCTATGAACATGTTATACCTTGGCTTTCATTTTTCCCTTCAAGTGATTTTATGATAACTATTTACCAAATTATAATATATTCATATTTCAAGTGTTTTCTAACTTTTTAATCAACCTTTTTTATTGTGTACAATTTATATTGTTACACTCATACACAGTTACTCTAGTATAATTTTTAAATAAAATTATAATGAAATTAAAAGGCCTTCTATGCTATGTCACCTCACATTTAAATGATGTGGATTGTTGCCCAAATCCTTATTGTGTCAGGAGCTCTTGGTTCTGCTATAAATTCCTTTATGTCTAAAAAGCTGGTTTTAGAGCATAAATAAAGATAAGTGTTGGCCTTGATCCTACAGTCTCCTCTTAGGTTTCACCTCCCAATTTCTTAATCTACTGTAAGTCATGCATTTTTAAATAATAGTAACATTTTATTTTTTTAAAAATTTCTGTTCATAAATGAGATTTTTTATAATCAAGGCTTTGTTTCTCAGAATATTCTGACTTTTAAAACTTTTTATCCCCTGTAATTCCTTCTTCCTTTCTTTCCCTCTTTGACTCCTTCCCTTCTACAAATATTTTCTGAGTACTTTGTATATTCAGTCACTGTTAAATTCAGGTTTTTTAAAAAAAAACCAAACTTTTACATTTTTTAAAGATTAATGGTCTCTACCATTAATAGTGAGATATGCAATATGATACATTGGTGTGTGGGGAAAAAATATCTCAAGTTCCATTTGCATTTTTTTAAATACAAACACAAAAGGCTGTTAAGCTATACTAATATATACTGTGTCATGATACTGAGGCCTCACTAGGTCCTTGGCTAATGGCCACTTGTTCCACATGGTATAAGAGTGGCCTCAGGAAAGAATGGAACTTGCACACCTTGGAGTGGAACAACTGTGGAGCCCACACTCAGCTATGCATTTCTAAAATATTACAATTTTCTTGCAGTTTGTATGTGCTAGATAAAGTGAATTTGCAAGTTATCTAGTTTTAATTTAACCATCATAAAATGGATGAGTGGTTTAAAAAGTCTGCTGTCACAGAGTGCTGCATGCCAAGTTATTTTTTTTTAAATGAACATTTAATGTGTTCTTTCAAGGAAGAATTAATGTTATAATAATGAATGTGACAAAGCAACTACTTTTGGAAATAAACTAGTGTTATAACGGACATTTTGAAACATTTGGCAATTTAAACCTCACTATGTGATTTTGTCACTGAAAACTACATGCGTATGTTAGTATAAAAACTATTACATCTTCTCATATAAAAACCTGGAATCAGAAATTTTAAATATGTTTAAAATTTGTTCAAATAGTTGTAGAGAATTTGGAACTGATTGTTAAAAATATAAAAACACAACACCTTCTGATTTAGTCATGAAAATACCTAGAAGCTGGGCATGATGGTGCATGCCTGTAGTTCCACAGCTACTTGGGAGGCCTAGGTAGGAAGATTGCTTGAGGCCAGGAATTCAAGGCTATATTGTGCCTATGAATAGCACTGTACTCCAGCCTGAGCAACATAGCAAGATCCTGTCTTAAAAAAGAAAAAGAATACCTAGAGAAATTTGCTAATTTCCTAGCCACATGTCTACAAAATAATTGATGGGTGGGACTGAAAAAATGATGCACTTCTACTTGGGTTTGTGGATCTTTGTATATTTGGCACTTTTTGATCATGGTTCAGCAACTGTTAGCCTTTTCTTTTGGTCCAGTTAATTTTTTCTGTCCTATTAAGGGAATGGCAATATTTCAAGGTTAGTTAATAAAATGGTTCAGCTTGAATAAACAGAGTTGCTTTATAAAAATCCTACCAGAGACCTCAGATTACATAGGGAAGAAGGAATATGAAGTAGTTATAGAAATCTTACTTGTGATTTGGCTTCCATGGAAAAAATAGCCTATCATTTAATTCTGTAGTAGGCATGTGCTAGTTTAAAAGTTGAAGCCACAAATCATATTCTGAAGCATTCTTTTCAGGGGTGTGAAACATACAACTAAACAGCAGGCTGGATACCGCCTTCAAATAAGCCTTGTGTAGCCATCAGTACATCGAAGAATAGTATACCTCTGGCTCAAACTTGCATTAATGCTTTCTGTTTTGATATGGGCTTACTAATCTATTACTTATTCTCTTTTATACATTTTATTATAATACCTGTTTGGCCCTCAAATATATTTGATTTTGTGACTTCGTTATACCACCATGTCAGCCATTGCTTCAGAGGAGGGAGCTATCATAGTGTGTTTGTAATTGATTAATATCTACTTCCCCAACAGACTCTGGAGTCCAGGGGAGCAAAGACCACAACTGTTTTGCTCTTTATGGGATAACCTGTGGCTAGCATAGGGCCTGGCATATTAATGTAGATGATCAATAAAATTTGTTTTTGTCCGACTCAAGAGGGACATAAGGTCATCTGTTGACTTATTTGTGTAGTCATTTATTTATTCTTTTTTTCCTTTCCATAAATTATAGTTTTATACTATGTTAGATCCTGGATAAAGCTGGTAAAGTATGAAGCAATGTATTTTTTGCAATAAATTCATCCATCTCACTGGGGAGAGCTATACATAGTGGGTTAATTTGGGCAGCAGTTCCTGGTGAGTAAGCCTCTATTTTTTCTACCAGGGGTAAGTAGGAGCCCCTAAGAATTTACTGACCTAGAGAGTTTTGCAATGGTAATGGGGCATGTAGATTGAGTCACCCTGAATCATGGTCGGTCAAGGGTAGAGAGGAATATTGAATAGAGAGGGGGCTGGGATTACAGTGTGGAACAACCTTACTCTATAGCCTTATGACTATAGAAAATAAAGCTCTACATGTCTTTTTGACTGGTAGGAAATGACTAT
Organism: Cheirogaleus medius; assembly: GCA_008086735.1. Taxonomy (NCBI): domain Eukaryota; kingdom Metazoa; phylum Chordata; class Mammalia; order Primates; family Cheirogaleidae; genus Cheirogaleus; species Cheirogaleus medius. The sequence continues at coordinate 10,512,379 of VBSM01000662.1, forward strand.
AGGGACCAAAGGATGAAGAATTTTGGATTAGATTCAAGTGAAAATGAGTAGGTCAGGAGCTGTAGACCAATCAAAAACCTCAGTTTGGAACCAAGGACCAAGCAGGACCATTAAGAAGAGCTGTTATGTCTAAATCTATGAGAATTATGTTGAATCTAGTGCCAGCATCAGAAGGAGATTTCAGGCACAACTTGCCTTGGTAAAGTGGTAGCTCCACTTTAGGTGGAAATTCTAGTGCTCACTGTGGAGGGAGACCCTGGGTTCAATTCTCAAACTCTTCTACTTACTAGCTTGGGACCTTGGGCAAGCTCCTTAACTATCCTCAGTCTCAATTTCCTCTTTTGTAAAATGGATATAATATTATGTGTGTTACAGGTTTGTTGTGAGAATTCAATATGATAATTCATGTAAAGCTCTCTGTATATGCCTAATAGATGGCAAGCACTCACTCGTGATACGGAATGAGGAAAATTATAAAGCAATACATGCTTAAATGTGAAATAAGTGACACAGAGAGAAGTACTATAGGAAATATGGAGATTACTATGGGCTCTTGAGTTCTGTGTAGGTTTCAGGACATCCATCTGAGAAATGGGGGGAAAGAAAAAAACCAAGATTTGTATAACACAGTTATCTACTTGTACCACTAATCCCATTCTTTAATTTATCAAATAGTGTGCCATTTGTGTCAAATACCATGTTAAGCACTAGAAATAAAAAGAAAAGTAACACTTATACCTTATCCCTGAGGAGTTTGCCGTCCAGTGGGGGAGGCAGTCAGAAAGCAGAGAAATGGTGAGGACGTGGTTAAGTGCTGTGTCACAAGTATAAGCAAAGTCACAAGCAGCACAGAGACTGGATTAGCCAGTCATGCCTAGGAGCAAAGAATGGGAGCATGTGTTTAGGCTGAGACAATGCTGTATATAAAGAAACAGAGTTGTGAAAGGTTCTGCATGGTCAGGGGATGTGGGAAGTTGAGAATGACTCATGGGGGCACCCCAAACTGTATAGTATACGTGAGCAAGGATGGTATCTGGGTTTTGCTCACTGCTATAACCTTAGTACTCACCACTAGGACTGTCCTCTAGCAGATGCTAGACAGACACTTGCTGAAGGAATTAATGGGGTTATGTGATAGACATTATGTATGTCCTGTGCTTTCATATGCCCTCTTCATATAAGCCTCACTACTTCAGTGCTAAGATTCCCATTTTTACCATCGAGAAAATAGGACATGCAGAGAGCCTGAGGCATATAGTTACTAAATAATAGAGTTAATATTTGAACCCATGAAGTAGAACACTCTTAAAACTGAAATAGAAGGGATAGGTCATTCCTACTTTTTGTCTTTTAAAAGATCCCTTAGAAGGAAAAACTTTTTCTCTGTATTTTCCTGATCATTAGAGTAATAAAGAACAGGTTGGAGAAATAAAAGCAGTACTATCTCTTTTCTATACTTCATAATATTATTTGTATATAAATGAAAATGTTTAATTTAGAAACTATTCTGTTTCTGTCAGGAAACATGTATGAATTTTCCAAGTTGATCAGTAGTAGAAGAGTTCTAAAGCACCTAACTTCAAGACTTCTCTTTTAAGATGAGTCTTTCCATTGTTTATTTTAAAGTAGACTTGAGCCTTCAACCATTGTTTGCTACTGCATGATTTAAAACCATTGAGGCTTAAGACACTACTGCTGCTGACTTAGACCACATATTTCTGAAATCTTAAGTCCTTTATTTCTTCTCATTGAGATTTCTTGTTATTCCTATTAAACTAGCATTCTTCATAATTTTTGAGGTGATCTGAAAGGAAGATAGAAGGATTATGATGACCCTGTTACTCCTATAGATACAAGCAAACAGAATTTAGAGCTTCTGAAATGAGAATTCAATCTTAATTTGCTGGCTTCAGGACCCATGGAAACCCACGTTCACATTTTCACATATTCTGAGCTATTTGACATGGCGGAGACTGTGTATGTTTTAGGGCTATTTGAGTTTTATGTAGCATAACAGAAATGTACATGTGATTTCAGTAATTACATAACATGTGGTGTAGCTTAACTATTAAGACTGATGATTACTTATATGATGTATAAAATATTATAGTTTTATACTCTTTTGTGGAAGTATCTTATTTATAACATTCATACTTTATACTTTGTTAAAATCAAAAACAAACTTCTAATTGATAAGCTTTCAGAAATAGCATCATCATGAGCCATTTTGCCCTACCACTTGAATTCTTCTTTTTTCTCAAAATGAATCTTCTCTTCCAAGAGTGTGCATATGTGTATTTATACAAGTATGTGTGTGTGTATATACTGTTTATTTTTTTTTTTTCTTTTTTTAGAGACTAGGTCTTGCTATGTTGCCAAGTGGAGTGCAGTGGCTATTCATAGGTGTGATTATAGTACACTGTAGTCATTTATTCTTAAAAGATGTAAGATCTAGTGTTTGATAGACCTGGATTTGAGTCTCACCTCTTCTATGTATTAATTTATGATCTTAGAGCATTGTCTCAACTTTCTAAGCCTCAGTTTCATCATTTTTAAAGCAGGCATAATAGTAGTATCTTACTGGGGTTGTTATATGCATTAAATAGAATGACGAAGTATTTGGCGTGTAGGAACTACTCAAGATTAGCTTCTGCTGTCTTTATCAATATCCTATTATATCATGAACCATAGTAATAGTAATCATAATAATAATGCGTATTGGTGTCAGTGTATGTTTCTACTTTAATAAGTGTGTTAGACAAGTTCTAGTCACATAATTTTTACAGGAACACATGATATGAATAATAGCTGATGAAACTGAAGTATGAAGTGTCAGATTTATATTTTTCTGGTTTTTGTTTTCTTTTTGATTGGTGAATATTATGGAGTATTTGAATTCTAAAACCTGACTTTATAGTGATAATATGAATTATTATTTTAGTGATATACAAATTCAAGTATATCATAAAGTCAAATGATAGTCTCTAAAAACCACTCCTAAAGACTGATATAATAAAGACTGCAAAGCAGGTTTTAATCTCATTCACTTATTAATTCACTCATTCATTCAGTAATTCTTGATTGATCATCATTTATGGGCCAGATGCTCTATGGTTTCTAGGGCTGTGTAGACGAAAAGGGTTCATATCCTTGAAGAGTGCAGTTTATGGAAAGCCAAGCCTATGCATGGATAGATCAAGTATATTAAGATAAAAGTTATAATAAATGCCTTAATCAAGTGTGAGGGATGCAGAAGAGGTAGTGATAACTCTGCTTGGATGAGCCAGGGAAGACTTCACAGAGGACAGGACGTCTGAATTGGGACTTGAAGAATATATCTGAGCAGGATAGGGGATGGGATGCATTATAAGGAATGACTTATGTGATAATTCAGCTGCCATTAAGGAATTATCTTGGGTTATCCAAGAAGACTTTGAGAGTGAAATTGGTGTGCTTCTCCTCTCCCCAAGTCTCATGTCAATTGGCCAGCTACATCTGCTATTCATGCACCAATGCTTATCTCTTTGTTAAAGAGGAAGGACTTAATATAAGTTTGTTCCTGTTAGAACAAATATGTATCAGGAAACCCTCAGAAAATATGCATCATATCAAAATGATATCACAAGAGAATATGTGTCATATAGGGTTGATGTAATGGAATTTTAACCAATTGTATTATAGTGTCTATTCAATAAATGTTTAAGTACCTATTGTGTACCAGATATTATGCTAGGATGGTAATGCATATTAATTTTTAAAATCAGTTAACTGAAAAAAATCATTGATTGAATAAAGTAAAACAGGATACACTTGTAAAGCAGAAGCACAATTTTATTCACTACAGAAATTATTTGCTAAAACCTATATAAAAGAGCAAAAAGGGCAATAGTTGCAAATATTACTTGGTTGTTGCTGCCAGAAATCCTTTTTGGAAGGCCTGTTTTAAGATTCTGCCAGTTCTTTGCTTTCTTGAGCATTGTATGGACAGATAAAGCTTCACTGTGTTTATTCCTGTCAGATCATTGGTACCACTCAGAGTAAAGCCTGTCTTTTCTCTGTTATCTAGTAAATTATAGCAGATGGCTTTTAATAAAATAGCTAAAGAAATATTTTTACCGTAGTTTAGCGGAATGCATTATAATACTGGAAATTCCAAAGAGGAAATGTTTAAATTGGTATTTTTCTTATGATTGAATATTTGGTAAATATTTAATTAAAAAGTTAAACTATGGTATCAGTTATATAGTTTTTTATTTGATAAGTTTTCACAATGAAATTAAACTCAATATGTCATTTGGCCATGTAAATGTTTGCTTTTTCCTTACATGGTTTACTTTTTAAAAACTTAATGTAGTTTGTTAGTCAAATAACACTCAACACTAGATTTCATTGAGAGTCGGGACATTGCTTAATTACATGGCTGCTCTGTTCTCTGTCATCACCTTGTCTAATTGTAGGCAGGAGCTTTTTAATAGAATGAGGTTATTCCAGTTGGGTGTGTAGCATTGGTATTTAAAAAAACATAGGCTTTTGTACCAGTACATTACTGATATAGCTATACAATTTATAAAAATTTCCTCAGAAATTTATCTTTAAAATTTACTAACCAAAAAATTAAAGTGGATGAGGAGAATAATGAGCACTCATTGTGTTGTTCTGTAAATGCCTTGAACATGAGATACTGGAAGGTCTTTATTAAAGGAAACTAAGAATGAATGAAAGAGATTCTTTAAGAAAATATACTTTTTTTCCCTTTTCTTACATAATTATACCTTTGCTTATTATTATTATTTTTTGGCTTCTTCATACCTTTTTTTTTTCAGCATATTACGGGGGTACAAACGTTAAGGTTACGTACATTGCCCTTGCCT
>VBSM01000662.1:10519124-10536535 GCA_008086735.1 Cheirogaleus medius
CTTCTAGGATTCTTAAGGTATCATGCCTTAGGTTTAAGTCTGTTATCCATCTGAATAGCTTTAATATCAAGCTATTCAACTTTTTATTGTAATGTCATGACTTTTCTCTGTTTCTTGGGAGCACTTTCAGCATCACTAGTGGCACTGTATGCGTCACATGTTATTCAAGATTCACAGTATTGCACTAAGCGCGATGAAAAATACGCGAGGATTGTCAGAGGTCACTTTTTACTCCATGTACAATTTAGTGGAGAGACAAACTGCTCACATGGAGATGATTAGCATCATAGGGCATTTTAAATGGATGCAACACTTGAGTTCACTTGAGGCGACTATGAAATTATTACAGTGGTATAGTAGGTACTACAGTTAATTTGATGCAATTATGATTTAATACTGCATCTTTACATTTGTTTACATTCCTCTCAAGTGTGAATGGCACCATGTATGATCTGTGTTTGTGTGCTTAAGTTTTGATAAATTTTAACTTTTTATAATAGATTTGTGTATATTTTGTGGTAGTAAATGATTAAACAGACTAGTATCAACATATATTTTATGCATTCATGACATACCTGACTTTTTCTTAATTTTTTCAATATTTCTAGACTATGTGGTTTATCTGCAAGTTTTTCAAATGTCACAGATCTTCAAAAAATTTTCAGTATATTTATTGCAAAAAATCTGTGTATGAGTGGACCCATGCAGTTCAAACCATATTGTTCAAGGGTTAACTGTAGTTGTGAAAAGCAGTTTTCATTATTTATTGTTTTACGTTTGCAGGATTTCATGTTCCTTGTGAATTTATCAGATTAGGCTACTTTTTAGTTGCATGCCTTTTAGTTGATTTTTAAACTGACAAGATGGGCTGTGTCATCATAGAGCAACTATGTCATTTTGTTGTACTTTGTATCCCCAGAGTCTGACACTAGCTCTTAATAAATATTAATACATAGGTGTTGAATAACTAAATGAATTAGACTCTATAGGTCAGTGCTCCAAGATTAAAAATAAAGAGGTTAATTGGCTTTGGCATTGTAATTGAAGAATTTGATTATAAGTTCTGAATTTTGGGTTATTTTATAGAACACTTCAAATTATAAACCAGAACTGATTAATTGAAATCTCACATTTTTCATCACACTTAATGTGTAGTTCCTAGGGACATAAAATTAGTCATTGAAAAGTTGTCTTTTTAATTTATTCATTTTTTTCACTATAATTACTTCATTTTACTTATTACTTATAGAATAGATATGTAATTCTTAATATACACACACAAATCCATACTCCAAAATATGACCTGTGGTGTATCCCCTCTTGCAAACTAATTTCCTAATTTCTATTTCCTTTTTCCATCAAATAGGAAAAAAAAAAAGGAAAAACCAAAGACTGCTGAGAAAATTTAAACTTATGTAGGCTTTTGAAAAATTCAGTTCCTCTGTGAAATTTCTTGAGCTTCCTTAAAAGGATTCCACATTATTAATACCATATTGGGGATATTATTGGGACTGTAATTTTGTTAAACCATAAAGCTTTATTTCATAAACTGACTTTTGATTTAATTAATATATTGTTCATTTAATAAAGATTCAATAGATTGATTTAAACTAAGTATTATAATCAACTCAATATGTTGCAATTTTAAAAGGATAATTATACCGTAACTCATTAGAATTCGTTAGAATTCTCTAGGTTTTTTTTCCTCTTTATTAAATCTTGATTTGTTCTAGATTCAGAATTTATTTTGCCAGTAGTGCTTCTATTAAGTACACAATAGACTTCAATTTTTTATATATAAACATTTTTATTCCTAGTGAATGATGAATAGACTAGGTAAAAGTTTCCCAGAACTATTTTATTCCTGGGTTGGAATATCATGGGTATGCATACTTTTTCCCATAAGACTGAGCTTTATCTGTTACCAATGTCAGGATAATTCAGTCACTTTTACCCTTTGAGAAGCTGATCTTTGACATGTTTATGAAAACTCTTTAATCTTTTAATAGATGACTAATTTTTAAAGACAGCATCATGAAGCTTTTACCTTGATACCTGCAAAAATGATGTGAAAAGGAGCAATTTTCATTTGACTCTTTAAATCTTCAGTTCTTGTGTGAAAAAATAGAACAGCAATTTTGGATTGAAAGCTTATCTTAATTTTTCTACCCATCTGTCTAGTAGATATTTAGATACTCTGAGTAAGGTTCCATTTCTTTAGAGATTCTTTAATCAAAGTTGCTGTAGCTTTCTTACTTTCCAGAGACCTTGGATCTTCTTTACTTTGAAGGGTTTCATAGTTCAAGTATTTGCAGGCCTGATTTGGGTATGTTTACAAAATTTCTGTCTCATTCAGTCCTAAAAATGGGATCTTGCATTCAAAAGGGTAATTGATCTTTATTATGTACTGTTTAAAATCAAGATTTTCTTAGTAAACTATACCAGAAACTTAAATTAAAGATTGAAGAAATTTCCCTGGATAATTTACATGTTCCATTTTCCTCTTGCGGCTGATGATATATATCTTGCTATTGAGCTATAGTTTTTCGAACTCACTTCTACCCTGAAAAGACCCTTTCCCATTTAAACAGCAAATAGATTGAGCTTAATCCTAGGGAAAAGATGATGCTTAGCTATTACCATGAAGAAAATTATTGTTCGTCCCAGTGGCACAGTGTAGTCTTGCATTAAGTGTTCTGGGACTAATTAATCAGGAAACAACTCTAATTAAAAAGGAAACTGCTCATCAGCTGCCTGCTCAGGCTATTTTACAGAAAGAAACTGTAGACCTGGCTACTTACACTCCAGCTTCTAGCAACATTCTTTAACTGCATATGTCTCAATTGAAAGAGGTAATTTAAGGATTTTTATCAGACCTTATTTTGTAGTGGTAAACTTTGATATTTAATGGCCTTTTTGGATATAAATTTATATAAAAGCAATAATTCTAGAGTTGGAATATTTTGGCCAATCTGCAAGGCTTTTTAACTTTTAATCTTACCATGTTTTTTACATCCTGTAGCAAGCCATGCTACTTAGAAATAATGCTATTAGACAACATTTGAGTATGTATGTGTAATATGTATATAAATATGTTTGTCATGCAGGATCAAAGTAGAAGATCTAACAACTGTTAGTGAATTCAGTTACTTAAATCTTATTGACATTTCTGTTAGCTTAACAGTTTATTTGACTTAATCAAAGTCTTAAAGAATTACTATATAAAAGAGCGTATTTTAATTTCACAAGAGTATGTACATTATATATGTGTTGTTTCCTAGGCTGGTTTGTGTTTATATGATGATTATTACGAACTATTAATGAGAATTTTGTAATTGTTCTTAATGTTGTTTTTGTTAATTTTACCTCTTATCTTTTGATATTTGTCCTGATACAAATACAGAGGTTTATCAGTTTCTAAAATGGGTAAGTAGTTGGATGAATTATAGAGGTAAAACTATTAATAGAAAGCTACCCTCAGTAACGGTTGGAATCATATAGTAAATTACTCTTCCTTGTATCCTTGACATGCTTCCATCTCCATCCACTGACACATAGTATACTCCGAACATATTTATATGAAACCAATTTGAATTTTGGCCCTATGGAGATCAATTTATTCTGTGCTATTATTTCAAATTAGTTGTAGTTCAAGATGTAGTTCAAGTTGTATTTCAGATCTTATACAAATGATTGCTGCTACAACACAATTTAATGTTTACAAACTTCATGGTACACTTAGCCAGGGCAAACAGTCTTGTGAATGTTGGGGTAATGCTTTTTTTTTTTTTTTTTTGGTAATTGCTTTTTAATAGGTAAGTACAATTCTATTATACTTGTTTGTTTAAACAAAGGACTAAATAAAAGTTATTAACCAAAACATGCTATTAACCTATTTTATATGTGATGCATCTAATGAAAACAAGACAATATCTTGATCAAGAACAGTGTTAAAGCCTAGAGCCATAGCTTTTTATTAAAGTTTTATATCTCTGGGCTTATTTTTATTTAGAGTTTCCTTTGAACTTTGAGTATATGGATTTGTGTTAGTTCATATAACTTAGTTACTCAAATGTTCACCTTATTTGAAGTACTGTGTGTTTATTTAACACATTAGTTTTAAGAATTGATTTAGAAGCACTTACTTTTGTGGCTCATCTATGGATTATATTGATTTCAAATAGTAGTGTTACAGTTAACATAGAAGAAGTCTAAAAGTTTAAGTATTCAACCCAAGGTAAATGAAAGATGTATGTCAGAACTGGAAATAGAAACTAACTAGAGTTACTGATAATTTATCTCTAATTTTTAACTCTTTATGTTTTCCACTGAACATTACTTGGAGCATAAAGCCACAGAGAATATTTATTCTTTATATTTTTATAAAATTACAAGTGTATCAATTTCCATCAATAAATAGTACCGCCAGAGACTAAACACTAAATGCGACTTGCTGGCTTTCCAGAGGTGACCTTTCAAATGCTGAGGTGTGACAGCACAGATGTGGAACTTGTTTTGCTTGTTGTTTGTGTTGGTCACCAATGCTTAGTACCTGTTCTCGTTGGTGTACATGTGGCAATGAATGAAAGCTGTGCATCATTCCAAAATGATGCTGAACCAGTCCAAATTTGACACTTAAATCACCTACTTTTCTAAGGTAACATGTTGTGTTCAGTTTCGGCAAGGTAGTAGATATTATTTCTACTGATACTGTTTATGGAACTCTACATAGAATGATTTTATGGCCATACAAGAGGAAAGAGTCTCTTGTTGCTAAATTCTATCCAGTTTGGACCAGGTTCAGTGGTGTTTTAAATCACTGGATAATTCTTGAATATAGGGGTCCTTGAGTGGCACATTAATACTTTGAGAAAATGTAGTTAAATCATGAGTATGTCTTTTTATTCTGGAGATAGAGATGTTCTCTAAGAATACCTGCAGCAAGCAAAGCATCCTTGAAAAATGAGGGAAACCTATGTCTTACCTTGGTAACTTTAAGGGTTCTTTAAGGATTCCATGATTCTTCTAGGTACTCCAAGGAGCCTGTAAGTCCTTAGTCACATGAAAATGTGGAAGCCAAACTTTATGGCAACATTATGTCAATTTGATCCTGTGTAGTGTTTAAACTTAGAATACAATCTATAGTACCAATTCCATCTCTTTCTTTAAGTCTTGATTTAGTTGTAAAATATTTAGTTCTTGATAATTTATTCTTGGTTTGTTTACATTTAATTTTAATTTCACTATTTCCTTTTATTTGTCAGAAACATTACATAAGACAAATCTTCTCAAAATTTAATGTGCATTCAAACCACCTATGGATCTTGTTGTAACAAAATGCAGATCAGAAGGTCTCAGGTAGAAGTTGGAATTCTCATTTTGAACAAGCTATCAGATGATGTCAACACTACTGCTAGTTTATGGACCATACTTTGAAGCAAAGATTTAGGTACTAGACTTTAAACTCTAAAATACTCCTTTAATGTTTTTTTAATTATTACAAAAAATGGGGTGGGTTAAAGATAGTTGCCTTAGAAGGTTTAAGTTATCTTTTCTTATGCTTTGTGTAACACCTAAATCATCTGATACTTGGCTTTTACTTGATGTAAAAGTAGGAAGGAAAGTCAGAGAATCAAAGAAGTAGAAGACAATTCTTCTGAATGCTTTTTCTCTCTTGGGTTTTGGCTGTCTACTTTAATTTTTGATTCATACTTCTTTAACTCTCACAATGTATAAAGGCTTTTAGATTTTCCATTTGAGCCCACAGAACAAGAATGAAATTTTACTTCCATTAATCTTCATTCGTACACAACTCAACCTATCACATTTATAACCATAATACATTTTACTTCCCACAAATTTAAGTCTTATTTCCCATTTCTTCTGATAGGTTATATTTAGAGAAGAGGGATTTAGTGAAAAAGCCAACCACATTAATTTAAAATATTCTATCATGGAGATAGTAGCTTAACACAGATTTAAGGTTATTGGAGGGTCTTTTTTTTTTTTTTAAATGGGTGAAGATGTGGCCAGAAAGATATTGTGACAAACAGCCCTCTAGGAAAACCTGGCCAGTGCCTTTGCTGTGGAAATGAAGTGACACAGACTGAATGCATTAATCAAACAGCCTCTTTATTTGCATTACCTTTTAGAAATCACTCCCAAGGGGAAAAAGAGTTTAGATATTATTTATGATATAGTTGATCACTGACGTAGACATAATGATATGAATCTTAACAATCTAGATTGTTGATTTAGAGAACATTAGGTTGAAATGTTACTAATTTAATTTATAGGAGTTCTTTTTAAGTTACACTCATCATTCAAGACATCTCTAGTATTATTCTAAATGCTCAAGAGGATTTATAAACTAGCTTTTGATTTAATTCCCAATATGCCTTTTATGCCTCTTAGTTTTGTTTGAGTATCCAATGTGGATTCAGGATTTGTGGGGCCTGAAGCTTGTATAATTTGGAGGGAAGGAGCTCTTTAAGGAAAAGAACCTTTTTTTGGGTATGTGTGCAAATTTTATAAAAGTATATAATGATGTGAACATGTTTCTAGGGACATGTTGCAGGACAGGATGAAGATTAAGCTAAGCTTCATTTTTAGCCGGTATCACAAACTGACAAAATATTTCGAATTTTTTTTTCATGTGTAAGTGTCGTCTAATATATCTGGAAAGAGCATAGGTTTTATGTTACTACTGGGATTCAAACATGGGCTTCCACCATCTTCTTTGCTACTGCTAGAGTCTTAGATACATCTTTTTCCTAGGCAACAATAGCTTTCTAAATGGTTTTCACACTTCCATTATTTCACATGAACCCCTTTCCTGTGGCCAATTCTCCACAGTACAACCAGAGAACTCTTTTTAAAATCTTTCACTGATGTATTTAGGATAAAAACTAAATCCAGGTTATTTTTACTATTTTCAGTGCTCATCATTCATTCCTGAAGATCTAGTTTCTCTCTGCTGTCGTTTCCCTTGAGCTGGAAATAATTTCTTTAGCACTTCTTATGGTTCAAGTCTGTTGGTGACAACTTCTCTTAGTTTTTCTTTATTTGAAAAGTCTCTATTTTGCCTTTATTCTTGAAGGGTATTTTCATTGGATATAGATTACTGGGTTGACAGTTTGTTGCTTTCAGCATGTTGAAGATGTTGATCCACTGCCTTCTGGGCTCCATACTTCCTGATTTGTACATCATTATTATAGGGTTGGTTTCATGGGCATATGACCTATGCGGTTGCAATAGGGCCCCACACTTAGAAGAGTCCTGTGCATGGTTAAATGTTCTGCTACTTCTGTCTTGAAATTCTTAATGGTTATTGAACCTTTTATTTTCATTTTGCACTGATTCTGTGGTTTCTTCCAGTTTGTAAACTTGTATATTATAAATAAAACAATCCAGAATATCTTCTACACTTATTGGGTGAGAATTGTCTTGTATCTAGGTTACCTGTGCTTGATTAGTAAAGATCATCAAGATTTAAAGCAGTCTTTTTTTAACTTTTGACCAACTTCCAAAAAAAGTTTTTAAGAAAAGAAAAGAAAATGTATAATAATGAGAATACTCATTTATATTTCATGGCCCTTCATAGTTTATAAAGTTATTTCCATATACTTTCTAATTTTATCCTTATAAAAGTCCTATGAGTTAGGCAAGTAATAATGCTACCTCCTTTTTTGATGTGCAAATAGAGGCCTAAGCAATATTATATGAAATAATCTTAAATCTGCTTTAAGAAATTTTTCCTTAACTGTTATTGGTAAAAATAGTGACATTTTTAGCACACATTATAATTTTTCCAAAAATGTTTTATAAATACTTCATTTAATCTTTCAACTAACCATCTGAGATAAGCAGTATAATTGGTGTATTACCCTTTTTTCAGATGAAAAATCTACAGGTACAAAAACTTATTTATATGGGTTACATAAGAATAATTGCAGGATCTGAAGCTATAGCCTAAATCTCTGACAATAAGTTCTATGTCCATTCTTCTATACTGTGCTATCTTCTTTTGCATATAGATGCATATGGCTATATGCAATATACATATATAATTTTCTCACCAATATTTTTCCATAGAGTCTTTACACTGCATCTGATGTTGTAGGAAGTACTCAACACATTATTGAATCAACAAATAATGAATATAAATACATCTTTTGGCAACTCCTGATGTATTTTGGACTTTTTTCTTCTTTATTCTCTTCTGGAAAATATACTATGGGTAACACAGCCTTTTCTCAGTCTCAAAACACATAATATTTTCAAAGTGCCAGGTACCTGTACTTTGAATTATGAATCAATGAATAAAAAAATTCAAAAGACTTGTGGGCCAAAAGGGCTATTTAAATGCTAAGTAGTATGCTTTGGGATGAAAATGTTATAAATATTTATATTTAATAAATTTTCCATATAAACCTTATAGATGTCTTTTGAAGGTTTCTTTCTTTGCTCCTTCCTACTTCCCTTTCTCCTGCCCTCCTTTCCTCCTTTTCTTGTATAGAGTGCTGTTTTATAAAAGCTATATTCTATCTTCTCCCAAGCTCTCAAACCTAATTTTGGAACAACTTCTGTAGGTAATTTGAGTACAGAAAGTAGATTGAATGTTCATTTTACTTTTGATTGATATATCTGTTTTGTACCAAACTTTCTCTCTTTTTAGAAACAGAAGAAAAACTTATTTTGGGATATGTAGGCCAAAGGCAAATGATCGGAGAAGTAAGCCCCCTTGGTTCTAAAGGAAAAATCCACCACAGTTTATAAGAAAATAGTATATTTGACCAAGACCAAAGGATTTCACAAAGAAAGCATAGCATACAATAGGCTTTCAAGAAAAAGTTACTGAATGATGAATTAATGAAAATGCACCTATGTTTTTATAGTCTACCTACAATATAGGATATAGCTCATATTTTCTGACACTCTACCAAAGAGTTATAAAATTGCTGCTGTAAGTAGTGTTGGCTTAGAACAAGACTTACTGTGGTGTGAAAATACTAACCTTTCTGTGTCTTATTCTCAGACTTTGTGCCTTTAGGATAAGTAGAGACATTGGCTAATAGCTTTAAGTCCTGCTAGTTTTCCATTCCCAACATAGCATTTAAAATTAGTGAAATGCAGACCTTTATTTCTTCCCTTGAATCTAAGTCATTTGTGGATTTCTTTAGTTATTAAATGCTTTTTGATAATATGATAAAAATATATATTGCACTGGCTTTTAGGTGCATTTTCATCATATACTTTTCAAACTTTAATGTAGAGCCTCTAACAATAGCTGTATTTTAAATCAAAGTTGGGCAGCAGTTGGCTTTTTTGTTTCTTTTATAGAAAATGAAAAGGTGTTAAAAAAAAGTGCTGAGTAATTTTAACCACATGTAATGCAGTAATCACCTTGAAATCACAGTTTCTTATAGTGTCTTATTGCTACTATGAAGTATAAAGAGGCATAAATTCCAGTCTTTAACACATTTCATTGACTTGTATATTGCATCATTCATGGCACAAATTTACTTATGTTCCATTTGTGCTCATGATTAACACTTTATTGGCATTATTAGGATATAAAATTGTAATATACAATTGGAATTCAAGTTTTTATGAAAGTAAAATAAGCCCACAATAAGATTATCACTAAACATTTAAAACACAATGATTAAATCATCCTTGTAAGTCAGAACGAGCAAATAATAGGATTTTCTACATTTTTTTGTTGCTGGTTTTAGTTGGGATGGAACATTGTTATACAGTGAATATTATTTGTAATGTGAAGGTCATAAGCCTGAGCATTGGAATTCTTTTTGTCATGCCAACTTTTTTGTTGGAATTTGTTACAGCATTTGCTATAGATGGGATTTGCCCTGTATAACCAACAGACACTATAGTATGTTATTCTTTATCAGTAGTTTTTTGAAACTATTGTGTCTACAGTCTTTGTATCCCAGCCCACATTTATAATATTCACACCTCTTCATAGGCACCTTTATGAATGTAAAAATGTTAGAGCTCTCAAGACCTTCAAAAAGGCACCTTGTCATGTTATTGCATGCTTCATATGGTAAGCATCTCATTTTATAAATGAGACAGGCAGGCATTTAAAACTGGGAGAAGTTGAGATTAGACTCCCTGTCATCCAATGAATAAGTGGACTAGAACTTTCTTCTCTCATTTCCAGTAGTATTTTGCTGAGATGAAGAATATTTGTAACAAATGTATTTAGAAGTCTTCACAAACTTGGATTCTCAATCAGTAGCCATCATCATTCTCATGAAGTTCTGTAGGAAATACTGCCTATTTAATACATTTGCTCTTGAATAACACCAGTAATTTAATTTTGCTTCAGGGGATACAGCTGTTTCCAGCCTACTCAGTGCCATGTCAGGGCATAAAATCATCTTGACAGAAAGTTTTAAATTATAAATAGTCCCATAATGACATTCAGCTTGGGCGGTACATTTATAAAAGGAGTTATTAAGGAAAATGTCATTTCAACCCATTACTATAACTAGAATTCCTCACATTTCTGCAGCCATCTTTTGGCAGCCAGATAATATTTGCATATGTAAGCATATAAACAATTAATGAAATCAAATTTACAAGTATAAAAACATAATATATGTATTAGATAAATGATTTCCTAAAATTTTCTAAAACTTTTCTATCACAAATACATCCCTTTTATTTATTTATTTTTTATTTTTTTTAGAGGCAGGGTCTTGCTCTGTTGCCCACTCTGGAGTGCAGTGGCCCAGTCAGAGCTCACTACAGCCTCGAACTCCTGGGTGCAAGCAATTCTCCTGCCTCAGCCTCTTGAGTAGCTGGGACTATAGGCATAAGCCACAGTGCCCAGCCACAGATACATCTTAATACGTGCCTTTGCCCTGTGATGACTGTTGAAATACTAGAGAGTTAAGACCCCAAGGACTTGGTATTATTCAAAAGGCACAGCACTGGAAATACTTGATATATGATACAAGAAGAAAAGAACCAGAAGTTGATTTATCTTATTGTTATCTTATAAGCAACTTCCAAATATTGGGTATTGAATAAAATTTTCTGAGCACTTTCTTCCTAGTGTAAATGTTGATTATAAATTACTTGATGTTATGTTCTTATTTTTAAATACCCAATTAATTCTAGCATCTTATTAGACATTTAAATGCTATGAAAATCTACTTTTAACCCAAGGCATATTTTTCTTTGAACAAGTTATGTTTATTCAAAAAAGCTTTAATATTTCAATAACTATATTGCTTTCAGTCATTTTTCTATTTTATGCTGCTTATGTACCTGATTATTTCAGCAGCTGAAAGTAGAGATAGGTAAAAGAAAGTCAATGGGAAGATCAGACAATTGTAATGGTTTATAATATGAGTCCATGTGGCAGAGCCAAACTTATCAAGCTTTAGGTTGTGTTATGGTTGTCACTGAAAAAATCTAGAGCATTGCTGGTTTGAAGCTGGCATTGCAGGATGTTAATGTTAGATTAATAAGAACATTTAACCTCCGTGAATATGTATATATTTGTTTATGTATGTGTAGACATTCATTTTATTGAAAATTTTGTCCCCAAACCCAAGAGTTTATAAACATTATTGCATTTTGCTGCTTAGTGGCCCAAAAATTACCCAAGATGATTGCTGATCCCTACTTTAATCTTACAGTTCAGTTTTAATTACATTTTCTTCTTTGATCCCAAATCCTTTTCATTAGAGGTTTTTTTTTTTTTATAACCAGGCTTCTGTCAGTTTAGAAACATTCATTCCTCTTTTAGAGATGTCTTGAAAACACCATAATAAGTTTATTCTTTCCTTTCTCAATTTCTGTCTCTTAAAAGTGGTTTCTGTCAAAGGTTCAATATTCTGAGTTGTTCCCTATGCTACCTAATCACTTTAGCCACTTAACTTTGAAACTGCCTGGTGTACTGACAGATGTAAATCAATTCGTTTGATTTCTCATTTTCTTCCTTCTCTAACATGATCCAAGAATAATGAGAAAGTATAGTATTTTTAGCTTTCTTTTAAGAAGCTTTATATTCTGGGTGAATTTAAGCTACTCCAATTTCTGATACTTTAAGAGAATCCTGATGTTTATTCTAGATTAGGCTCCTGCTTTATAAAATAATCTTTTGTATTGATATTCAGCAGGAAAGGAACACAAATCTGTCAACCTGGTTTATCTAGAAAATATCATTACCTTCCACTATATGCCAGGCACTGTGTTTGCCACTTAGGATAACAGTAATGAAAGATACTCTCAGAGGAGCTCATAGCCTAGTGAAGAAGGTGATTAAATATATTCAAACCTTTGTGGTTGGTGAATTAAATTGCCTAGTAAATTATTTTAGGCCCCTGTAACAGGTTCTTACTGATATTCTGGTTAATACATCCTTTGTCTGAGGGTTGGAAGCTTTTTCATTTTGTTCCTTTCTGTTGACATTTCATCTTCCATCATATATTTAATACAGTTTAATCTTGAGTAAGCCATACAACATATTTATAAGGTCAGTAATGTCTGTTTATAAAATAATATGAGATCTTTGGAGGGAGAGTGCTGGGTCAACAGAAACATCCTCTTTTCACCAAACATGTACTGAGTCTCTATGACTGAAGCACTGTGTGTTAGGCTCTGTGAGTGATGCAAAGATAAATAAGACAATTGTCTAGGTCTAGGAGCTGGCAGTGGGTGCAGTGTACTGGTGAAAATAGGGTATGGGGGAGGTTTGTGGAGGGAGTTACAATCAAGACATATCTTTAGTGTTTTCATGTAATAGGAGGTTTGTTTAAATGAGCATCTTATTATTATTAACTATATTCTTTCTCTTGCAACTCTTTTTCTATCTGTTCTTAATGATTTGTAGTTGGATATTTGCCATAAGCTTAATGGGCACTGTAGACTAAAGAAGTTAGTTTCTTATCAACTTAGTTAAATAGTGTTCTGTAGCTTTGCCTTCCCTTTGACTTGTATCATCTAGAGTACTTAATCATCATTATTAATAGACATTTTAAGAATATCTACTATACATGTCAGAGTTTGAACTTTGAATAATATGCCAAACCATTTCATGGGGAAAAAATGTCCTCAAAGATCCTCTTTCTACCAGTGTTGATTATATGTGTTACTTCAATGTTATCTAAATATGTGGAGATATAACATTAAATTCTTTATACTTTTAGCTCTTATAACCATAAGAAATCTAAGAGAAGCAAACTATACAATCAATAAAATGTGTATTTACCATATTAATTTAAGGTTATAGATTAGGTTATCTTCCAGAAACTAAATTGCTGCTATAGTGAGACCATGATACTGATAGCTACAATATAGATTTTTTTTCTTTGTTTGAGCTTAGCGTGCTTGTGAGGCCATGTGCCCTCAGATGACTTGCATGGCGTGGTGGTAGATGATATGACCTTCACTTGGTACATAATGTACATATTAAATCTCTTTATGTTCTATTTTCTTAGCCTGCAACAAATTAAGAATTACTTAACTCTAACATGCTGTGAATACTTCAACAAATATTGGCACAAATATTACATAATAATACTTTGTTATGAGATAGCATCCAGATTATCGGAATGTACTTCTAGGAAAGCTTTTTAGATTGTTATGGAAATAAAGGTTGAAAAATTTTAAAAATTAAAGAATTTTTTTGGACAACTAAAGATAACACCCTCGAAGATTTCTTAGACCCCATTTTGAGGAATATTATAAAATGTATACTATATACCAGTGCATAGACACTGTATATATGTAGCATAAAAAATAGAAGTCCAACAACTTATAAAATTAGTTGTACAGGCACTACCTGGACACAAATTACTATATAGTTAAATATAATGATCAATTTAATTATTGAATAATTCACTTTTATTTTGAAGTACATAAGCACTTATTACAACTATGTGAAATTGTATTAGGTTCTTTTCCTGGTGTTTTTTGAATGCTTGTAATTCTTTTTTGTAAAAATTAGGACAAATAAGGTTTTATTGTTTGATGCTAATAAGCATGAATTAAGAATAAAGCAAGGTATTGCGAATCGTTCATCTAAAGGACAGTAATAGTTATTTATTTTAATGAAAGGCAATAGAATTATGTTAGGCTAGGACCAAAATAATAATGCTCTTCACTAGTCATCTTCTTTACCTAGTAAGGTAGTTGAGGAAAGGAAGTTTGTTTCCGAAGGCATTCTCTTTTGATAGAGTTATTTGAATCTGTAGTGTATATTAACAGGAGGCTTTACCTAACCAATAAGTGCTACAACTCTCCCTTTCTAGGTCTGTGGAAAATCATGACACTTTTTCCCACCAAGCCATCTGAGCTCAAGTCATCTTTACTGACTCGCAGGATAAACCAATGGTTTTAGGGGGAAGAAAAAACTAAAAAGGAGGGAGATAAAAGGTATAAATAAAGCAGAAAGATACGAAGAGAGTCGTACATAGGGGTTTATTTCTGGCCAATTCTCTTTAGTCCATAAATGCTGGAGAAATGTGCTATGTTAGCAACAAATATTACTACGTTTGTCAACGAATCCTGCTCATTAATTATTAGCAAGGAACATATCAAAGTAAAGACTTTTCTTTATTTTCTGACACAAAGCACATGAACCTAAAATTTTTATTTCTCAATAGTAAGGCTGGCCATCTCTGCAAAAAAAATTAATTCACGTTACTTCTCAGTTTAAATTTTTCAAAGGCATTACTACTGCATATAGAATGTTCATGAATTTTTTCCTCTGAGAGAACAGGGTCCCAGAACCTCAAATAATACCTGGCATGCACTAGGCCTTCAGTAAATTTTTAATTTAATTCATTCTAATTGGATAACTCTGGGCACAACACTTTGCAGTAAGGAGATCTTTTCTATTTTTAGTGTATTCTAGGGCAGAGCAGTGAAGACTGGAGGTAAGAAACAAGTTAGAAGAACAGAAAATATAAATTTCCCACAAAGTGAATAGTTGAGTTCAATTCAACAAACATTTATTAAGTGATCAACATTTCCCACTGCTCATGGAGGTCAGTAATAGTAGGGTTGTCAAAGCCACATTGTTGAATATGTATAGAATGTTGAAGGATATAAGTGATATAAAAAATACTTCAACTCTTATGGTGAAGTTTTTGTTTTTTGTTTTTTAACTTGGACTGCAGAGATAACTCAAAGACAACAGTATGAGTATTTCAAGTTTTCTTTTGAAAACTGAGTCATAGATGTTGCATTTCAAGCCAAGTAAAGGTTTGATCATTCTACATTTCATGGCTTTTTAAAATTCTAGTTGCTATAACAACTTTGATATTTCTTTATTATTTTTAGTACTTCAGTTGCCATAACAATAAGATATCTTAAAAAATAGCAATTTTCTTTTATAAGGGAAAAATTTCTTTCAATTAAAAATGAATTTGAATCAACATTTCTTTCCTATAATGTGAACCTTTTATTTAAAATGGGATTGTGCTTTTCCGTTTTCATAAAATTTTAATAGACTTTTGCAGGGAATGTTTTAAGATTCAACTTTTCTCTCTCTGTTTTTACTGTACAAAAACTGGAGGGAAATAGCTGTTTTGCATCCTTTCCGTGAGTTAATACTATTTTTTGATGGGATTTTATTGATACAAAAGTTTTATTAAGCAATTTAATTTCCAGATTTGTTATTCCATAGAGTAGGAAAGGATCATGATTGATGGATAGTTCTTAGCCATGGGAGATGTAAGAAAGCTTGGAATTTCCTTTTTTCCTGTGTTATTTTTAAGTGCATTATCATATCTATTGCCATACTAAAAGTTACCACCTCACTTATCTAGAAATCACTGACAACTTAGGCCTGAGCTATGGCACTTTATTCATAGAGCAATACTTTTATTTATTCTTTGAGAAAAAAATTCTTATAAGCTTAGCTTCTAATATTTAAGCCTCCAGAAAATTAAACATAGAAAATTAGGAGGGGAAGGAGGGGATACTGCTATGTTTGCTGTGAAAATAGAGTAATAAAATAATAGGGATCTGCATATTATTTTTTAGGTGCCTGGTCACTTGTGAAAATTAAACAAATCTCTCTGTCTCTCTCTTGTCTCTCTCTCTCTATATATATACATGTGTGTATATACATGTATATTGAACCCCATAGCTGTAAAGGTATGTTTGTATTAGAAGATAATGTTCTGATATTAACGTGATGATTCTACCCTACCAGGCAAATATTAAATTATTTTCAGAATTCTTGATTTAAGAAGGCAGAGGAGTAAAGAATACATCTGAGAGCAATTTAAATATGAAATTTGATAGAGTAAAACAAAATTTTAAAAAGCAATTTTAAAAAGCAAAGCCCCTCAGTTATCTGGGAAATGTAGGATCCATGTAACCTAAGGTGGTTATGTACTAAGGTTTGGTAATTTTTATGTTACTTTGTTGCTAATCACAGGATTTTCCTAAAATGCATGATCAGGTTTAGACAATTGTCTTTTAAGAATATATTTTTTAAAAAAGAAATGTTGTGGGAGGTGGCAATTCAATAGAAAAGAGAAAATATTGTTATTAATTTCCTAATCTTAGCAGGTTACATGTAGTTTTAGTTTCTTAAGGAAAAATGATTAAACAAAAACTTTACTGATGCTCTCGATGTCCTCAGCGTCCCACCCCTGTGCCTCACCTCGAGGACCACTTTGCGCATGCCCCCCAGCTCTTGAAGGACCTGCGGCTCCGCCCTGGAGGCCGCCGTCTTCCTGACCACCCGAAAGACCGGACCTACTCCCCGGTGCATGCTGGGATCAGGGAGGGGCTCTGAGCGCCGCCATGATTTTGTACGGCGGGTGCGCAAAGTACGCCGGGATTGATTGGATTAGTTTTGAAGACGAGGACGGCGGGAACTCTCACTCCTAGCCTCGGAAGGGCTTCTAGGTCCCTGATACCACTGGCCTAGACAGTTTCATGGGAAGGCTCTGGGGAATCTGAGGAGATGGAGCAGACGAATACTTTATGTCAAGACGGCAAGTCCAAAGGAGATGTCTTAGCTCACTTGGAAAGACTGGAGTCTGGAGTGAACAGATCCCATAAACAAAGTGAAGAGCTGCAGGGTGCACAGGCGGTGGAAGTGCTCTTGCAACCGAGATTCATAAACTGAGGTGTCTGCGAGATAAGCTGAGGGCTGAAGTGAAGCAGCGGCAGCCAGGGTTAAAGCATCTATTGCCAATGTGGAACCTGACCAAACAGTGGAGATCAGTGAACAAGAAGTTTTGCAAAGGAAACAAGAAAATGTGAAAGCCATTTTGCAGGCATATCGTTTTACAGGGCTCAGTGGTAAACTTACCAGCCGAGGAGTCTGTGTCTGCATCGGTACTGCTTTTGAGGGAAACCTATTGGATTCCTATTTTGTGGACCTTGTCATACAGAAGCCACTCCAGATA
>VBSM01000662.1:10536635-10610746 GCA_008086735.1 Cheirogaleus medius
TGCAGAGAAACTCACTGTGCAACTTGCTGTCATTTACTTACAAAGTGGATCCAAGGGGTGAGGCTTTCCCTTTTTGTGCTAGATTGCTGTATAAGGACCTCACCGTAACTCTTCCAACTGACGTCACCATTACGTATCAAGGAACAGAAGCATTATCCGCCTCCTGGGAAGAACAGCGAGCATCCCATGAAATTCTGTTCCGTACAAAACCCCTTCATCAAGTGTTTGCTTTGTTTGCAAAAAAAGGAGAAATGTTGGATATGAGCCTGGTCTACTAAAATATTTTTTTCACTGGAACATGTCAGAATTGAGTAAACTGGTACTGTTGACAGCCTTGCCTGGGAATCACCCTTGTAATGTGAACAGACACCTACTACTTCACTAGGATGAGGAGCAAATTTGAGTATAGACATTGGCATTTTGAGACAATTCCCACGATAGCCTGGTCACTTGTTAAAATGCCCCAAATCATCTGGTTTTTTGAGGTATCGAATGATTCAATCATACATTTTAGTTGAAAATCAGAATGGTGTGTGGGCCGATAGAAGACATTTTATGGAAGAGGGGAGGTGTATCATTCGCTTAACAGTATTTCTAGCTTTTATGGAAGCTTTAAGTAATTCTGCCTCACTTTCCTGTTCTGAGAGTTTTGAAAAGAAGTTCTTAGAACACTCCAGGTTCATGATAATGAGAGGTAGATCATATAGTTAAGAGGGGAAATGTGTTTAATTTTTGATTTGGAGCAGTGTATTCTATCTAGGCCACTGTTTTATACATAATATGGTATGAGAAAGCAATATGGATAAAGTAATCAGGGTTCAATGTATCTAATAGTTTCCTAAAACATTTTAGTAGAGTGCTGAATGTATCAAGTCCCTTGTGAAAAAACAAGGTTGAAAATCTGCCCATAAACATAGTTACTGTTGCAAAGGGAAACAGGCCTTCCCTTCTTGTGTCTTCCCTTGTCCTGGTCTGTTTAGTGAACTGTTTCTCCCTGTAACCACGGCCTCCAATCTGCTGGCCCTTCTTGTTCCTTGGTTTATGGGTCAGTTCACAGATGCAAAAACCTATGTGTTTGGTTGGCCAACTCCCATTTCAATTCCTGTCCCTCCCTTGCCCAGTCACAGGAGTGATCGTTACTACTACTGCCCAAGGCCCAGAGCTGCATTCAGGCTTCACTCTGAAATGGTCACTTCTTAGACCTTATGGTCAGGCAGTAACCTCCATGTGTGCAAGCTCCAGTGAACTCTGGGGAGAGTGCAGTGGCTTGGACCCCTCTTTAGACAATAGCAGCTTAATAAAAGTGGTGTCTTAGTTCAAGCTCTTGCCTTCCAGGCATGTGGTAAGGACCAGTGGCAGGAGTTAGCAAAGCACTTTTAGCCCTTCTCAGATAAGAGATATTAACAATGATCACATTCAAGTTGAATAAAGCTTTTAATAAAAAAAAAAACTTTACTGATAATAAAATAATATGCTTATCTTACTATTGGTAAGCTTTGAATGAATGACTACTATGTGCCTTACATGCTTTATTTTTAATTTCTAACTTTCATAACTAACTTTCAAAGGTAGGTATTATTATTTCCATTTTACAGATGGAAGGTGAGACATGTGGAGTGAATGACATATCCAAGGCTTCATAGTTAATGAGTGGTGTAGCCATTGTGCCAACCCAAATCTGTCTGATTCTAAGCCTATACTCTTTCCTCTAAGTCATAGTCTGTCCTAGTCTTAAACTTAATAAATGTTTATTAAAGTAAACAACATGCCTAGGGGAAATTATGGAAAGAAAGATCATACTATGCATGATTTTATTTTATTGCTCTATATACTATTTTGATCAATTAATTTAGTTTTAAACACATGTTTTATGTTTCATAGTTTCTTCCACTAAGAATGAGGTAAATATAGTAAATTAGTATTTTCTTTCTCCATTTCCTTTTGTAATTGACCAAATATAATGGAATCTCTCAAAAGTTTTGCTTACTTGGCCAATTGTTTTAGTTCTCAGCTAGCTAGGGCAGTCTCATTTTTATTTCATCATATTATGGTGGTACAAATATTGTTAAGGTTACATATATTACCCTTGCCACCCCTCTCCCCCCTACCCCCCACCCCCCCAAGTCAGAGCTTCAAGCCTGTCCATCTTCCAGGTGGTGCACATGGCGCTCGTTATGTAAGTATACACCCTTCCCCTCCTCCCCCCTCGTACCTGCTTGACACCCGATAAAAGTTTTTTGTTTTTCTTTTTGACATTTGGTTACATTTTGTATCTTTGCCTCTCCCTAAGAAGGATTTTAATAAGTCTTTTCTCACATAGTGTCTCACTTGCATCTGGGCTGTTGTGTCTGTGAGTACAAACACTGAGCCATGAGTCAGATATACTGATTGAGTGTGAAAGTAAGCACAGGCTAGACGTACTTATTCTGTCCACCAGTGTTCTTTTAGACATTTCAGTAGCCCTCATTCTTGATAGCACATTGCTTTACAGGGTTCTGGTATTTTCCTTTTAAATATCAATATACTATTAATATATAATTTCCTAGCAATGCCTTAAAATTCACTCAAGTATTTTACGGCTTTCATTTGGTGGTTTTACATAGAAATGGAACACTTGATATATGCAGATGCAGTCACAGCTTTAGCATTTTCTTAGCTATAACTTACATAGGTCTTAAATGTTACATTTTGGTGAGTTTTAACATGTATGCATGTGTGTAACCTACACCTATCAAGATACAGAATGTTTCCCTAATCCTTGAAAGTTCCCTTATACCTATTCTCAGTCAATTCTTGATTGGTGTGTGTACATACTTACACATGCGTGCACCCACACACCACCTGAAGCAACTACTATTTTGATTTCTTTCAGCAAAAATTAGTTGTTTTTCTTTCAGAACTTCATATAAAAGCACACAGTATGTACTCTTTAATGTATGGCTTCTTTAGGTTCAGGATCCATCCATATTGTGTGTATCATTACTGTCGTTCCTTTTTATTGCTGTATTCCATTGTATGGACATGTCACAATTTGTTTATTCATTCCCCTGTTGATGGACGTATGGGTTATAGTTTTTAGCTATTTAATTTTTATACATACTGTTATAAACATTTTTATGCAAGTCCTTTGTGGACATAATGTTTTCCTTTCTACTGTATGGAATTGAATGGGAGATAGGGTAAATTTGTTTAATGTTGTAAGAAACTCTCAAATTATTTGTCACAGTTTTCAAAGTTGAGCCATTTTACACCACCACCATATGAAGGTTTCAATTGTTCTATATCCTTGCCAACACTTACATTGTCAGTCTTGTTAGTTTTACTCATTCTAATGGGTATATATTGATATCTCATCGTGGGTTTACTTTGCCTTTTCCTGATGACTATTAATGCTGAGCACTTTTTCATTTTCTTAATGGCAATTTGTATATCTTCCTTTGTAGAGTGTCATTTTAGTTTTTTCCTCATTTTTAATTGGGTTGTTTTTATTTTTATTAACAAATTGTGGAGTCAGTTATATATTTTGGATACAAGTCCTTTGTTAGATATATGTTTTGCTAATGTTTTCTTTCTGTCTTTTGGTTTACTAACTGATTTTCTTAATGATGTGTCTTGATAAGCAGAATTTTAATTTTAAGTATAGTTTATTAAAGTTTTCTTTTATAGTTATTACTTCTAGTATTCTAAGAAATCCTTATCTATTCTTATATCATGAAGATCTTCTTTCTTCTTCTAGAATGTTTTCTTTTAGAAGCTATATATTTGTGGTTTCAGTTTTTTTTGTTTAGATCTATGATCCATCTCAACTAAATTTTTACGTATGGTATGAGGAAGTGGTGGTCTAAATTCATTTTTTTCCCAGATGGATATTCAGATTTTTCTAGTACCATTTACTGAAAAGATTTTCCTTTCACCTGACTTGTTTCAGAGTTTTTAATTGAAATTCAGTTGACCATATAGGTATGGGTTTATTTTTGCACTCCATTGTTTTCACTGATCTTTTCATCTATCCTTATGCCAGTCTTGACTACTGTGGCTTTATAGTAAGTCTTGAAATCAGGTCATGCCAGTCTTCTACCTTTATTTTTTGTTTTCTTTCCCAAGATTGTTTTAGCTATTCTGGATCCTTTGTGTTTACATATATATTTTAGAATTAGCAGCTTGTGGATTCTACAAAAATACCTGCTTCAGTTTTAATTGGTTTAATAATCAATATGTAGGTCAATTTGGGGAAAACTGACATTTTTAATATGGAATCTTCTGTTCCATAAAGATAGTATTTCTCTCCATTTATTTAGGACCTTTTAATTTCTCTCAATCATATTTTATACTTTTCAGGGTAGTTTATCCCTATTTTCTTTTTAAGGCTATTGTAAATGGGTTATTGTTTTAAAATTTGTTTCCTATCATTTGTTGTAAGTATATAAAACACGCTGATTTTTATATATTGACCATATATTGTGAAAAAGTTTACTCAGTTATAATGGGCTCTTGGAAAGATTTTTTGGTATTTCTTATGTATACAATCACATCTTCCTTTTCTTATATGGCCTTTCTTTCTTTCTTTTTTTTTTTTTTTCCTATTATACTGTCTGGGACCTCTATCTAGTACAGTGTGCAAAGAAGTGGTGAGAGCAGACATCCTTGCCTTGTTCTCAGTCTTAGAGAGAAAGCATTTAATCTTTCACTGGATAAATATATGGAGACCAGCTTTTAATAGATCTATTAGGACCTTATCCTAAGGGCAGTGTAAAACCACTGAAATATTTTAAACAGGGGAGTGATATGATCTGGTTTGCATTTCAGAAATAATATTCTGTTTTGTGGATAATGGATTGAAGAGAGGCTACAAATAATTCAGGAAGACCAGACTGGAATCCACTGAAGTAGTCCAAGCACAAGATGATGCTAGCTTGCCTAGGGTAATGACAGTGGAGATGAAGAAAAGTTAACAGATTAGAGGAGTAGTTGAGGAAATAGATAAATTCTGCATGCATGCGCCTTTTGGTACCTTTTAAAATACATTAAAAGACAACAACTTTAACTTCTATTTGTTGACTTTTATGACACTACATTGTGTATGCAGTTCTCTTTGATGGTCATTGCCTACTGTTTATCCTATTTGCCATTGATAGCTAATGGCTCTCTTTTGCTTTGCTGTTTGGGTCCTATTGAGTAGTTGTTTGCATTGACTGGCTGTTTAAAAATGAAATTGATAAATATAAAGAAAAATGTAAAATATATCTAATGTATAAATAAAAAAATAATATGCCTGTGATGTATCATCTAATAAAGTTTTACAGTTTGGGCTGTTAGAAGTAATTGTGAAGTAATCTCAAATAATGATTCCTCTTAGATATTTTCTGATTATCATTCATCAGTTGAAAGGAGAAGGAGGTAGTTGATAATGATTGTAAAAAATGGCAATAATAAAACACCTAATGACCCCTAAAATGAAGAGAATTATGCCTAATATAAAAACATAATAGAATGCTTTATGTAATAAACTATGTAAATATATTAGTACTCATTTGTCATTAGAGCTTCACATTATAAATTGATTCCTATTATAATCAGATCTAGAAAAAAGATGGAAAAGAAGAAAAGTTGGAGCCTGGTAGAGTCATTTGCTAAAAAGAAAAAACAAATTACCTATTAAAGCTACTAAAGCTTTTTTTTTTTTTAAGTTGGTGGAAGCAAAGAAGGTGGCTTACTGAGTCAAAGACACTGCTGCTTAAACTCTCCATGGCATATTATCATATACTTTGGAAACATGTGCAATTATGGACTATTTATAGTATTTCTAGATTCAAGTCCCTGCCAGTGATTATTTTTTGGAAATACCTATGTCAAACTAAAGCGATCTAGTATTTGAATTTCTCTAAATGAGATTTTTTGCCATTTCCCTAATTTTAGAAATATTATGATTCAAACTGTTTTGAAAATGTTGTAAAGGCTATACTTTTTCAATAACTTTGTAGTAAAGCTTACTGTTTAACTTTTCTTTATAGGGAATGTGGGATCTATCTATGTTCATGAATATTTATCAACTGTAATTTTATTTTGAATATTTATTGTTATTGTACTACAAAATGTTAGATCTGATCTTGTTTGATTTTAATGGTTTTAGTTATCTTTAAAAGTCAAAATGCTCCGTTGAAAACAGGACTTCTTTGCCTTTTTGCATTATTGACTTTTCAAACCTAAACATGGTATTCATTCTAAGATTATTCTAACTTGTCTTATAAATATTTCTGATAATGAGAAATAGACTTACCATTCTATATTTCACCTAAACCCCCAAAGACTTTGGCAATGACATGGTCTTCCTAAAAGGCAGTTCAACGTGGTGGTCTTCCTAAAAGGTAGTTCAATGTGGTGGTCTTCCTAAAAGGTAGTTCAACGTGGTGGAAAGACTTTCTATTCTTTAGAAACTATTTTTAATTGATACATAATAGTTATATATATTTGTGGAGTACATGTGATACTTTGATACATGCATACAATGTATAATAATCAAATCAGGTAAATTGGGATATCCATCACCTCAAACACTTATCATTTTTTTGTGTTGGGAACATTCTAAATCTTCTCTTCTAGCTATTTTGAAAACCACAGTAAGTTCTTGTTAACTGCAGTTGCCCTACTGTGCTATCGAAAACTAGGACTTATTTCTTTTATCTAACTATATTTTTGTACACATTAACCAACCTCTCTTCATTTCCTTCTCCCCCTACCCTTCTGAGCCTCTAGTAACCACCATTTTACTCACTACCTCTAGGAAATTAATCTTTTTAGTTCCTACGTATGAGTGAGAACATGCAATATTTCTATTTCTGTGCCTGCCTTATTTCACTTAACATAATGTCCTCCAGTTCAATGCATGTTGCTGTAAATGACAGGATTTTATTATTTTTTATAGCTGAATAATATTCCACTGTGTGTGTGTTGTGTATACAAATTTTCCTTATCCATTCATCTGTTGATAGACATATAGGTTGATTCCATATCTTGGCTGTTGTGAATAGTACTGCAATAAACATGAGAGAACAATATCTCTTTGATACATTGATTTCCTTTCTTTTGGATATATATCCAGCAGTGAGATTGGTGGATCATATGGTAGTTCTAATTTTAGTTTTTCGAGGAACCTCCATACTGTTTTCCATAGTTGCTGTACTAATTTACATTCCTACTAACATTGTGTAAGAGTTCCCTTTTCTCCACATCCTTGCCAGCATCTGTTATTTTCTTTTTGACAATAGGTATTTTAACTGGGGTGAAATGATATCTCATTGTGTTTTTAAATTTGCATTTCCCTGATGATTAGTGATGTTGAGCATTTTTTTCATACATATGTTGGCAATTTGTATGTCATCTTCTGAGAAATGTCTATTCAAATATTTCCCTACTTTTTAATTGGATTGTATGGGTTTTTTGTTGTTGTTGTTGCTATTGAGTTGTTAGAGTTACTTATGTATTCTGGTTATTAATCCCTTGTTGGATGGATAGTTTGTTAATATTTTCTCCCATTCTCTAGGTTGTATCTTCATTCTTTTGATTGTTTCCTTTGCTGTGCAGAAGTTTCTTAGTTTGATATAATCCCATTTGTCTGTTTTTGCTTTTGTAGCCTGTGATTTTGAGGTCTTACTCAAAAAATCCTTGCCCAGACCAATGTCCTGAAGTATTTCCTTAGTGTTTTCTTTTAGTAGTTTTATAGTTTCAGGTTTTACATTTAAGTTTTTTATCCATTTTGATTTTAATTTTTGTATATGATGAGAGTAGTCTAGTTTTATTCTTCTGCATATGGATATCCAGTTTCCCTAGCATCATTGTTCTTTCCTCAATGTATGTTCTTGGCACCTTAGTTGAAAATGAGTTGGCTGTAAATGCATAGATTTATTTCTGGCTTCTCTGTTCTGTTCCATTCAGTCTATGTGTCTGTTTTTATACCAGTACCATGCTGTTTTAGTTACTATAGCTTTGTAATATATTTTGAGTCAAGTGGTGTGATGCCTTTAGCTTTGTTCTTTCTATTTAAGATTGCTTTGGCTTTTCAAGGTCTCTTGTGGTTTTATACAAATTTTAGGATTGTTTTTTCTATGTCTGTGAAGAATGTCATTGGTATTTTGATAGGCATTGTATTAAATCACTTTGGGTAGTATTATCATTTCAATAATATTATTATCATTTTAACAGTATTAATTCTTCCAATCCATGAACATGATATATCTTCCCATTATTTTTTGTCTGTGTTATCTTGAATTTTTCATCAGTGTTTTATAGTTTTCCTTATATAGATTTTTCACTTCTTTGGTCGTATTTATTCCTAAGTATTTTATATTCTTTATAGCTATTATAAATGGGATTGCTTTCTTTTAGATTATTTGCTGTTGACGTATAGAAATGCTACTGATTATTGTATGTTAATTTTGTATCCTGCAACTTTACTGAATTTGTTTATCTGTTCTAAAGATTTTTTGGTGGAGTCTTTATGTTTTTCAAAATATTTCCTTTCCGATTTGGATCCTCTTTATTTCTTTCTCTTGTTTAATTGCTCTGGCCAAGACTTCCAGTACTATGTTGAATAATAGTGGTGAAGGTGGTCAACCTTATATTGTTCCAGATGTTAGAGGAAAGGCTTTCAGTTTTTCCCCATGCAGTATATTAGCTGTGGGTTTGTCATATATAGCCTTTATTGTTTTGAGGTATGTTTTTTCTATACTCAGTTTGTTGAGCGTTTTTATCATGAGGAGATGTTGAATTATGTTGAATGCTTTTTTATTATATACTGAAAAGATCATTTGGTTTTTGTCTATTCTGTTAATGTGTGTGATATATTACATTTATTGATTTGCTTATGGTGACCCATTCTTACATCTCTAGGATTAATTTCACTTGACCATGGTGAATGATCTTTTTAACGTGTTGTTGAATTTGGTTTGCTTATACTTTATTAAGGATTTTTGTGTTTGTGTTCTTCAAGGATATTGGCCTGTAGGTTTCTTTTTTTATTCTGGTTTTGGTATAAGGGTAGTGCTGGCCTCTTAGAATGAGTTTGGAAATGTTCCATCCTCTTTAATTTTTTGGAATAGTTTGAGTAGAATTGGCACTAGTTCTTTAAATGTAGAATTTGGGGGTGAAGTCTTCAGGTTCTTGGGTTTTCTTTGATGGGAGACTTTTTGTTATTGTTTCAGTCTCTTGTTATTGATCTGTTTCAGTTTGTTTGTTTCTTCATGGTTGAGTCTTGGTAGGTGATATGTATCCCCGAGAATTTATTCATGTCTTTTAGGTTTTCCAATTTGTTGGTATATTGTTATTCATAATTGTCTCTAATGATCCCTTGTATTTCTATGGTATTAGTTTTAATGTCTCCTTTTTCCTCTCTGATTTTATTTGGGTCTTCTCTCTCCTTTTTTTTTTTTTTTTTTTTTTTTTTTTTTTGGTATAGCTAAAGGTTTGTCAATTTTGTTTCTTTTCAAAAAAGCAACTTTCTGTTTTGTTGATCTTTTGTATTTATTTTAGTCTTAATTTTATTTATTTCTGCTCTTTATTCTTTCTTTCCTTCTATTAACTTTGAGTTTGGTGTGTTCTTTTTTAATTCTTTGAAGTACTTCATTAGGTTGTTTATTTGAAGTCCTTCTACTTTTTTTTTAAGCACTTATTGCTATAAACTTTCCTGTTAGTATTACTTTGTATCCCATAGGTTTTGGTATGTTGTGTTTCCATTTTCATTTGTTTCAAGAACTTTTTAAATTTTCTTCTTAATTTTTTCATTGATCCACTGGTCATTCAGGAGCATGTTGCCTAATTTCCATGTATTTGTATAGTTTCCAAAGTTCCTCTTGTTACTGAATTTTAGTTTTATTCCATTGTGGTCAGAAAGGATACTTGTTATGATAGAAATCATTTTTATGAAATCTGAGATAATTCTTCTAAGACATTTTCTTACCGGCAACCATAAGTAGAAAAGAGAGGATGGAGTTTATTAATATGGAGTTAAGAATGATAATTTTGACCTGCTTCAGTCCCAGTTTGTAGTTTTGTAATTATAGGGAAGTTAAACTTACCTTCTCTGGTACCCACTTAATTCATTTAGAAAGTAATAATGATGACACCTACTTCATAGAGTTTTAAGGATTTTGTAGAGAAAAAAATATATGAAGCTCATAGCACAATGCTTGGCACATAGAACATGCTCAACAAATGTTAGTTATCTTCCATTTTTATCTTAATTTTCCTGATTTATTTTAATTCTGCAATAATTTATAAATTAGTTATGTCACATTAAAGTGCTGACCCCATTAAAAATATGCTTAAAATAGTAAAAGTTTCTGTGTAGTAAGTTAAAATAAACAAATGTTTTTAATAGCCATAATATATTTGAGTTTAATTTGCTTTCTTCTAACTTGGGTATGTGTAGCTCAAGCACTTATTTCCTTGCCCCTTCGACCCTTTTTCAATATTAGGATAAAAAGTGGACTAAGCAGTATTTGTATTTATTCTGATGCCTATACTTTTCTAAGATCATATTTGACCTTAAATATTTCTCTGAATGGATTTTAATATGGTGGTATTAGTTCCTGTGCTTTGTTTGTACAGTTAAATATATCAAACTCAGCAATTTTGTGTAGGTGTGGCAGGGATTGGAGAGATTAGTATATGACTTTTAACTTGTATTCATCAAAATATAACTATATATTTTAGAGAGAAAAAATAGTAGTCATATCTCTTGAGTTCATGAAAACTTGGCTGATTTTTAATAATTAATAAGTTTTTTCTGCCAGTGAGCATTAGATTACTGCTGACTTTTTAGAGTCATAGTACCTTGTGGTAGTTTCTCTACAGGGTTTAAAGGTATATGCCAGGTTTTTTGTTTGTTTGTTTGTTTGTTTGTTTGTTTTTTCCTGTCCTGTCCCTAGGAAATCGTCCTTACAAATGCTATAAGGAGATTACCTCTAGAAGTTCATAAATGCCATTAATATATTATAGGCATCGGTCAGTTCCATTGTCTTCTTTTGTCAATCTTGATCGGAGCTTACCGAGTAAGTCTATAAGCCTGCATGTGCCTGGCAACTGTTACCTAGTGACAGTTTCAGCTGCAGTAGCCATTGGCTGTGCTGTTGATTGGGGCAGGAGGACCGAGTCACCTTTCTGATGGTGAGTTCTTCTGCATCAGCCCAGGATGAGGAGGAGGAGCAGGGCTCGGGCTCAGGTGGAAGCATTGATGCTGAGAGATTGTGAAGAATATACTGACAGCATCCTTGTAACTGCATCACACAGTAAATCGGACTTCTGAATCAAGCAGCCCAGCCTAGCAGCTGATAAGAGTGAATGTAGGTGAGAAGCATTACCTTATTCCTGTAACAAGAGAACTATTTTGTGATAAGTGAAAGTAGAAATGTACAAGGAGAAGTATCCTATGGCTATTAGAAAAGAAGAAGGACTTGCCTGACTTGGTGGTGCAGGAGAAAATAACTTTCAGAAGAATGCTTTCTATTAAGCTGCTGCATTGTTCCTGGAGGAAATGTTTTTGTTACTAGTGAATGTTATTTCTTCAAAAGGTATTATAATAAAGACTCACAAGAGACTCTCTGAAATGCCTTTGCTTTAAAAAAGACTTTGGCAAATGTTAACCTGATATCAGAATGACCTTGGAAGCCTTTTGGATGGATTTTATCCTGCCAGCCTTTCGGTATTTCAAACTCTAGGTTTGAACTCATCTTGATGCTTTAGAGGTATTTTAAAATAAGACTATCTTGCAACCTACCTAATGCCCCATGTATTAATTGAGCACCTGCTCAAAATAGAATACAGAAATAGAAGAGGCATTTTCTTAACATACGGCTGCTACATAACTGCAAATATAATAAATAAGGTAAATTTCCATTTTCAGAAAATTGGTTGAAGTAATGATTTAATGTGTTAATCATCTACTGAAAATAGAAAAGGTATAACAAATAGAATTTGAAGCCTACTATAAATACCAAAGTAATAAATAATGGCAGCATTTCTAGTCAAATAAGCTCAGAGTGTAAAGTTTTTATTATTTTTTAAATTTCATATATGTTTATGTGTATTTGTGAGATATGAGTATGGTTGCAAAGATGAGAAATAACTTTGAGTTATGTATTTTATTATGCTCCATTGTAAGGAAGATGACATATCAAATAATGAAAGTTATTTTCAGTTATGGATGCCAAATTAATAGTAAAAAATATTTCTTTTCATTTTAAAAAGGAAGAAGTAAAATTTACATTGCTGTTAGTAGCACCAGTAACTGTAGTGAGCTAAAACTGTTTTCTTCTAAATGTTTAAAAATGCATGCAGAATTAAAACTGCAGACGTTTACCATATTTTGTCAGGTGCCAATCCATTAATTCATTGTATATTATCTTCCCTATTGGAAAAATACTTTTTTCTCATGAGAGTCATAGGGCAATCTGGAGTCTGTGTGTTACCCCTATTCTGCTCCTTTGTGCCCATAATGAGATGAGTCTTTTCAAATCAAGCTTGATAGAGTTGTTTTTCTTAGATTTAAAAAAAAAAAAGGAGAGAGAAATAGATCATAAAGTTAACCCACTAGCATCAAACCCTGAACTGATCCCAAAGACAGTCTTTGCCACAATGAACTTTTTCTTAGCTTTTCAATCAAATCTGATATCTTACCTAAATTCTAACACATGAATGCATTTTTTATCATAGATGAAACAGAAAGCCTGAGACAATTTAAGACTTTTCCTTTTCTCACTTTTTCTAGTTGATCCCTAAGAAACTACTTCTCTCAGGAGAACAAATGACCACAGAAGCTTTTCTTCCCTTGGCAATTCATTTTTTTCCTTTTACAGATTTAATTTTTCTTAGTGCAAGGTAATAAATCCATTTTTTCTAGAAGTGCCTTGTGTCTGCAAAAACTTCGTTGAGAACACCAAAGGAAGCTAATCAGTGACCTCTTTTCACCTCCTTTCTAGCCTACCTCTCTCCCTCCCCGCCCCCCCACCCCCAAAGCTGAGGTGTGTCACTGCTGCACTGAGGTTGATGAAGAGACTTGAGCACTCTCTGGGACTCTCAGCTGTGACAGAAGCACTAACACTGTCTACCGAAGCAGGTTCTGAAGCACTCATGTGCAGCGTTTAACAGATGCTGGGCAGGACACCTGCTTGCTGTAGCCAAGACTGCAAGTTTCTTTAATTCCAAGCCATGAATGAATCCAGGTGGACTGAATGGAGGATCCTGAACATGAGCAGTGGCATTTTGAATGTGTCCGAGCGTCACTCCTGCCCACTTGGATTTGGCTACTACAGTGCAGTGGATGTCTGCATCTTCGAGACAGTTGTTATTGTCTTGCTGACATTTCTAATCATTGCTGGGAATTTAACAGTTATCTTTGTCTTTCATTGTGCTCCACTCTTACATCATTATACTACCAGCTATTTTATTCAGACGATGGCATATGCTGACCTTTTCGTTGGAGTTAGCTGCTTGGTTCCTACTCTCTCACTTCTCCACTACTCCACAGGTGTCCACGAGTCACTGACTTGCCAGGTTTTTGGATATATCATCTCAGTTCTAAAAAGTGTTTCCATGGCATGTCTTGCTTGCATCAGTGTGGATCGCTATCTTGCTATAACCAAGCCTCTTTCCTACAATCAACTGGTCACCCCTTGTCGCCTGAGAATTTGCATTATTTTGATCTGGATCTACTCCTGCCTTATTTTCTTGCCTTCCTTTTTTGGCTGGGGGAAACCTGGTTACCATGGTGACATTTTTGAATGGTGTGCCACCTCTTGGCTCACCAGCGCCTATTTTACTGGCTTTATTGTTTGTTTACTTTATGCTCCTGCTGCCTTTGTTGTTTGCTTCACTTATTTCCACATTTTCAAAATTTGCCGGCAGCACACCAAAGAGATAAATGACCGAAGGGCTCGATTCCCCAGCCATGAAGTAGATGCTTCTAGAGAGACTGGACACAGCCCTGACCGTCGCTACGCCATGGTTTTGTTTAGGATAACCAGTGTATTTTACATGTTGTGGCTTCCTTATATCATATACTTTCTTCTAGAGAGCTCCCGTGTCTTAGACAATCCGACACTGTCCTTCCTAACAACCTGGCTTGCTATAAGTAATAGTTTTTGTAACTGTGTAATATACAGCCTCTCCAACAGCGTTTTCCGGCTAGGCCTCCGAAGATTGTCCGAGACAATGTGCACATCTTGCATGTGTGTGAAGGATCAGGAAGCACGAGACCCCAAACCTAGGAAACGGGCTAATTCCTGCTCCATTTGAAGATGACTACATAGTAAATCAAATGAAATCTGACAGTAGTTTTGGATCATAGTCTTGATTCATCTGGAAATTTGCCACCATAGAAATATTTACTTGAATAGTTGACTATGAAGTGAAAAATGAGACTAAAGGTTTCTTTTCTTTTTCCTTTTTCGTGGAAGAAACTGAAGGAAAGGATGTATAGAGGGTTATTTCATGAGAGAATTATAGTGTGTGAGTATAATTTTGCAGTAATAGGAAAAATTAAGCAATGAGGATGAAAAATAGTATCTCAAATCTTTTGTAGGACATGAGCAAGCCCCTTGGCATCTCTCTCTCTCTCTCTCTGTCTGACTATACTCTCTGCCTCTTTGTCTCTTGTTTTGTCTCTCTCTGTTTTGCTCACTCTTTGTGTTTTTGGAAGTTATTACTTATATAAATTGCCCTTTATAGAAAGATGCTACATATTATATATGTGTTAAAGAATAATCTTTTGCATCAAAGTGTACTTTTAAACACACTAATCTGCCATCCATAAGTAATCTCTTCATGGAGGATGTGCAGTAAGCATTGTATTTTATTACTTGCCAAACAACCCCTTTGCTTGTGTTTTTATAATCTTTTCTGTAGCACAAATTGCCTGCTACAAACAAATAGAAACAGTATTTTTGTTTCTCTGGGTAAAATGACATTTGCTTTTTCCCCTTTTCTAAACAGCTTGCTATTCTTTTTTTTTTTTCTTCTTCTTCTTCTTCTTCTTTCTTTTTCTCAATCTGCATCCTTTGGTACCTTCAGAAGTATCTTAGGTGATGAAAGAATCTACTGTATAAAGCAGCCATAATGTTAAATAATTTATTCTTTTCAACAAAGCAATCTGGTAGTCTGTTAAATATTTTAAATAGTTTTTGGAAACATTTTTATCTGATTCCTTTTAAATTAGTTCATGTGCCTAAAAGTGATTTTTTTTGTTTTGTTTTGTTTTTTGTTTTGCTATAGTAAAGCTTTGTTTTTCTTTAAGAAAACCCATGAGTAATTTTAATGCAGATGAAGAGTACTCACCCAGCAGTGAGGTATCAATCTTAATGCTACTTGGAATGTCCTGTTAAAAAAAAACAAACAATAAAACATTAATCTTTCTGTGTTAAGTCTACAGTAGCTTACTGCTGTGTCCACTAGTCATTTGTGTGATATGTGTTTGCACATACAATATTTATTACAGCAAAGAAAATGTAAATTATATTATGTGATCTGTGCCTAATGTTTTCTTAGCACAATATATAGATCGTTGTTATTTAAGTTGTCAACATTAGAAAAAGTATATACAAAAATTTATTTTAAGAGAAAAATACTTTTGTGTAGTTGTTATTTAGATATTTATACTAGACGAAGCTGCATTTTTAGTGCTGCTGAGAATATAATATACTTTATCAAATACAGGTAAGAGCTGTCAGTATTTTATTTTGTAATGATCTGTTTTCAGATGCAGAGATTAACTTATTTTTTAGTGTGGTAAATGAGATTGTATAATAAATTGTCAGGGGGTTAGATATAGCAAAGTGGCATTTGGGGAATTAGTAGTGAAACAGGTATGAGCAGTAAAACAGCTAAATCTTACTTTTTTTTTTACCATAAGTTTCTTGCCTGAAAGATATTTTAAAATTTATATCAAACTACTGAGTATTTTTCTTCTCAGCATTTTTGATTTCTTTGTTTTATGAAATGCATTTAATGAAATGTGCCTATAACTCTTCAATTAGAAGCCAACCAACCATGTTTGCATACTGGTGGTTTGACTTCAGAAGTCCTTTAGTAGAAATACTGTAATTTTATTGAGGTTGTTCTGAACCCCTGTATATTTTTAAACGTGTACAAAAGATTTAAAATAAAGAATAAAATAGTATTCTGTATATCAAAATCAGACTTTGCTTCAGTTTAATGAAACACTTCCTTAGAACAAGAGTTTACTTGTTTGGGAATTACACTCTATAACTTGAGTTTATATTTATTCTTGTTCCCTGTTTGCTTGACAGTGACGTCTTTGACGAGTTGAAGTGTGCCTTTTAAATTCAGACCAGTTCAAGAAAAACATAAAGTTCAAGGAAACATACTATTGCTAATTTTTCAGGCATCATAAATAAAACCTTCAACATTGTAGATATTATTTGGGAATCAGATTTTGATTTCTTTAGTTTAGGGTGTAATTGTAGTTAGAAAAGACCCAATAGATCCTGTGTACAGAAATCCTGAGGCCATACTATTGGATTTTCCTCTTCTGGCTTTTCCTCATAATTATGTGCCAGGCTCAGGGTTAAGTTTTACATGTGTTATAACATTTAATCCTCACTGCAATCTTTTGAGATAGTTGTGTTAATGTTCCCACTGCAGAAATGAAGAAACTAAAAAAAACTCATTTCAGAGTCACTCAACTAGTCAGCGGCAGAGGTTCCTGCACACCCAGTAGGCCTTGAGCCAAAACCTGTACACTTCACCAGTACGCTGCGCTGTCTTCTCTAAATAAGCCTTCAAACCTTTGTGCCTTTGTACATTTTCCCTACAAAAATTTCTCTGATTTTATTTCTCTTTTCTTGCCGAGTCTTTCGCTTCAATTCTTTTCTTATATCTTTTTCTTTGGTCTTACGTTTCTTTTATTAAAACAGCAATCTGATAAGCTGAAACTACCAGTTTAGACTATAATCAAACTGAAACTCTTGATATTACTTTTGTTCATTTTTGTTGTGTTCCTTGAATAGCTTTTTCAAATCTCTGTGAATTTCTTTTTGAAAAAAAATTTTTTTTGAAGGGGCAGGGTGGAAAGGAAAGGCTTTATCATAGGCTGAATGAGACAAGTGTTAGGATTAGGTTCTTCATTTACTGCAGTGGTTCATGTGCATCTCTAAGGCAAGCCCCTTAACTTCCTTTTAACATATTTTAATGTGTTTATATAATAAGGTAATACTTATTTCAAAACTACTCTGTCTTTTTTAGGTTAATGTGTTTTAAGAATAGGAAGCATAACTATTATTCCCATCATATTCCCGTGGTAATTATCCCATTTTGTTATAAATGATAGCCAAAAAATAAAATAGTGCTCTATGCTTTTATTATACTTTAGCATTCTGTTATTTGTGTACTTGTTTCTAAAGTTATAGAGTATTGGAAGTCTTTTAATTTACTAATGTATGAAACCTGGGCTGAAATCCAGGTCCTCATAAGCTGCTTGGCCTTAGGTAAAATACTGAATGTTTCAAAAACTTAGTTTTGGCATTGACAAAAAAAAAAAAGCCAGAGACTTGTATCTCCCTGTTCAGCTGAATTTGAGCACTAAATGAGATTTTGTAGTCTAAGTGCCCAGCACAGCTCCTGACACATAGAAAGTGGTCAGAATGTGGTGGCAGTTGTTTTATCTTTGTGGGTGCCATGTTTATTACTATCACAATTTAAAGGTCACTAATCCCACTTCAAATAGAATTAATTCATTGAACATTAGGTTTTCCTAAGATAGCATATTTTTCTCCCAAATCTGTTTAAACTTAAATTTTGAGTTAAACTCAGATGTTTTAAATATAGAAAAGTTTCATAATTTCTGAAAGCTCATTTCCCAGGAATAATTATTCATGAAGACATCATTTGAGATTAAAGATATCTAGCCAAAAGATGTTGAGATGAGATAGTCGGGGATGATTCTGAGATTAACCTACCTCCTTGCTTTATTATATTAAATATGCCTAAACATATTTTTCTCACCAGGGTGGGAATACTAGGAAAGGATTGTCCATGTCTTACCATTAGTCTTTGCATTTTAATTTTCCTCATTTATTAAAGTGGAATTTGAGTTATTTTATCATATACTATTTATTATATAGAAGAAAGATTGATTAATAAGCTGATTTGCTCTACAGAAACCATTAATTACATGAGTTTAAAAATAAATGAAGTTGTTGCCTTAAAAGACTTTCCTCTGTTCTTCCCCACCCTGGAAGCTAATCTTTAGATGTGAAAAAGGTACAATTAGGTAATAAGCAGATAAAAAAGATTAAAATGTGGGGAATCTGCTAGTATAACATTCTGAGCATAGCATCCACCTATGTTCAGATAGGGCCATTTTGGTGCACAGGAGCATGTGTTAGTGAGTAGATGCTATATTCTAATATGTAGGTTTCTACAGATGGTTTTTTTCTCTGAACAAAGCTTTATTTTAGGATTAAGAAAGATATGTAGAAAATGGCATATTCTATAACCAAATGTATAGATCATGAGGAAAACAAAATGGCTAGAAAAGAAAAATTCCCTTTTTAATGTTTCTTATGAAGGATTGATTCAGTGCTAGTTTTACTCTATAATTTAAAATATATAGAACTTACTTTCAACAGTAAAAGTGGTTATCTTTTAAAATATTAAAGGTGATGTAATAGAATTGTTTTGTTACTACTGTTTAAGGTTTTTTTTTTTGCAATTAGCATTCGTTTCTTTCATAATCAGAAAAAGAATGTTAATGTTTAATTAAGAAGAATGCTGAATATTTTAAAAAATGTTTTGACATTTCACAAAGCAGCCTATGTTGATACTACAAGTAATACTATCTAATAATGTTCCAATACCATCTTATAAAGATAGTATTTATAGAGTTGTCTGACGTCAGTAATAGTTGTTATTTCAGGTAGATTTTTCAGAGAAACTTGGTGACCTTCCCACATTATTAGATGTTCTTGACTTGTTTTTGTTTTAACATGCATGGTTTCAAATGTTACTTGGTAAATCTGAAATGGATCTCATTCACTGTAGGATTTTTAAATGCACCCTGGTTGGCACCTTACAGTACTTTTCACATCTTTAAACAACAAAAGGATGGTCCTGCATTGGGAAATTGGCTCGAGCTGGTGTGTTACTCACATATCCCAGATTGGCAGGATTCTGCTTTCAATGCCCCATCTCCAATGACCATATTTATAACTGTTTTATGGTGATTTTTATTCTGTTTTTTTATATGATTTCCTACAAAGGTAAAGAAAATCACAGTAATAAATTCATCAAGAGGCTGCTTTGTCTGATAAATATTTAACATGCAAGGCATACATGAAATCAGTACTTTCACTATAGTAAGTGGAGCCAAGTTAGTTTTTGAGATTCTATAATTCTCAAATTTTTAGATGATAAATATCAAGAAACCTAGTGCATAATGGTAGAATTCATTGAATGGAAATATTTGCTAAAATTCTAAACTGCCAAAAATAATACTTTATACAAGAGTAAGAGAAATGTCTATCATTGACTTAAAAAATTTGACTCCAGTTTTATTTTATGTTTTCTGCTTAAACAAGTATAAATAAGATTGATGCCAGTTAAATGTACTCAAATATACTTTATAAATTCAAGGTGATAGCATTATTTTAATTATGAGGCACAAAAAATACAGTAAAAAGTTGAATAGCCTGTTTTTTTAAAATTCAAAATTTATTTTCAAATGAAATGCAGAGTATAGCAAGAGATGAACAGTACCTTCGTCTGAGATTATGCCTGACACAAAGAAGTGTTCATGTTTATACTCTATATAAAATATAATTTTGAGACCTTTACTTATGTTCCTAATAGATTTTGAGGTTTAAAATAAGTATTACTAGATCATGCATTTTATTCTAATAGCCTCTTCACAGTTATTGCATGTACTTTTAAAAGGAATTTTTAAATTAAAAATGCTAAATCCGTTAGATCGATATTGTAAATGATAGATTTAGAAAGGATTAAAAGAGAATTTGGAAAGGAGCAGGTAAAAAAATTCCTGAAAATCCTAGTTTTAATATAAAAAGCTAAATTATATTTGGATTTTTCTTATATCTATTATTTTGGCAAAAGAAAGATGATTCAAAATGCTGTTTTTAGAATTGTTTGAAGTTATCAATTTCAAAACAGAGCATAGTATGTTGTATGTAAGAAACAACTTCAATATAATTTATATCTTGTTTTTTGTGAAATGTTCTTCTTGCTATAGATTAGATTTTAAAATGTAATTTATATTGTAATAGTACAAATATATATGCACTCAAGTTTTTGCTCTCTTAGAATAGATTTTGAGGAAAAACTTGATATACCCCAAATTAGTTTTATATAATAAACTAAGTTACCCCAAGCCAATTTTTTAAAACTTATAACATATTCAAGATTGTAAAACTTTACTTGATTTTTAGGTGTATTTATTTGGGAATAAATCTAGAAAAGTGTATTTTGAAAATTCACATTTAGGCCAGGTGTGGTGGCTCATGCCTGTAATCCTAGCACTCTGGGAGGTAGAGGTGGGAGGATTGCTTGAGCTCAGGAGTTCAAGACTAGCCTGAGCAAGAGTGAGACCCCATCTCTACTAAAAGTAGAAAAAAGTAGCCAGGTGTGGTGGTGTGCGCCTGTAGTCCCAGCTACTCGGGAGGCTGAGGCAGGAGGATCACTTGAGCCCAGGAGTTTGAGGTTGCTGTGAGCTAGTCTGATGCCATGGCACTGTAGCCCAGGCAACAGAGTGAGACTCTGTCTCCAAAAAAAAAAAGAAAGTTCATATTTAGAGTGTTACTAAGTGGGTCTTGTGATGGCTTCTTATTTCCGTCATCAACTTCCTCTATCAGCCCTCCTTTCTCTATTTTTGAATGTGATTTAACACTTATAATTGAACAAACTATTAAAATTTATTAGAGGACTTTATCTTGATTTACTTTTATTGATTTTGAAGTCCAGGACATCCAGTGGTAGCATGGGGGCAAATAAATATGTGTATGTGTGTGTGTGTGTGTGTTGTAATGCTTTTACTTGTACCAAGCTACAAAGATGGGAGGAACCCCCATTCTCAATTTTGAGTTGTTGTAAGGTATTTAATTACTTTTATCATAGTTAGAGGCACACATTTTTAAAGAAAGCATATTAAGGTTTAAAGTAACGTTCTTGGGTGGGATTAACCATATCTCAATTTTGGAATAGTAATATGGGATATATTCAAGTGTCTTGTGTTACCATGAGGAAAATGGAGACAGGTCTCTGCTCCTCTCATCAAGTGTGAGGGTTAAGAAATTATTGTAAAAAACTCAAATTGAAATTTGAAAAAGCTTAAAATGCTTTTAAACATATATAATGCTCTTGACGTTATGAATTAGGTGTATTCTAAAAGCTTTTGTGAGTAAACACTATCTCATTTCACATACAGAACTCTGAGATAAAACTTTTTTTCTTTATCTTTTTTTTTTTGATGTT
Source organism: Cheirogaleus medius (assembly GCA_008086735.1). NCBI lineage: Eukaryota > Metazoa > Chordata > Mammalia > Primates > Cheirogaleidae > Cheirogaleus > Cheirogaleus medius. The sequence goes on from VBSM01000662.1 coordinate 10,558,125, forward strand.
TTGGCCAGACACATTGTGCTCATGAGATAAAACTTTTTAAGTGACTCTAACGAGATCATATAGTTAGACAGGGATACTACTGACCTCATGTGTTATATAGCAGTAGTATTGCCTGTAAAGTGTTCGTGAATAGTGTACTTATGGATGGCTGGTGGTAGAGTGACTCGATCTTTCTTCGTTGAGTGGGAAATGAAGACTTAGCTGACATAGGAAAAATTCCATGTGAAATTTTATCTTTTAACTTAAGAAACAATAAGAATTATTTAAAAATTAAGTGTATATTGAAAGTGAAATTTTGAGATTATGGACATTTTTAATGAGATTTATTATCAGCCCTGATTAGTGTTTTAATATTTCTTAAAATAGTTTATTGTTTATAGAGGATAATAAAAATTTATATTTCCTTTAGAAAACAGGGCAGTCAACTGAATATATTAAGAGATATCAAGACTGAATTGAATAGTATTTGCTGTGTATTTAAAAAACTATAGTCTTAATTATGAAGAATTGTCAAAATCACATTATTTTCATATGAACTATTTTTAGAAAGTAATCATGTCATAGTCATGCACTTTATGTTTTGCATTCCAAATCAACAATTTAGGATGATATTTATTGATTGTGTTATGTGCAGGGTATAAATTGTGGTTCTGTAATAGTCCTGGACACTGTTAAATCGAGGAATAATTTATTGAATTGTGGGAGGAGAGATTTATCTAATTTCTAGAATTTGAGGATGGGATTGCAGAAAAGTCCTGGAAACAATGCAATAGGTTAAAGAGTTAGAGGGATCAGTGCATTTAAAAATATGAGTTGACCTCAATATTTAGCCATATGTTTGTATGCTATAGTTGTAGAGAAAACTTGGGATATTTGAGAAGTTATTAAAGTGAAAGGAGAGGAAATGTTCATTGTTCAAATTAGTACAAAAGAACTGTGGGGAGAAATACACAGTATCTTTGGGATACAATATATGAAAAAGAAAATATCCTTTATGTGGATTAAATCTGATTAGAGGAAAATTATTACTTTAGGTATAAATTATAAGCTTTGAAATTAGGACAAGAATATTAACATGGGTAGAAGTAGCTCAAGGGATTACACATAGAACACATTCTACCAACTTAAGCATCTTCGTAGGCTACTTCTTCTATAATTGTTTTCCCTAATATTCATCACCTGATTATGGGTGATTATCAGTATATTAAATCTTTTATAATAGGCAGGTTTTAAGTTCTCTGTAATCATATAATCATATGATATGAACCTGATATTTTTTAAATAATAGAGTCATTCATCCATTTATTTATTAGGTTTTTACTGCGTGCCAGGGACTATACCAAATTCTATGTAAGATAATGAGATTTCTAAGTAAAACAGATTTTTCAGTCCCCAAGACCATATAGACTACTAGGGGATATATGGAGTGTATACATATAAGGATAAGACAGGAGTTGACAATTAACAGTTCACTGCCTACTGTAAATAAAATTTTATTGGACCATAGCCATACCCATTATGTATTGCCCATGGCTGCTTTCATGCCATAATGGTGGAATTAAGTTGTTGTGAGGGAGATTTTATGTCCTGCAAAGCCTGAAGTATTTACTCTCTGACCTATTACAAAAAAAAATTTTGCTAACCCCTGATATAAGGCATTATAATGCCCATTATGTGGTACTCACAATAGAATGTTGTGCTTTTATAATTGCTAAAGGATTTTATAACAAGGAGTGATTACTGATTTCAATCGATTCATTCAGACATCAGGAAAATGTCTAGCATATGGGTAAAAATCCAGACATTGATTCTTCCTCTGTGATTCCAGTGGTTTGTCAACTGAATACTTCTCTCTAATGAAACACAGATCTCCTCTTTCTAATTAGTTCTTACCTTATAAAGTTAATTTACATACTGATTTTTAGATCATTTTCCTATTTGGATAAAGTTCTTTGCATATAAAAACTTAATTTCTAGTCTCTTTATTCAACTATTAATACAGCATAATCATATATTATTTTACCTTTAAGTATGGAGTAACTAATAATTAACATTGGGTATAATCTTCAAACATCAGAAGCATTTGTTAAACTTCTCATCAATAAATGATAATCTTATAATTTGAAAGTGTTACTTATAAATAAGCAAGCCTGTTTTGTAGTACTTTAATCAATAGTAATACAGAAAACTAAAGAACAGAAGATCTAGCTAGATAAGAGCCATATTTGTATACAACTCTAAATAGTATATGATTTAAGAGAATTTATAATTTTGCATTGATGTATGACATTAGGAGGCTCTTGGTAATTTATCAGTTAGGAAATAAATTGATGTAGTCATACTCATGGCTAAGGTTTATTATAGCACTCGGAATTTTATGGTTTTTGACGTTGTCAACTGATGGATGAAAATACAAAGCAATTTCAAGTGAGCCACAATTTATATTTATACCAAATTAAGCAGTTTAAAAAATCTTGGTGATTCAGTTAATCACAGGTATTTGTTAATTATTAATATATTACTTGGTCAGTACTATTGTTTTAAACTAATCCATAAGAAAGTTTTGGTTTTCTTCAAGTTTAGTAAATAGGTGAGAAAAGGAATACATGATCTTGAAATTTATCTTGAAGATATACTTCATTTGCTCCATTAGAATAAAAGCAAACACTATATAGTTGTCTCATTATTCATGGGGGTTCATTCCAGGATACCCCATAGATATCAAAATGCACAGATGCTCAAGTCTCTTATATAAATTGGTGTAGTATTTGCATACATCCTCTTGTATACTTTAAATCATCTCTAGATTATTTGTAATACCTAATGCAGTGTAAATGCTATGTAAATAGTTGTGATACTGTATTGTTTAGGTAATGAAAGAAATAAAAGTCTGCACATGTTCAGCACATACACAACCATTCCCTTTTTAAAAAAAAACTATTTTCCAGCCATGGTTGGTTGAATCAATAGATACAAAACCCATGGATATGGAGGGCTGACTGTATCTGCTTTTATGTCCTAGGTACTGTTCCAAGTCACTGAGATAGTAGAGCCATCATTTGAACCCACATTGTCTGGGTGAACTCCTTAATGATGTTTGTGATATGTTGTTGCTAAACAAATGAATAGGATAATTTCATGTAAAACTGAATATAAAAAGAGAGTAAATGGTCATGTTTCTATTAATTTGATTTTAAATGAAAGATATCAGAGAATCATTAGGTCCTTCTACCTTTTTCGGAACAGTTAATGGGATGGAGGGTCTTAAGAGAAGACCTCAAGGATTTCTTATAGAGATAATTGAGTGGTAAGATATTGTCTCCATTTCTTCATGTGCCCAGCAACTTGCCTTTCCATAATCAATACCTTTTAATTTATGACAACTCTGTAAAAGAATGAGTTATAGCTAATCACTGTAAATTTAGCTCTAAATTTTGCTTCTCCTAATCCTCCTCCTTTTCACATAACTAATATCCTCTGTTTCCTCCTCAATCAAGATTTATTTTAGTTGATTTTATTTTTAATTTTTAAAGAAATATTGCTCCTGAAGGAAATTTAGTGAATGTTTAGAAGGATAAGAAAGAGAATAAATCATGCATATCTCCTTACCCATATATAATTAGGTGTGATAACGACTCTTGATGCTGGTTTTCTTTTCTTCCATTCTCCTCTCCTGCATGGATTAGGACTTTTCTTAAACATTTTTCCATTTTGTTGCTTACTCTATACCAACATGTTTATAAAGAAAGCTTTATCCATATTTAGTTTTTTTTTTTTACAATTTTTAAGAAAAAGAAATACTGAGTCAAACAGTATGAAGATATTTTAAGATTATTTATACACATTGCCAACCTGCTTTCCAAAAGGATTGAGCTAGTTTATTGTCACACTAATAATGTATCAAACTATGTTGTTTCACTGCAAAATTGTTACCAACAATTATACATTATTATAATAAATAAATTAAGGGAATTAATTTTTCACTTTATCCCCTCCAACACCATATAAGAGATTTGTTTGTTCTTTGTGGTTTTTTTCTTCCCTACAATAAAATTTGTTTTAAAAAAGTTGAAGATATATTAACTAGCATGATCTGCTGAGCCTCTTTCAAATCAAATTGCCCCAGATTCTTTATTTTAAAAGTTTTTAAGCTCAGACCATTTTCTCACTTTTATTATCTCACCATTTACTCTGTGCTTCTGCTTTGTTGTTTAAGGCTACATATTATTTTAAGAACATTGAATTCTGTCAGTTCTGTTGTCCCATTATTAGTGCTGTCTTCAGCATTGCCTATTTCATTATACCTTCTGTGTGCCACACAGCCACCTATATACTGGGGTTTGAGAAAGGCTTAGAAAATTTTTTGCATTGTATTCTTTTGGCCTTTCAATATTTTCCTAAGGAAATAATTTTGAGGCCTGTGTCCTTGGAGAGTCAAGATTTCAGCGTTAAGGGCCGAGGGCCCCAGGCCTGGTTTTGAGACTTAGGATTTCCCTAACCTGCAGAACCATGGGTATAGTTCCCACAGTGGTGGAGCTGTGGCAAACGAGTGAGTAGCTTTCACTTTGGAGAAGTCACACCTGGTGTGGATGTCTAAGGAGCAGGCCTGCTTGCAGGTCCACACTTTTTCTTGTTAGTTCTTTTACATCTTTCTGGTATCCTCAGAGTGCTTTGTATTAATATATAGTGACTACTCAATTATTTGTTGATTTGAGTGCAGAGTGCTCTGTATATAGCAAGTCATTTATTTATTGAGCTGAATTACATTTAACTGTCGGGATTAACAGTATTTCCTGGGTCTCTTCCCAGCAGTCCTTTTCCCTCCAATTCAGTCCAGGGTGTACTTGGATTGAAGATGACTTTAAGATTCTTTTCCCCTCTGCCCTTCTGTTATTGACTATATGAGGAAGCTATGGGAAAGAGTATTTTAGGGGAGCTGAAAGATTAATATAGCTATAATTTAATTTACCTATCCATTTTAATTGAATTTTTCCTCCCAAAATCCACATTCTGTGGACTTGCAGGTTATTCTTGAATATGTATCTTAAAGGAGGGTGAATACACTTTGGGATAACTCTGGTTTTTAGATAGTTTTTATTTATATTCATCTGAAATGAATATCTTTCCGACTTTTTTTCACTATGGGTATATAGGAGAAATTAAAATTTCTATTTTCCCCAAGAACCTTCTGTATACCTTAGTAAAATCATTGTTTCTCTCGAGTGTTCTCTTACTCTTGAACAATTCGTATAAAATATAGTTTTGAACCTCATCACCAACTTTTCCCAGAATGTGCTCTAACATATAGTCCTTTAAGTGGTGCTCAGAGCTGAATAAAATGTTGTGTGTGTGACATGACCAGTAACAAATGAGAGTGAGATTACATACTATTCTGCTATTTATTTATCCCAGAAATATATTAGATATCTTTGGTAGTTATATTTTACCCTTTAACATATTGAGTTTATTTTCAGTAAGCCCATATGTCTTTTTCACACCTGCTTAATTATATGTTCCTTCTCCCTATATGTACAATGGTTTGCTTTTTTAAAACACAATTTTACATTTTATCTTTATCTCCTTTAAACTTCATCTTGTTAGCATTGGCTAAGTTGTTCCAGCAGTTCTGAAACTTTGTTCCATTTTTAATTATGTTTATTGAACTTTTGACATCTGCAAATGTGATAAATTTATCTTAATTTTTAAATCCAGATAATTGATTTAAAAAATTAAACAATCTTAAACCCTATTTTTGTCAGGGGTTCTCAAGACCACCCCCTGGTATGGTGATTTGTTTGAAAGACTCATAAGATTTATTATATAGTCATAACTATATGATAGATTTATTACAGCAAAGGAATATAAAGCAAAATTAGGAAAGGGAACCAGGTGGAAGCTTTTAAGGCTCTTCTCCAGGTAGAGTCCTACAGTACATGCTCAATTCCTTCAGCAATGAGTTGTGACAACACATATGAAGTGTTGTGTACCAGTGAAGCTCATTAGAGACTCAGCACCCAAGGTTTTTATTGGGGGTTGGTCACACAGGTATCCTCTGCCTAGTACCTATGCAAACTCCAGATTCCTAAAAGTGAAGCAGGTATTTTACATAACCCATTTTGTTTGTACAGTCTAGGCGCAGTCTAGGCACAGTGAGCCATCTTTTTCTTTTTGGAGGATAAAAATATCAGTGTAGGGAACTGCTTTTTGGCCAAGTTCCCAGAAGCCAGCTAATGGCCAAAGTTGCAAGCAGGCTGTTCTAAGCATAGGCAGTCTCAGGCCTGCTATTTTAACTCTTTTCTATACATTATTTATGTTGATATTTCCTAGAATATATGTTTTATAGTATGTTTTAGGATATTGGTGGTGTACAATTTCCTATATACATACCGAGGGGTATCATTCAATTCTCTTTAGGTTCATAGAAATGACTTTGAATGAAGGCCTATTTGATGAGATTAGATCTGTTATTTTTATAGCAGCAGACTTTTCATTTTTAATACACTTTACCTTACTACTTGTGTTAATTTCTTCTAAACAATAGTTTTAGTTATATACCTTTGCTAAGAATGCTTAACATTTGCCTCTCTTTTTTCCTCATGATCACTAATTGCCAAATATTTACTAAATTATAAAGATGCTATGAAATTCATAGAACCTAGTTTTCCTCTAATTTTTGTTATTATTTTAACCATGTTTATGATTTTGCAGCATTGAGGGGAGAATTAACAAAAAAAAAATCACAATTTGGGAAATAAAGCCAATTAAATCTTCATAATTTAAATTTCATGAATTGTAGTGTTTTATTTAAGCTGTTGCTAAAAGATACTGCTTATTTTATAACACTTAATTTGATATAACCCAAATAGATATTTTGGACTAGTTAGAGTATATTATTTTCTAAGCTTATACTATGTATTGAGTTATAAATTTTTAAAAGGCCAAGAAGCAAATCTTTAAGTCCTCTGTTTATTCACTTAGCAAGTCAAAGTATAATTTAATATGATTATTTGATAGCATTTACTATGAGAAATTTTACCATTTGTATTTCATAACTAGCCTTAAAATACAGAAAGATTTTAATACATATATCTTTAGCATTTAGGACATATTGGGCAGAGACATTATCAAGAATGCCTTTTAGTTGAGATTTTTAAGATGAAAGATAATGATTTTGGGGTTTTTATTTAAGTGCAGTTCTGCCCAAGGACAAACGAATGAATGGATGACTTTTCAAAATGATCGTTATAAAGTTACAATTTTGTGATGTTTTCTCCATTCTTAATTCATTGTTCTCTTTAAATATTTCCACAGAAAGCCCATCTACTCTCAGGGATTAAACTATTATCCTTCTGCCAAGTATTCCAAAATAGAGCCCTCCAAATCTGGCCTTGTCCCTTTTCTCCTGTCACATGTACCTAGCTGCCTTCTGATCCCAGATTTCTCATAAAAATTGAATCACAAACAATTACAAAGGGAGATCATTTATTATCAAATTATTCCTTAAACTGATGATCTTTTTGTTTTGTTTTCTTTGTGTCATTGGTAACAGTATCTTCCTAGATTTCCAATATACAACCCAGTTTGTTTAATAAATGTTTATTAAAAAAAGACAATCAAGACTTTTTCTTTTTCCTTACTCCCTATTTCATTCAGAATTCAATTTGTACAATTCTTTCTTCACTGTCATTTGAGACACCTTCTTTCAGTAACAGATCATTTTCTTTCCTTGCATAGAAAGATCATGTTCTTTTCTTTCAGTCTTCATGTATAGTTTTATTATATTCTTTATGTGCTTTGAATCATAGGAACTTTAGGTTAACTGATGGATACAGCTCCCTACCCTAAGAGTCCTTTCATAACTAGTAAGGTAGTCTCTTCAATTGTTAGTCAACTCTATGACTTAGAAGATGCTTCCTAATTGTGAGCAAAAATCTTCTTCCTTGAAATGTCCACCATTTGATCCTATGCCATATTTCTGGAGAAGCATGAAATAGGTCTTCCTTTTTGATATAGATCTTCTGGTATATCAAAACTACCGTTACATCTTCCTTCTCAGATTAAATATATTTCTTCAACACTTTGCTCATTCATTCATTTAGGAAATATTTATTGAGCACCAAAAGGTAAAAGTCACTGTTTAGATTCTCCATGTACTTTGGTTTACAAATCTCTCATCATTTTGATTACCTCCCACTGCTGTAACATGCATGACCTTTGGCACTTTTCAAATTCCTGTAATGACAAAATTCTGACCTGCTTATGTCCTCTATGTACATAGGAAGATCGGAGCTTCTTTAGTTATGTGTGAGATGGAGATACCATATCAATGAGGCCACAGATTTAAAAGAAGACACAAAAATTTAGACCTTTGGGGGTTACTTTTGGATTTAGACACAGTATTCTGTGACCCAGTGTGCTCGTACAGTGGAACTATTAGTTGCTCTATCTGGATGGTGTGCTTCCCGTAGTTCAGCCCCAGGTGCGCTTAGTTGTTTGAACAGCAGATCACCCTAGCTTTGTAGTGAACTTTTTAAGGTCTATTGTATATAGACTATTCATCTGCTAGATCTTACCTATTCTGAACTTGGAAAATCAATTTATTGAAACTAGCTGCTTGGCAGTTATCCCTTACTTAGCCCTTTCTTCTAGTTTTATGTGATCTTTTTGAATCTTGTTATAGATTTGGAAAGCTTACCTTCTCTATTGTCTTTAAAGTCAGCAATAATGTAGACAGAAGAGTACCTAGGTAGAACTTAGCAAAAAGCTTTCTTATAAATTAATTTTGCTTTATTTTACAAACATTTTTTATTAATTTAATTTAAATTTTTTGAGGAAAACTTTCACTGTCGCTCAGACTGGAGTGTAGTGGCATGATCATAGCTCACTGCAGACTCGAAATCTTGGGCTCAACTGATCCTCCTGTCATAGCCTCCTGAGTAGTTGGAATTACAGGCGTGTACCACCACATCTGGCTAATTTTTTTCATTTCTTTTAAGAGATGGGGACCCGCTGTGTTGTCCAGGCTAGTTTCAAACTCTTGGCCTCCCACGTCAGCTTCCCAAGTAGCTGGGATTACAGGCATGAACAACCACACATGGCTTTGCTTTATCTAATTAGCCCATCTCAAGTATTGCTATACATCTACCTCCAACTTTACCTAAATGTGTTAATATCTAGTGCCCATTTTTCCCTTTTATTTTCAATTACTTTATGAGATGTTTGTTGAAGAGAGTGAAGCATAGTGTTTTAGACTGCACTCCAGAGTCAAACAATTTGAGTTTTAATTTTTTATTCTGTCTCTTGTTACCTGTATAGTACTGGGCATGTTACCTAGCCTCTTTGATCCTTGGTTTCCTAATAATTGTGCCTGCTTTATAGGAGTATGTGAGATAATGAATATAAATCACCTATCACAGTGCCTAGAATATAAAAGAGCCCATTAAATGTTAACAATAGCAGCTTTAATCTTTGTTGTTGGCCTACAGAAATTAAATATAGTTTCTTGGGCTTTCCATATCTAAAATACTTTTAAATGTATGTGCACACATACAAATATATACACAGCTAGTTTTTTGGCATTTATTCTTAGGGATGGACACAGTAAAAACATCTTTATCTTTTAAGTCTCTTAAGCCATCTGTCTAGAATTTTGCTAGATGAAACATCAAAGTTACCATGTCTGAAATCCATATGTTCTTATTGAAAGCTTAAAATTTGTTTTCTCTCTAGTCATTTATCATCTTTTCAGGGGTCTGCAATTTCTCAAAGATAAATAATACTACCAGATCTTTTAGTAACTACTTTGGTGTATCTTTGAGCCTACTTAAAAATGAGACATGGCATGGGAGGCTGAAAGTAAACGTGGGAATTGTTTGGGTATTTTACTTAGCCATAGTTCTCAGATGTTTGTTAGAGACTAAAATTGTCTGTAGCAAGGAAGAAAAGTAACATTTCTATTCAATGTAAAAATAGCTAATAAATAACTGCTAAATGACATAGCTACTGTATAAGTACTATAAATATATATCCATATTACATATATTATGTATAATACATTTTATTTAACCCCTTTAGCAACTCAATATCAAATATTAGAAAGTTTCATGTTGTTGCCTGTATCTTCCTAGCAACAAAGTTACTACTTTCTAATTTCACAAGTGAGGAAATTGAGCATCACACATCTAAGTGGCAGAATCTGCAGAATTTGAATACAAGTTTTTCTAATACCAAAACCATGTCCTTTCCATCTAATATATGTTGCCTCCCTTTTCTTCCTACTATTTGGTACTGATGTGTATATTAAACTGAAACTACTATTCTTTTCTTTCAGTAGGCATTTATCCCTGGGAAGCTAATAAAAGTGTGCTATAGAAGAGATTTCCAGAGTTAGAGAGAATTGATGAAGATCATGAGTGAAGTTGGCAAATTTCTCTAAATAAGAAAACTTTAGCATTTTAGAAGTATTATAAAATCATAAAATCTTATGGTTGGAAGAGACCCTCTTGGCTGTGAGTTTGTTTACTGGCCATGTAACAATCATATATGTGGGATTATATTATAAGGAGGTAATTGTAGTATTTCTGTGTCTGGAATACTTTGAGATTTAAAACCAATTATTACCTTTGTTTATCTATTTTCTTCTTTACATCACATTGTATTTTAAAAATTGCTTTTGTGTTTCTATGATCTAATGGTTGCACAAACCTGATGTATGCAAATAAGGATGAACAGAGAACAAATAGAGATTTTAGAAATCTTCCACAAGTAAGAGATACCCTTGTGCCCTAGTTTATAATAGAAGGATCCCAGTGATTTGTATTAAAATACTGAAAGGGAGTTTTGCACACAAAAAATAAGTACAAAGAGGCTGATTTCATATTAAATAATTCTGCTTCATTTTTTATAAGAATTTATCTGATCATTGTTCAACATTGGATTCACATTCTACATTGATTTTGTGATCTTGCTAGTGTTATAGTATAAAATGTAGTTATCTAGAGTTTAAATGAATATTATCAATAAGGTACAATTAAACAGATTCCATGTGACAGAATAGACAGATATTTTTGTGTAAATGGCAAACAGTGAATTTCAAGTAATGACTAGTTCCTTAGACTGATATTGAGTATCACTGTAAAGTACCTAAAGAAAAAATTTTAAAGCCCAGAGAAGAAAGAACAGACACTAACATATATATATATATATATGTGTGTGTGTGTGTGTGTTAGATATGTTAAGATCATTTGAATTTCCTGTTGTTAGAAGAGTTAAGTTCCATGGGGGCAGGGAATTTGTCATATTCTCCACTGTATTTCTGTCACCTAGAACGGGATGCCACACAAGATAGGTGTTCAGTAAGTATTCGTAGAAAGGTTCTCTTGGCTTTACATATAAGTGTTGTGCTAAAAATGATGGGAATATTTTTGCTTTTGAGTAGATTATACTAATAATCATTTTGGGATTTTGGGTGAATAGAAATATTTTATGATTTTTTCCTCTAAATTTCTAGATACTATTAGCAAAATATTTTAGTTAAAAGCTAAGAACAAAATGTACATATTTGAGATAACTATACCAAGCACATGCTTGTGTTTATGCTCATGTCTTCTTATTTAGCATTAGAAAAATATAGCTGTACCTGTATAACAGCCTTTCATAAATTGCTAAATGGCAAGTAAGTGTTGCTTTGATTTACTGTTCCAGATTAGGCTCAAATCTTTGTGTTTATATATAATTGTATGTGAATATATTGGTGACAAGGGAAATTATTTTGGCTGTCAAACATTAGAAAGTTTCATGTTGTTGTCTGTATCTTTCTAGTAACAAAATTAATACTTTCTAATAAATCAGATCTTTTCTTTGATGTGAATTAATCCTTTAAACCACTAATCCAACATTTCTCAGAAGTGTGAACTGTGGACAGCTTACATCATATTCACTGGTAGAGCTTATTTGAATTATAGATTCTCAGCAACTACCTTAAACCTTCGAAATCAGAATATCTGGGTTGTGATTCTCTGAAACTTGAATTTTTGACCAGCTCTATAGGTGATTTCTCTGCACTCAGAAGTTTGAGAATCATTGTATGAAACTTTGCTGGAAGTGTCTCTCCCCTGAAGAGAGACTGGATCCTGAAAGCTCTGCAGAAAGAATCCTGTACCACAAGCTCTCTGTCCTGCTAAATCAAGAAAGTAGTCAGTCTTAAGACACTGATTGTGTCAATTTGAATTAGAACCAAACGTACACTGTTTTCTAAAGCTGTTAGACTGGAACAAAACAGGAACATCAAAATTGCTTACTAGACCAATCCTCATAGGAAACAAAATTGCACTCAGTTCCAATTCCGGAAAACATCCGGGGAAATGCCTCAGCTGCCTTCATTGGGGATTGTCAATGCCAAACAAGCCTTACTTACCCCCTTTAAAGCCTGGTGGGGAGCCAGATACTGTAGAACTGAACTGCCTAGAGAAACAACAACAACAACAAAATGCCACTTATTCCAGGTCTCCAACAAGAGAACTTTCTCTGGTGCTATGAATACTTCAGCCTAAACGTGCCTTGTGTGTGTGTGTGTGAGAGATCATATCCTGACTCTATGATCAAGTTCTCTCTTCAGCCATGATGCACCTTGATTCTTTTACCACTTGCACAAGGCCACTACTGTATTTGACCTACCTAAATGCCCTTGCTCCCCATCTCCCCATCTCACAGAGTAGTTACCATTTCATATATTGATTTATATTCTTCTCACTTCTCTATCTTCAACTACAAAATGATCCTGAGTTCAGGGCGTAAGTTAGGCACTCTTGCTTACTAGTTCCTCAAAAGTCAGTTTAAGAAAATGTGATTTCACATAGGCACATTCTATGTGAATATGTTTGTATCAGATAAGTAAATGGTAATGCTGGAATTAATTTTCCAGAAGTAATTATGAGTGTTTATTGATGCATCCATGTTGTAATGTCTAGCCCTCATTAAATTCAGGGGCATTCTAAAATAACAGTGGTTAGTAAGAAGATAAAGCATACCAATTAATTTATACATAGAGTAAATCCATGACTTCATTGGCATTGTCCCCTAGCCAAGCTAACTAGCCACAGAAGTTGGATTTTGCATCTCTCATTTTCTTAATCAGAAGTTTTTAAGAGTATAAAATACTCTTCAGCCACTATGTGCAACTCCTGCAAATACCATGTTAATTTGTGAGTACCTTCACAATCACAAATTAAAACATTAAGTAAGAAAATAGATGCTTGGCACTATTGGAAAATGATAGTTGGTTAAGCGGAGATTTATTGCATTCGTGATATCTGAGAGGAAGAATTGACAACTTAATGAATTTGTCTTTTCTCTTACCTAAGTGCTTTCATCACTTAAATGGTCCTGAAGCTCTAAAGCAGTATCTGCCTCTGTCTTCAGTAGCAGCACAACCCATAGTCCTTCAGGATACTCTGACACATGACCCCCTTTTATTTTGAGGACATAGAGCAACAGCCGTGGAGAAGCATTTCCTTGGGGCTTGAAGATGTTACTTGTGAAAGTAGATGTTTAGGGTTACATGTCAGTCTGAGGGCCAGATCTCAGTGGCAGAAGACAGCCATGTGTTCTTTAATAAATTTAATTTGGGTTGTGATAGCTAGGGCCCTCTGAAACACATGGTCTGTGGCGGTGTCCACCCTTTCTTGGCCCTAAGGGTGGTACGGCTTGAATACCTAAGTCACAGGAGCAGAGTGTGCTGAGACATAAAAGTTATGCATATAATCTCAACCAGATGATTATTATTAAAGTATCATTTGTGTACCAGATAAAATACCGAAACTTATTACTGGGTAGGCAGCTCTCACAAATCTCTGCAGCTAGTTTATATGTTTGAATGGCAGCAGACTATTAAAGGATATGAACAAACAGCATTGCAAATTAAAATTATGCTGTTAATAAACAAATAACCTCCACTGTGCTTCTAAGCATCTTGGAGTTATTCTTTTCTTGGTTGTAGCCAAGTTCACATTTAGTAATCATTGTTTAACATTTAGTACTTCTGAGCAATGAACTAAGTGTATTTTTATCTTATTTCTAGAATAGGAAGTAGAAAAGGAAGTAGAGGAAGTTTTCAATTTAGTGTGGATTCAAAGTCAACAAATAGGTAATAGCTATTTCACATGATTTTCTGGTATTTGCTTCTTGTAGCATGATTTTCAAACTCATTTCCCAAGGTCCTGAGATGAGGGAGAGGAACTGGATATCTGGGCAATTTTTTTCTCTGCCAGTATTGTCATAGCTGTGACATATTTTATGTTTAAAACTGATGTAATAATCAGGTAATATTGTAGTATATAACAAGGACCCTTATATAATGTGTGAAAATAGTAAAATTATATTTATTCAACAGAATATTGCCATTTATATTGTACTTGACTCTATGTAAAACATTAATAAGATTTCCAGTAAGTGCTTTAAGATCAGTTTGTGCTTAAATGAGTGCCTAGAGACTAGTTCTCCAAAGAGATTTTCTCAAGCATTTATAGAAAACCTGCATAATATATTTTATAAATAGGCTTTATATGTAGATAAGATTCTCATAGCTGAGTGGTAATAATGTCATTAACTAGTAATAAGTTTTATAACTACTTTAATATGCTTCTGTGATTAAAAAAGTAATAGCAAGTTATTATTATTATTTCTACATAAAGTGTTTATGAGGCAGCATAATATTTTGTCAAGCAGGATAATATTTATCTAGTATATGCATATTACCTTCTATTTTCCCCTGTGTAGTTTTAATGTACCTTTTTGAACTTTAGTCCCCTCTATGATTGATTTGTACCCCATTTTGTTTAAAAAAAAAGGGAACTGTCTCTTAACATTTTTTTCCCTATATTTTGGTTTTTTGATCCTTTTCAGCAGGTGTTTTTATTAAATACAAAACTATATGCCAACCTCAAGTGCATTCATACATGGGAAAAATGTAACTTTTAGAATGTGCTGAATTTATAAATGAATAAGGTTTGTGTTATTATTTCTATCTTAACTAGGTCTTACATTAGGAACCAATGCAACTATTTGCTACCTTTGAAATTTCTTTTTGCTGTTTATAAAATGTCTTTTTCAACTTTTATCTGTTCTTAGTTGTATTTTGAATGACGTCTATCTTCCATCATTAATACAGTGCTTAGGAGAGTAGAATGGAAATGATATTACCATGAATGTTTTTTAAATTTTCAAAAGAATCTTCCCTCTGCATTTCAACAGGGGGCTTGGCTTTAATTGCCTATTTAACTATTAATATAAAGTGTATTTCAGGTGTTTGCCACAATATTTTTAATATATTTTGCTGTTCGATATAAAATCATACTCCAGAAGCACCTGCATCCAAGAGTAACTGCTCTAGACCAGTATGTCTCAGGCTTTAATGTAAATACCAGTCACCTGGGGATCTTATTAAAATGCAAGTTCTGATTCAGCAAGGTTGGGATGGGCCTATCACTCTGCATTTCTAACAAACTCTCTTGTGATGCCACTGCTTTTGGTTTAGGGACCATACCTTGAGTAGAAAGTATGGGTTATGTCTGTATGTTGAATGCTTCTTAATGCATTTACCAAGTGTTACAGAGCTAACTTGTTCTTAGGCAGGGGTTCTCAAACTTTAGTGTGCACCAGAATCACTTGGGAGAATGTTTACTGAAAATACACATGCCTGGGCTCCTCTCCTCAGGGTCTGTTTTGGTTAGGCTTTGGAACTCAGGAATCTGCACTTTCAAAGTGGTGGACTAACATCACGCTTTGAGAAATATTAATAGTACTATAAAGTTTGGAATTGCCATGGAAATTCAGGTAACCTTTTGAAATGACAGCTTGTTAAAGCCAAGGATACAGTGAAAAGCCGAAAGGTGATTGCTTTGAATGCCAGTGTATAATAGTGTTTGGTTAATGGGGAAGCAGTGCCTGAGGCAGAGGGTGCATACTTTCTTGTAATATATCAGTGGTGAAGACCATAGCTCATTCACTCCCTAATTAACCCCGAAGGGATCTTAATTGGATAATTAGTTGGAAGTAACAAATGAGTAGGTATATTAAATGTTGTCAAATGGATAGTCAGTATTGCGTCTTCTCTTGGGTATTCTGACCAGGATATTTGCCCTCTCTCTAGGAAACATCTTCATCTCTATCTATTATTACTTACTATTATATTTACCTGTTGTCACAAGACTAGTCTGTTCCAAATATAAAATACAGAGTTGGTTCTCATGTTTAAAAAAAATTAGGAATTTTGGTAACTAATGAGATGTTTGTCATTGTAGTTTAAAACAGAAATTAAATCTAAAAGTTTGTCATTCAAAATGAATTTTTAAAAATTACATCTTTTAATAACTTTAAAATTGGTTCTCATCTACTCACGTCTCTATTTAAAGGATGTGGGTGGTATTTATATAATACCTAATTGATTCTATGTAAATTATTTAAAACAAAAGGGTTATGCAGAGGTTGCAGTTAGTAGATAATCTTACCAGAAACAGTGAGTGCATTTAGAATACTTGGTTCAGCAAATTGTATAATGTCAGCCAAAGTGATTTAAAAGCTTTATTTAGGATTAATCCATCATCTGCTTAAATTTATTATCTCATTTATTCACTAATTTGCATAGGATTTTGCAATTCAAAAATTTTAAGCAAACAGTAGTGTACCTAAAAATGGATTACAGGGTGAATTGAATTAAAGCAGACTGCAATCAAGGCCAGCCTTGGATAGAAGTGTGGGATTAGTGGGCTGTGATTACATCACCCCTTTTCTGCTTCTCTGCCCTCAAGAGCAAGTTACTTTGTTCTATCTCTGGTTGGTTTTGTTCCATCACTGCAGTACTCCTGTGAGGTCTGTCTATTTCCTGAGAATTTCAAAGTCTATGTCAGAGATTTTTGGAGACCATCGTGACCAAATGTAGTAAAGTGCAATGTGAGAAGGATATCTAGCACACAAAATGCTTTATGATCACAGAGAGATTAGTTCTGTCTGAAGGGAAAGGGGAGAAGATGACAAACGTGTCATAGGGACAATTAACATATAACATAATCCTCTCTTGGGTGAAGATACTGGACCAAATGACCTTTTTGAGGTGCCTTTTTGTTGTGAATTTTCTTGTTTATTAATAACCTAAGAACTATGATTCACAATCCACAATATTCACACCTCTTAACACAAAGGTAGTTAGGATTGGGGAGGAAAAAGAATCTCTACTAATTTTTAAAGTAGACCTAAACAATTTGTATTGCATGTTGGCAAGGAGTTTCATTGAAATTTGAGTAAGGATTTTGCTTTGATAATCCAGAATATTAGATCAATTGTTAATGAATTGAAAGGACATCTTACTTTTCTGGATATTTCTTTAAATATCTCCAGCTGCTTTGACTTAAGAGATCTTAAGAATGGAAAAGAAATGTAAAAAGCATTTAAATCCTTTACATTTTTAAGAGTAATGGACTTCTAATTAAGAAGAAAATCAGGGCAACTTTTGTACCAAAGTATAAAGTCTATATTATAAACCACTGTCAAGTTGTTTTCATCTTCACAATTAACAACGAACATTTTCTGAGTTTGTACAGATATAGTTGGAGGTACACTTTTTAAAATAAAATTATCTCAGAAAAATGTAACTTCATGTGTATCTCTTATGAAAATGAAAATATTTGGAATTATATTTTATTGTTATAAATAAATTAGGGAAGAATTTTATATCATCCTAAATTAACTCATTTATAATTTTGATGCTCCTTGATGCCCAGAACTATGCTAGCCAGTGCAATAGCCATTGGCCACATGTAGCTATTTAAGTTAATTAAAATTAAATAAAACTTAAAAATCTGTTTTAAATGATAAAAAACATTTCAGTTACACAATAGTCACATGTGGCTAGTGGCTACTGGATTAGACAGCAAAAATATAGAACATTTCCATCATCACATAAAATTCTATTGAATAGCACTAGCCTAGACCTTAGAGTATATATACAACGTATGGAATTGTTAGTGTATGTACACTGTATTATTAAATAATTAGGATTAAGTTCATTTACATAAAGCTAATTAAATAATATTTTTTTAAAGAAGGTGGAAGTTTATTTTCTTCCCATAGAAATTAAGTCTGAAAGTAGAAAATCTAGGACTTCTGAAATAGCTCCATTGTATAAAGAAACTAATCACATTCTTGTTTTGTGGCCACCCTGCCAACACAGTTTCTATCTTATGATCCAAGATAGCAGCTGAAACTCCAACTATTGAGTCTGTATTCCTGCCAAGAGAAAAGAGGGGGAAAAGGGAAGGAACCCTTGAGCTCAAGTGATCCTCCAGCCTCGGCCTCCCAGAGTGCTAGGATTACAGGTGTGAGTCACCACGCCCAGCTTTAGGGGTGCCCTTTTTAAAAAGATGATTTCCCATTTAACTATCATAAAATACTTTAATTTATATTTTATTGTCAAGACTTATATTTGCACATGACCAATATTAGCTATAAGGGAAGCTGGGAAATATCTTTTAGCTGGTTAGCCATGTGTTTCTCTTGAGAGGACTTGCTGTTGTCAATTTCCTCAGAAGAGCCAATGAGGTTGAGTATTTAGAAATTAATTTAAATGAATAATGTGTCCAGGAGTAAAACTCTTCTGTGGTATGTTCAAAAACCTAGGAGAGGCAGGTGTGCAACCTTGTCTCTAGATCCAGTTTTAAGTGGGAATGTTTTCAACTTTTCCTTGTTCAGTATGACATTGGCTGTGGGTTTGATGTATATGGCTTTTATGATTTTGAGATATGTTCCATCTATGCCTATTTTGTTAAGAGTTCTTATCATAAATGCGTGCTGGATTTTATCAGATGCTTTTTTTTGCATCTGTTGAGATGATCATGTGGTTTTGTTTTTGCTTCCGTTTATGTGGTGGATCATGTTTATGGATTTACATATTTTGAACCATCCTTGCATCCTTGGGATAAAGCCCACTTGGTCATGGTGGATTATTTATTTATTTATTTATTTTGCTGTGCAGCTGAATTCAGTTTGCTAGGATTTTGTTGAAAATTTTTGCATCTATATTCATGAGATATACTGGTGTATAGTTTTCTTTTTTTGTTGTATCCTTTCCTGGCTTTGGGATCAAGGTGATACTGGCTTTGTAGAATGAGTTGGGGAGGATTCCTTCCTTCTTGATGTTATGAAATAATTTCTATAGTATGGATACCAATTCTTCTTTGTAGGTCTGATAAAATTTGGTTATGAAACTATCTGGTCCAGGACTTTATTTTGTTGGAAGATTTTTTATTGCTGTTTCAACTTTGTTGCTCATTTTTGGTCTGTTCAGGAGTTCTATTTCCTCCTGATTGAGGACTGGGAGGAAGTGTGTTTCCAAGAATTTTTCCATTTCCTCAATGTTTTCAAGTTTATATGTGTATATATTTTTACAGTCTTCAGAGAGGATATTTCGTATTTCTGTGTTATCATTGTAACTTCTTTTTCATTTCTGAATGAGCTTATTTCAGTCCTTTCTTTTCTTTTTCTAGTTAATTTGGTGCGTGGTCTATCAATTTTGTTTCTTTCTCAGATCCAACCTTTTGGTTCATTAATCTTCTGTATAATTCTTTTGTTGTCAATTTCATTTAGTTCTCTCTGACCTTAATTGTTTCTATTCTTTTGCCAGTTTTGGGATTGGTTTGCTCTTTGTTTTCTGATTCCTTGAGATTATTCGTTAGATTGTTGATTTGTGATCTTTCTGTCTTTTTGATGTAGGCATTTAAGGCTATGAATTTTCCTCTTAGGACTGCTTCTGCTGCATCCTTGTATCCCCTTTGTCATTTAGTTCAAGGAATCTTTTGATTTCCATTTTAATTTCTTCCTTGACCCAATAGTTGTTTAGCAGTAGATTGTTTAATTTCCATGACTTTGTGTTGAATTTTTCTGTTGGAGTTTATTTCTAATTTTATTACACTGTGGTGTGAGAAGTTAGGTGGTATAATTTCTGTTCTTTTGAATTTGTTGAGACATGTTTTGTGGCCTAAGATGCTATCAATCTTAGAGAATGTTGCATGTGCTGATGAGAGGAATGTATATTCCATGGTTTTTGAGTAGTATGTTCTATAAATGTCTGTTAGGCCCATTTGTTCTAGAGTCCCATTTAAGTCCAGTGTTTCCTTATTTATTTTCTGCTTGGAGGATCTGTCCAGTTCTGTCATTGTGGTGTTGGAATCTCCAGCTATTATGATGCTGCTATTTATAATTTTGTTTACCTCTGGTAAGGTTTGTTTTATGAATCTGAGTGCACCTGTGTTAGGTGCATAAATATTTAGGGTTCTTATGTCTTCTTGTTGAATTGCTCCCTTTACCTTTATATAATGACTGTCTTTGTCTTTCTTTACTAGTGTTGATTGGAATTCTATGATATCTGATAAGAGAATGGCTATACTAGCTTTCTTTTGATTTCTATTTGCATGGAATATTTTATCCATCCATTTACCTTGAATCTGAATAAGTCCTTATGGGTTAGATGTGTTTCCTGGAGACAGCAGATACTTGGATTGTGTTTTCTTATCCATTCAGCCAGCCTATTGCTCTTGAGTGGGGAATTGAAGCCATTCACGTTTATTGAAATAATAGATAAGTGAGGTGGATTTCTGTTCATATTCTTGGGTAGAATCTGATTGTTTTGTTTTATCTCTTGAGCCATTATGGTATATGTACTCTGAGCTTTAGCTTCTTGGTGATTTTACACTGGTGGGCTTCTATTATACTGATCTATGTATAATGCAGATCTGAGTACTTCCTCTTGGGTAGGTCTGCTCTTGACAAAACTCTCAGTGTTTGCTTGTCTGAGAAAGTCTTTATTTCTTTCTCATATAAGAAACTTAGTTTTGTAGGATACAGAATTCTAGGCTGGCCATTATTCTGTTTGAGAAGATTGAGAATGGAGCCCCAATCCCTTCTGGCTTTTAAATTCTCATTGAGAAGTCTGTAGTTAGCTTGGTGGATTTTCCTTTTGAAATTACCTGATGTTTTTGCCTTACAGCTTGTGGCAGTTCCACCTTCGTGTTATCTTTGGCTAGTTGACTATGTGTCACTGTGGTTATCTCTTTGGGATGAATGTCCCAGGAGTTTGTTGAGCTTCTTGTACCTGGATATCTAAATTTCTAGCAAGACCAGAGAGGTTTTCCTCAATTATTCCCTCAAATAGGTTTTCCAACCCTTGTTTTTTTCTTCTTCACCCTCAGGGATGCCTGTGATTTTTATGTTAGGCCTCTTTATATAATCCTGTATTTCGTGTAGGCTTTGTTCCTTCCTCTCATTTCTCTGTTCCTTATCTTTGACTGACTTGTTTCATTCAAATGTGTTGTCCTCAAACTCTGAGATTCTTTCTTTTGCCAGATCTAGTCTTTTTTTTAAACTTTCCACTGTGTTTTGTATTTCCTTGAATGAATTTTTCATTTCTAGAAATTGTATTTGAGGGTTTTTTTTTAATAATTCAGTTTCTTTAGTGAATTTTTCATTCATTTCCTGTATTGTTTTTGTGGTTTCTTTGTTTTAGATTTCCATTTTCTCTTGTATTCCATTGAACTTTATTATAATTCATATTTTGAATTCTTTATTAGTCATTTCAATATCTTCATTTTGGTTGGTATCCATTGTTAAGGAGTTTTTATTTTCTTTTGTGGGTCTCTTTTTGCTGTGATTTTTTTATATTTTCAGAGTTCTTTCACTGATTTCTCTTCTTCTTGCCTCTTGTTAGAGACCTGGGGATACTAAGCCTGGCTTGTGGGGCTGTCTCCAGGTCCCCAAAGATTGAACCCTGACTGTGGCAGGGAAAGGAGTGCTGGTCCCGAGTTGCCTATGGAGTGTTTGAATAGGTTTGATGAACCTCTCATGTTGCCTCTGACTTTCTTTCTTCACCTTTTCCCAGCAATGTAAACTGTGTTAGGTCCCCCAGCTTAATCTCTGAGATGACAGGTAGTACTTGGGAGTAGAAATCAGCCATGCTTTGTTTGCTTGTGTTGGAAGGCGCTGATGCTGAGCCTTAGAGTTGTTCGCCCTGTCATTGGTTGATGTTTGTGTGGAAGAGCCAGCTGCAAAGATGTTCTTTTGTCCTCATGTTAAGCTGTGGTCCCACAGGTGGAGCACACGAGTGCCCCAACCTTTAGGAGGGACCCTGTAGCTTCCAGGAGATTGCTTGATTTCTTTTCCCACTGATTTTGGGGGAGGAGTAAAGCAGATCATGGCTAGATTGCCAGAGCCTAAAAAGCTTTGCAAATCCTTGGTAGGGCACAGCAGTTGCTTTTTCAGCCACTAGGGGGAGCCACTGGGAAGAGGTTCGGGAAATGCTCTCCAAACCCCGAAAGCTGTTTCCAAAGGAGGGGCCTAAATGCTTGAGTGCTAAGGCTGCGGTCTGGCCCTCTTTCGGCCCCTTCACTAGTGCAGTTTCTCTGCAGAGAGGGGTGAGTGCCCTTCCGAATTGCCACTCCCTGAAGCCCTACGGCACTCACCCGTTAGATCAGTACGCCTATGTTCCCTCATCACCTGACTCCAGCTCTCTAACTTACCCCCAGTTCATGTGTCTGAGCCACCAGCCTGCATCTCTGTGAAATGCTGGTGGGCGGGCCGTTCCCCAGTTGTGCACCCCTGTTCCATCACAAGTCTCCAGAGGAGAGTAGTGGGGCTCTCTCTCTGCAGGGGCCTCAGCCAGGGGAAGGCTTCCACCAGGGAGAAGCACTGCTCACAAGTTTCTTGGCTTGGGCTGCACTCCCTATTGCAATGAGTGCGGGGAGGGCCGCAGCTCCTCTTTTGCCGGGGTGCCTGAGGTATTTGGTTGTCATGGAACCGGGAGTTAGGCTATTTCTCTCTCTGAATGCCACAGCCGTGTCCGATATGGCGTTTCCCTTGTGCGCAGGGTGGGTGCGCTCACAGACACCCTTTCCTCAGCACCCCACCGCACTCTCGCGTGGGTTATGAATGTGAGGGCTTCCTCGCCACTCAAGTCCGGGTATGAAACCTCCCCTGTGTCTCCCTGCGCCGCTCTTGTGTCCGAGGGCACTGGGATCCGCTTGTCTATCTGAGCTTGTAGCCTGCGATCCCATGGGGTGCCAGTGGGCAGGTAAGTCCAGATCGTGGCAGGCCTTGCTCTGCTTAGCAAGCTCAACCTGGAGCACACACCTGCAGTAGAGAAGCAGCCATTCAGGAGCCTCTGCATTCAAGCTACTCTCGTGGTTGCAACGGGTGGGGGAGGGGCCACCGCTCCCAGTTGGCCTGAGCTCAAACTACTTTCTCGGATTCCAAGTGTGGAAGAGGAAGTATGTAGGTGTAAGAAAGCTGACACTCCCTCTCTTGTGGCACTCTACCATAGGGTGCCCCTTATAGGCACCCAAACTACTGGAGCTGGCTGGTAACCCCCCACTCTTCCTAATTAGCCATCATGCTTGGGCTCATGGCAGGTGGAAAAGCCTTCAGTGTGCTTTGTGTCCTGCTGTTCACCAAAGGCACATAGCTGGGCAGTGGAAATCCCCCTGCTCTTTTGCTGGGCTCCGAGCCTCTCCGGGTTTGATCCGTGCCACTATCTTCTCCTCTCCACCTTCTTCTTTTTCAGCTTCTTTCCTCCTTGGGGTCCCCAGTTGTCTTTGTCAACTCTCTTTGTGATCCTCACCTGTGCAGGGACTCTTCTCTGCTCTCCTTAGTTCAATATCCTACCTTCCTGCTGGGACAATCCGACAAGGGATGTCTCTAGTCAGCCATCTTGGCTCCTGCTCCAGTCTCGATTTAAATGTTAACATTTTGTGAAGGGTTGGCTCTTCCTCCAGTCTTGATTTAAATGTTAAACATTTTGTGAAGGGTTTCTTCTTTACCACTCGGCCCCCTTCTTCCAATCAGTCTGTGTATTTGCTCTGTGTTCCCCTAGCAACTTGTACTTCCACCTTAGCCTTAATATACTGCAGAATTATTGCCCATTTAATTGTCTTTTTCATTAGATTGTAAGCTCCATGAAGTCAGGGAGTATGTTTTTTTTTTCCCTCGCCATTGAATTCCTAGGCTTTGCATAATGTATGTTTAATAAATATTTATTGGATGACATTCATGAAATTTAGTAGTAATCCCAAATGTGTCAAAATAATACATTCTAGCTAGGTAGATATAAACTATTGTTTTCAGGTTCTTTATTTGCTTATGTTTTGAAGTTCATAACCCTACCCAACATAAAAGTTAAGTTTTATAGGAAGAATGCAATATTTAATATTAAAATCTACTTTTATTTTTATGTGAACCATTTGAAGCTTATCCAGAGTTCAAAGTGGACATTTAATCTCAAGACTTAATGTTTCACCTTTATATTTGAACTTAACTGCCTCTTGTTGCTATTTTATAGTTAGATACTATTTTTGAAGAAAATAATTTTATTTTTCTCTGACTCTTCTTCATTCGAGTTTAGTATTTTTGAGAGCATATATTTAGAACATTGACTGTGTATAATTTTTTTTGAGAGAAAATGGCACTGATCTGTTTCTTGCCTTTTGAAAAAATAATACTATGTTGGTGGTTTGGAAGGGTTTATGTAGAATTAAGTGGGCTTATGTCCGTTGATGGGCTCCTGCAGATAAATCCACAACTACCTTCAGCCATGCTGCTTTTGTGTTGTTGTACTGTTTTTTCCCTTGGGCCAATAGATGCTATTTCTTTTAAGATAGAAACATGGTAGGGAAGGAAATTTGTTCTGTTTTGCTGCTATTTAAAGCACTACAGAATAAGCACTGCAGAACTGGTTAGTAGACTTTGGCACTCTGTTCTTCTCATCCTGAGTTGAATTATTATTATTGTTGTTTTATTAGGGAAAAATTTTCCTCTGAGATAATTTATACAAAGTAGTTATAATTTACAAGATGTTTCATGGTTTTCCATGTGAAATGAAATGATTCTCCGGAAATTTGGGCTTGTTAAAATCTGGTTTCAGAATCTTAATCATGAGATTTTTTTTTCTCCTATTTAGTTGATTAAAATTAATAAAGCTAATGTATTTACTCTGCTTTCATTATTAATGTGGTTTGAAGTTGGCCAGTAGAAAGAATTCCTAGCAGCCAAAATCATTGGTCTTTTGGAATGTCATTTTAGACTGCTTTTCTTCTGCTCATCTCCTTACACATGTTTGCTCTAATTCCATTTTTCCTTAAGGGTTTCATTTACCCTGGAACCCGGGTTACTAGGGGCCACAGGAGATACCTGGTATCTGCACCCATTCTTCCATAGTTAAAAAAAATGGGAAAGGGTTTTGGTGTGTATACAAACAATTCAAAGTTGGGGAGACTTGGGTGAGTCAAGGTGATACTCTTTGCCAAGTCATATCTACTGAGGAGGCTCAATTTCTTCAGATAAAATACCTTTTGTAAGGAAATAGCCTACCTTCTAGCATTTATCACCTGATCCACCTATAATCTTCCTGTTAGAAGAGTTGAATGGACCCCAGGAGTTCTAACTTCCCTGAAGCATATGGTATTCTCCAGCTAGGTTGTAAAGCTTTTAGTGTTTGCCCTAGTCTGGGGACTCTTTTCACTCTATGAGTGTTTGGTGGAAACTGCCTCCCTCTGAGAGACTTATACCATGAAATCTCATTGTTTCAGTTCAACTTCTTCCACTCTCACAAGTTCATGGAGTGAAAGTATGTGAGAGAGTGAAACTTTTAGCTTCTATGGTGATGTGAGTAATCTTTGGGGATATTAAAATAATATACTTTTGTTCCAAGTTCCCTTGTTCCTATTGTTCCAGGGTTTCCCCCATCTACTCATGGAATCATTGCAATTCATAATATATTTCAGGATAAGGGTTGACACAGCTTCAAATATAGGAGTCATTGCTCAGCTCTGAGATTTTTACTTACGCATTTTGACAAATTATTATCTTAATGTAAAATACATATACAGGAACAAAACTCAGAAGGTACAAAAGGATATAATTGTACATAAATCTCCTCTTCCCTACCTCACCACCTCTGTTTCCCTCTGCCATTCAGTTTTGTGTAAGCAAAAGATACATAGTTTATACTCTTGAATTATTACATCTTAGTTTCTTCACGTAACATCTTTGATGTAGTTCCATGTTGGTATATATAAAACTACCTCATTCTTTTTGTCAGCTATAGTAATCATATTTTACTGGTGAATATTTCAGTTCCTAATCTTATGCTTTACCAAATAATGCTACAGTGAATAATCCTGACCATATATCATTTTGTACCCTTATGAGTTTATCAGTAGGATAAATTCTCAGGAGTAGAATTGCTGGGTCCAAGACTAATATTTTTAACTCTGAGTTTGAAATTAGATTTTTTGGGAGGGTTATACAAAACTGTAGTCATGAAAGTCTTGGTTTCTTTCCTGAGAGAAATGAGGATTCTTTAAATTCTAGACATTTCTTAATTTGTATTAAGAACAAAATTTGAAAATTTATACATAATTTCACTATAAACTATGGTGTAGAAAGGACTCAGGATGATACAAGGGCAATTTTTGCCTTGCTAGAAAAAGAAATCCTTTCCAGTGTTGTGAACAAAAGTCATAGGTTTGTGTCTTCATTCCTTTACATACCTTTTCAGAGGCTGAACCTCAAAAGTAGAAGACAGGGAGGTGTTGGCAATGATAGTGATAGTGATACTAAAAACAACCAGTTAGGTTCAGGAGAGAATCTGAGAGCCACAGAATTTTCTGAGGAATCTGACCTTCTAGGGGTATGGAAATTCTCAGAGTACTGGTAGACTGGCCAAACCCTGTAAACAAAGCATGGAGGCTGCAGAGTACCTAGACCTCCAAACAAGAGGCTACGGCAAGATTCAAGATCATCAATGATGGTTGCCAAGAAGACTAGCTAAGTCTTAGTGGACACAAGCACAGGACATTTAGTGACCAGGTTGAATGGCAAATGTCTCAGATGAAGCCAACCAATGGACTGGTCTGTAGCATGTGAACTAGCACCTGTCTCCTTTCCACCACAACCATGAAACAACTGAAACTCCTCTTGTACCTAGTTGTCACCCCAGGAAGAAAGGAGTAGAGAGATTCTTAAAGAGGTTGGACTTTTAAGTGAATGATTATTTATATGAAAGAGACTACTTTAAACTATGAGACTGAGTTGTCTTTAGATGGCAAATTTTTGACAACTCCCAACTCTACCTATGCCCATTACTATTATAGGAAATGGATGCTGACAAGCAAAATGACACAATTTGTAGAAAAAAATGAAATTGTATATTTTTGTACATCTCAATCATTGTATATAAATTTTATCAACCTTCTTCAACATACACACACAGACACACACATACACACACACACACACTACAGGGGAGTGGCTCTCTGGTTACTTCTACTACATAAGGTACACCCAAGAGTGAATCATGGATTGCAACATACACAAGTTTCCATGTTGCTTCTATTAGGTTTAATATAATTCTGTTTGAATATAAATATAGTAACTTCTGATTAGCTGTAGCTATCTTTACTAAAATATTCAATCATATATTCACCATATCACAATTGCCTACTTGTGGTCTCTTCTTTATCAGGTACAATAATAGCTAACATTAAAGAGTGCTT
The DNA here is from genome assembly GCA_008086735.1 of Cheirogaleus medius. Taxonomy (NCBI): domain Eukaryota; kingdom Metazoa; phylum Chordata; class Mammalia; order Primates; family Cheirogaleidae; genus Cheirogaleus; species Cheirogaleus medius. The sequence goes on from VBSM01000662.1 coordinate 10,585,712, forward strand.
ATTGTGTACGCAGCACTGTGCCCATACTAATGTTTTCTGAGGAAAATTGGCACAAAGAAGTTAAGGAACTTCCATGTGGAATTTGAAATTGATATTCATACTCTTAACAAGGGAGCTATATTGTATACCATTGCCTTGCATTTTTTCGTTTAGTCCTTCCTTCATAACCTTGCTGTGTTTGTGTAAATTCTTTATCTTCCCATAATCCCTCTCCTCATCCTTTATCCTATTTGGTTTTCTGGTCTTTCCATGTTGTATGAGTTCTATTTTCCTCCTCTTATCACCCAGAGTCTTTTTGGTACACTGATTCCTGATCTGTGAGCCTGTTCCTGATGCTCTGCACCCCTCCCACTCTTTGCCCTTTTGTCATCGGCAGCTTCTCACAGATTCCCTTGCTCTTTTTTTCTCTCTCCCAGTCCAACAAATACTGCTTAGAAAGATCAGCAACCTTGTTGTTTGAACAAAAGAGTAGGTTGGCTACTGATTTGCTTAATTGAAAAAACTTATTAGCTACTTCATATATTGTTGAGTAGCTCTATTAATGACAGGGAGTTACATGTTACAGTATTGGTAGCTCTGACAGTACTGCCTTCAAATTAATTTTATTTACTGATTTCTATTTCAGGGGTCTTATCTATAGAGTGATTACTGCAATATCTCCCAAAAGGGAAGATAAAATTCCTGAAAAAACCTTACAGGCTTGATTTATTTCAAGATCCTGTTAGTTTCATAGATATTATTCTCATCATATGCAAAAAACTAGTTTTATATTTTTATTTCATATTTTTAAAGTTCTAAATTATGCTTCAAAAAGATGATACAATTTAGCCCTTTAAATTTTTTTTAGCTTTCAATTAATTGGTTTATATTTTTTGTTAACTTTTGAAATATAGTAATTGAGAAAGTAAGAATACAATCTTCAGCTAAAGACTAGTGATGTAATGTAAGAATGTATATGTAAACCTAACTGCCTATATTTATAGAAATATGCCTATGTTCCTATAAATATTAACTATATGTGATTATATATTTAACTTTGTTAGGTATATTAATTGATAAAAAGAGTTTACTGAAATCAAATATGTTTTATATCTTCCTTTTAATGATTTCCCATTATTCCTGTGCAGACTCCAATAAATCAGATCCATTGATCTTATGTGTTTGGGGAATAAGCATATTTTAAGAGAAACAAAATTTTAATTGTGACTATTTCATGTTACTTTCTCATCATAAAAGCTAAGAATTGACTCTTTGATATGTTATCTAATGCCAGACCATGACATAAATTTTATATGACTTTTATTCTTTTCTATATCTTTTATCAATTTAATAAGTCTCTTTCTAGAGGAACTATCTTCTAGCTAACATTAGTTACTGTAACAAGAGCTTTTCTTTAGATTCTAAATTACTTTTGGATAACATTAGGAATGTGTTATTTTTATAAATGAAATGGGTTTTCTAATTATTAATAAGTTATAATTATCCATTCCCATTTTTTTCTTTCAATTTTATAAAAGGCCAAAATATCACAATGCAACATATACAATAGAAGTAGGAAAAAATTAAAAATGAATTCTTTTATGTAAGATCGGTACCACATACTATACTACAAGGCTATAGTAATCCAAAAGGCAGGGTACCGGTATAAAGTTAGATCATAGACCAATGGAACAGAATAGAGAACTCAGAAATAAAACCATATGGCTACAACCAACTGATTTTTCACAAAGCAGACAAAAACATACACTGGGGAAAGGACACCCTGTTCAATAAATGGTGCTGGGAAAATTGGATAGTCACATGCAGAAGAATGAAACTGGCTCCCTATCTCTCACCATATACAAAAATTAACTCAAGATAGATTAAAGACTTAAATGTAAGACCTGAAATCATAAAAATTCTAAAAGGAGAAAACATAGGAAACACTCTTCTGGATATTGGCCTAGACAAAGAATTTCTGACTAAGACCCCAAAAGCAAATACAGCAACAACAAAAATAAATAAATCGGACTTAATTAAACAAAACAGTTCCTGCACAGCAAAAGAAATAATAAATAGAGTAAATAGACAACCTACAGAATGGGAGAAAATATTTGCGAGCTATGCATCTGACAAAGGACTAATATCCAGAATCTACAAAAAAACTCAAACAAATCAGCAAGAAAAAAAAAAACTCATTAAAAGTGACCAAAAGTTATGAACAGATTTTCTTCAAAAGAAGGTAGACAAATATCAAAAAGCATATGAAAAATTGCTCAACATCAGTAATCATCAGGGAAATGCAAATTAAAACCACAATGAGATATTAACTCACACTTTTTAGATGGCTATTATCTAAGAAGAGGTATTGGTGAGTATGTGGAGAAAAGGGATCCTTTGCACACAGTTGGCATGTAAATTAGTACAGCCGTTATGGAAAACAACATGGAGCTTCCTCAAAAAATTGAAAATAGAACTACCATGTGATCCAGTGATCCCATTACTGGGTATAAATTCAAAGGAAATGAAATCAGTATCTTGAAGAGATATTTGCACTCCCATGTTTATTACAGCATTATTCACAAAAGTCAAGATATGGAATCAATGTAAGTGTCCATCAACAGATGAATGGATAAAGAACATGTAGTATATATACCCAATGGAATACTATTCAGCTTTTAAAAAGACAAAAATTCTGTCATCTGTCTTATGTAAAAATATGAATGATCTTGGAGAACATTATGTTTAGTGAAATAAGTCAGATACAGAAAGACAAATACCACATGATCTCACTTATATGTAGAATCTAAAAATGTTGAACTAATGGAAACAGAGTAAAATGGGAGATGAGGGTTTTGGGAGATACTGGTCAAAGGACACAAAATTTCAGTTAGATGGGAAGAATAAGTTCAAGGGATCTATTGTACATCATGGTGACCATAGTTAATAACAATATATTGTATACTTGAAAATTGCTAAGAGAGTAAATTTTGTGTTCTCACTAGGAAAAAATGATAAATATGTTAGGTAATGCATATGTTAAATAACTTGATTTAGCACTCCATAATGTATACATATATCAAAACATCATGTTGTACACCATAAATATATAATATTATTACTCATCAATTAAAAATTTTTTACAGAAATATGTATGGAAATATAAGAAGAGATAGCTATTATAAAAGAATTAAAAATGGTTGCATCAGGTGAACACGAGTCAGAAGTGTAGAGGAATGGGACAGAATACTGCTGCTTTTCATTTAAGCCTAATAGTATAGCACTGTTTTAACCATGTACATGTATTGTACATGTATATCTTTCAAAATTTTCAAAATTTAAAAAGTGAAAATAAAAGGTAGCTGTCAGAATTATGCTTGTTAATGTGGTATTGCCATGTTATACTGATTTTTCCATTATATCACTGAAGATATGCATAATTCAGCAAATACTGTATTTTAAAGGAAAGTATCAGAGATATCATTATACACACACACACATACACACACATACAAAAGTACTGGTACCTTCTAACACTGTGGTCACTGTGATCCCCAACCCCAAGGCTGGGGCTGTTAAGGACTGGGCCACAGTGCTCTACCGCCCCCCACACCCACCCTGTCCCTGGAAAAATTGTCTTCCATGAAACCAGTCCCTGGTGCCAAAATGGTTGGGTACCGCTGTTCTAACACCCTGTTACCTACAGTATCAATTTTTATTATCTGCTTTTAGGTAACAACTATACTAGATAATTGATACTCACAGATAACCTCCATCACTTATTTTAATGATATCAGTCAAAACTGCCATGCAGCAACTTGTTTTTACCATAGCTGCTAACAAGTTAAAGAAAAAAAAAAAGGAAGGGCCAGGCGCGGTGGCACACGCCTGTAATCCTAGTGCTTTGGGTGGCCGAGGCCGGTAGGATCGCTTTGAGGTCAGGAGTTTGAGACTAGTCTGAGAGAGAGTGAGACCCTGTCTCTACAAAAAATAGAAAAATGAGCCAGGTATAGTGGTGCACACCTGTATTCTCAGCTAATCAGGAAGTTGAGGCAGGAGAATCACTTGAGCCTAGGAGTTTGAGGTTGCAGTGAGCTATGTGATGATGCCACTGCACTCTGTCTCCAAAAATAAGAAGAAAGAAAAGAAAACTAAAAAAAACCAAAACCAAACAAAATTGATTTACTATCTTATCTTGATACACTCTTTCAGTGATGATAATAGTAATAAGACCAGAGGAGAAAAAATAAAAATAGTAATGAATGGGGTCAAAGTGGATCAGATGAGAGTGTTTCTGGAGGTCAATAAATCCTAAAACTTGATGGTAGATTAAAAAAAATGTTACTGAATTTTGATTTACTATTAAGTATATTTTATACACTATATTTTATATTGACCAAATAGAGTCATCTTTTCACATGAGTTTTTTAAATGTGGAAACCACCACAGATTTTTCAATTTTGTATCCTATGTAGTATCTTGTACTTAGTAGGTGCCCAGTAAAGGCATGCTTTATTATTAATGGATTTTTACTACCTGTGAAATAGCATGTTTTAGCTGCTTTTCAAGAGTCTGAAATTTACAAGTGAATAAAAAAATTTGTATGAGTATTATGATATTTTGAATAAATGAAGCATTTCTTTTTCCTGATTTCATATATGTGTGGTTTGTGCTAAGGGATATTATAATAAAGACCCCGATGTTTTCCACTCTTGGGAAGGGGGAACCCTTATCTTCCCTACATACAATTCCAGCTTCTTGTTGCTTAAAACAAGGCCTGAGACCTCTTAGTTTTATTACTATTTTTCCTAAATTCTACTACTCTAATAGAGAACATCTTTTTAAGGAGGTTTCATACAGTGGGCTTTTAATATGTCTCAGATATGTGTTTGGTAAATATATACTTTTGTTTCACAGTCTTGAGCCTTTTCTCTGAACCAATATAGTTATGCAGTTCACTTTGCTATTGAATTTCAGAGTTATTTTCTTCCTTCCTTCTCTTCTTTTCTTTCTTTTCTTTTCTTTTCTTTTCTTTCTTTCCTTTCTTTTCTTTCTTTCTTTCTTTTTAAATCATTGCTGCCATGTTCTGTTCAAAAGCATCTTGATTGCTAAATGGTACCACAGCCAGAGAAAAAGTGGTTAAGATCTGATGACATTTGATGAATTGGCATGTCATTTGCAATTGTGTATTCATCTCTATTTGAAAGAGATGTTTTCTCCTGAGAGTGCTAGAGAAATTGTTACAGGATCATTCCACAGAAAAATTATTCATAGTAATTTATCTGTGAGACACATGTAGACCAAGGGTATCTCATGATTGTCCTTGCTGAACAAATGCCACATATTTTTATTTGAAAACTTATTTTCTTTTCATCCTGGAAATAATGATATTATATACATTATATTATTAATGAATGGTGACTCTGATATACAAACAATGCCTATTTTATTGTTTCTGTATAATATGCAAGTCCTGTTTAGTTGTGTTCATTTTGTTAGAAATGAAAAAAAGCACATTTGCATTTTGTGTTTAATTAAATTGGAGTGATGTATTATAGCATCTTTTAAAAACTACTGATAAATTTTAAATGTTCAGAGCACTATATAAATAGGGATGAACAAAGTCTATTCAGGGCAGGGTAATTAGAGCATCCTTGGCTAGAAGATCTCTGAGTAAAAATAGCCAGTCTCAGATAGTGTTGGAGTAAGGTAATTAAGGTCTGAAGAATAATGATAAAACCTTTTGCTCAGATATCCTTTCTTTATTAGTTCAAAATAATGAACACTAGCTAGAAATCTCTATGTAATCAAAACTAGCCCAGTGGGTACTGCTGAGTGAGATAAATTGTAATACTTTATTCTATATCCTTGCTAAAGGGAGATGCATGTGGTCTAGTCACTTAACAGCTTTTAATTTATATTAAAAACATTCGTCTTGCCTCTCTTTTGTCTTATTTCAATTTTGTGTATATTTATGTACATAATCCCTAAACCCCTACCTCCTCCTCTTTCTTCCATCTCCCTCAGGTAATGTACAAGAATGTATTATGGTAACATAAATTGAGATTGCTGGATTTTTATGCTCTTCTTAACTTTCTGACAAATTATTTATTATCCTTTTTCCCCCAGACCTTAAATATAAGCATCCTTCAGTGAGCAGTCTTCAGCCCTTTTCTTTTTTCCCCTCTAATCCATGCCTTGGAAATCCTTTACTTCAACCACTACTCTCTATGCAATGATTCACAAACATATATTTCTGGTCTTCAAGTCACCTGGACTCCATAACTGCGTTTCTAGGTGTTGCCTGGATTTCTGTACTTGAAATGTGATGACGTCTTAAACTCAATGACTTCAAAATCAAGAATCATTCTCTATTTTCTCTAACTATCTTACCTCCTCTACACATAGCATCACTTTTCAGTTCATAACACCATCAGTCTCTTTTGATAATTTTCACAATTTTACATAGCCAACCAAAATCATGTCTATTGTACTTATATAGCATCATCAAATTTATCTTCTTCATTCCGTTCTCACTGCCTGTTGCTAAGGTTCAGACCCACATATCCTCTCACCAGAAATACAGCAATTGTTGCTATTGATCTTCGTGTGTGCTTCTTCCCCCAGTCCATTCCACCCACTGTTTATCTGCTTATCTTCATGTATCTGCTTCCTTAAGAACTGGCCTCATGATGCTATTACCTTGTTATAAACATCCACTGGGCCTTCACTGCCTCTTAACCTAAGACCAGAATTTTCAGCCTCATTTGCAAGGCCTGGTCCCAATCTAGCTCTTTAAACTCCTTTTACAAATGGAATGGATTTTTTTCCCCCTCAAGTATGTTGCATTCTTGTCCATCCTTGTGTCTTTTTCATATTAGTATGTAAGCTTTATGAGGACAGTGGTTTTCTTTTAATCTGTTTTGTTTACCGTTTTATCCCCAGCAACTAAAAGCAGTATGTGCCACAAAGCAGGTACTCAGTAAATATTTGCTGAATGAATGGATAAGTAAATGAGTAAGAGAAGGAATGGAAGATGTCTTTAACGTGACTCAGCTATTCCTTTGTGACTTTAGGTTCTGAGTAAGAGTCCTATATCTTCTCAGTAAATTTTGTTTGCCTACACTAACTTAAGCGGATTCTATTCCTTTTAATCAAATGATCCTTGACTGAGACAGCACAAAAAAGTTGCAAAGGCAACTTGGATAATGGTTTTAAGATCTGTTCCCTTTTGAAAAGAGCTCCTTGTGGCTTCTCTTAGCTTTGCTTTGTCATTCAGAAAGTATAAACAAACAGTACCCCACCCCGAGGTCAGGTGTCTAACAACCCAAATATGTGGTGAAGGAGGAAACATACTGATTTTAATAGAACTACTCTTTAAATGGATAAAGGATCTCTCCATGACTTTACAATACCATGTTTTTGATTGCATGTCACAAAAAAATTTAATAAAAGAACCATGTATTAATTATAAAACTTGTTATAGCTAAACAGACCATTTATCCTAAGATAGTAATTCAATACACTAATTAGTTGATTTTCAAGGTTACACTAATTTGGTTAATTGTCAAGCTACAGTAAAACTATCGCCCATGTTCTGTATCCACATCTATTTTCTTACTACATAAATGACCAAAACTTTAGGCAAGAAGAAGAAGCAGAATCACGAAGACAATGTGATGTCCAAACTTTGAAGTTTTAATTAGTAGTCATATTTCTTAAGGAATCAAGACCTGAGATGGGGGACTCCAGATTCCTAATCTGATAAAACATTTCTTATTTGAGTAGATATTTAAAACACCACTAAAAGCCAACATAGCTTCAGTTCTATCAAAAAGTTTGATAGACAAAGGACAGCTTAGATTTTAAGTATAAAGTCAAGAAATATATGTATTTAAGCTATTCAGCTATAAGAAACAATGGTGATATAGCACCTCTTGTATTTTCCTGGATAGAGCTGGAACCGTTTCTAAGTGAAGTATTCCAAGAATGGAATAAGCACCACATGTTTTCACCAGCAAATTAGTTTCACTGATCAACACCTAAGTGGACATATAGGCATAACATTTACCTGGCGTCGGGCAGATGGGAGGGGGGAAAAGGGGATGGGTATATACAAATATAATGAGTGTGGTGCGCACCATCTGGGGGATGGACACGCTTGAAGCTCTGACTGGGGGGGAGCAAGGGCAATATACGTAACCTAAACATTTGTACCCCCATAATATGCTGAAATAAAAATAAATAAATAAATAAAGGTACATAAGGCTACTGATTAAGAAGGATGGGATCTGCTTCTTTATCAACCAAACACTTAGGCAGAGATGTATCTTTTCAGTGAAACATAGGTGCTGACAAGTGTGCAATTTTCTTTGGTTATAAAAAAATCCAGGGGGCTCATATGGGATACTAAATGTTTATAATTAAGTAAGCTTGCTTTAAAAATCAAATATTTAGAACACAGGAAATAAAATAAATTAAGCCATAATTTCTACCTAAGAGAAATTAAAATTTCATGTTTTTTTTTTTCATGGTTACTGGAGTAATTGTAGGTATACTGAGCATGCTTTTTTCATTTGATTAAATTTTCTGACTCTCCATCAAGTTAAGTGCTATGGTTAAATTTCTCCTGGTGGGCTTTCTAATAGTGTGGAACTTCTTTATACAATTAGTCATATTATGAAGTGTTTTAGATGATTTTTTTCTGTTATCTGTTTATTTTAAAATTTAATTTTTTAAATTGACAAAAATAATTATACATGTTCATAGGGTACATAATGATGTTTTGATGTATATAATGTATAGTGTATAAGGTATAATGTATGGTGATCAGATCAGGGTAATTAGCATATCTATCATCTCAAATTGGATGATTTTTAATGAACAATATACTAATCTTATTTCTAATTAGTTAGAAAAAACAAACAGCTTCTTCATTATATTTAGTTTGCTTATGAGAAGTTAAGGCCATTTGGGATACAACATTTCTGGCTTAGTATTCCATTCATGGTAATAGCTAATAACTGACATTATTCTTAGGGATAGTGGTAGTGGTAGTATTATCACTTTTATGGCTTTTACTCTAGTCACTGGCTTCCAGCAAACATGTTTTTGTTACCTGTTTTCCAACTACACATAATTTCTGAAATGTAGGGCGGTAGGTGTTTTAACCCATTTTACTCTAAAACAGAAACATAAGGAGGATAAATGTATACATAAGAAGTCAATACTTAAGTTGGTGCTATAAGACCATGCTAGAATTTATATGTTATGCTCTAATAACTGAAATTCACTGTCTTGCCATGTATAAAAAGACACGTTTTTAGAGCATAATGACCACACTGTTAGCCTTCAGTCTTTCTCTAATCTTTAAGTTTGCACATGAGTAGCAGGCCAAGAATTTAGAATGAGGTAGCCAGGTCAATCAGAATTTTTGTCTTCTGGTCTTGTATGGCTCACTTGGTGCACTGGGGGACCTCTATGACAGTGGTGTTAAATGTGCACTTTTTCTGGAGCCCAAAATGCTGAAGACATTGCTTTAGGTTAGATTGTTCTGCTCAGAGATGAAGAAAGTACATATATATTAATAAAATATATGTTATTCAGGATAGTTACGTTTTAAATACAGAAATGTATGTACAGATTTTCTAGCTCCTGCTTGCAGTCTTCATGTGTAGTGCTATAGTGCTGTAATACCATGGAGTCGGGCTTTTCTGGTAGCCTCAGTTCTCCTTGAGAATGAGTTCCTGCCATGGCACTATCATGCTTGAGGGACGGTCATACATATGCATTAAGGAAAGACTTTATGACAGTTGGTACTGTAACAAAATTATGCTTTTATTTAAATTTTAATCATTCATATAAGGCCCATATAACATCCATTAAGTACTTTTATTTTTTCCATTAAGTACTTCTAAAACAATGATTCTGTAGCATTCCTCAATAATATTTTTCAATATAATTTTAATTATTATTTACTTTTATTTGGTTTGAAATATAATGTCTGCATTCAGTAGATTATTTGCTAGTTAAATAAATAAACTTTGAGCCCAGTAGCTATTGTTAATTACTACTATTATAGGCTAAACCATATTACTAACATGACTACTACAGCAAATATTTTAAAAACTTAACATTTATTCATAATTTACCTTCTTAATGTGAAATTTCTCATATACTGAAATTATCTAAAATTATTAATTTTATTTATTTAGATAGAATGCTTTATCTAAAATGTATAATATAGGGACAGGCACAGTGGCTTACATCTGTAATCCTAGCGCTTTGGGAGTCTGAGGCAGGAGGATTGCTTGAGGCCAGGAGTTCAAGACCAGCCTGGGCAACATAGAGAGACCTTGTCTCTATAAAAAAGTTTTAAAAATTAGTGAGGCATGGTGGTACACACCTATAGTCCTAGCTATTCAGGAGAGTAAGGCAGGAGGATCACCTGAGCCCAGGGGTTAGAGGTTGCAATAAGCTATGATGACACCACTGCACTCAAGTCACTCTAGCCTGGGCAACAGAGCAAGACCCTGTCTCTAAAATAATAATAATAATAATACAATGTATAGTACAAATAACAGATTTTTGTTAGATATGTAACAAAGAGAATATATTTGAAGTGCTATTCATATGAAAAATTGTAAAGCCAAGCTAATAAAATAAGTTGTACACCTGTATGAGTATGTAGTTTATTTTGGGATGACACATGGTGTCATGAAAGTCAAAGGAGGAAAGGATCCTGAAAACTACTAAGTGGTAACAGCAAATTCTGCTATCCATTTAAAGATGAAGGTTCAGTTGTGAGAGCAGGAACTTTATAGGCAAAATCTAAAAATGGATAAATCAATAAATGATGACATAAACATTTGGATATTTAGGCATAATGGTAATTATTATCATTAGGAAAAGGAAGGAGCTAGGGCAAGATGGGCAAATAGAAACCTCCATCCTGTGCACAAACATGGAATTCAGCAACTGTGCACGCAAGTAAGCACCTTCAGAAGAACCAAAAATCAGGTGAATGATCATACTACCTGGTTTTTTACATTATATCAAGGAAAGCAGCACTGAAGAGAGCAGAAAACCCAGTCTTGCTTTGCCTGAGCAACCCTTCGCCCAGCCCTCCGCAGTGCTGCACCAGCATGCAGAGTGCAGAGAGAATCTGAGTGCGCAGGGAGGGAGAGTGAACTGATTGCGGGTCTTTTCACTGAAACTCAGGGCTGCCCTTAGCACAGGGGACACAGCACAGGGCAGAATTCTGGCCGTGCCAACGGAGAGAGCATATAGACCAGCCCGGCCACTGGGAAATCCTCTGCCCCGAAGAAGCCTGAGTTCCCTCAAGCCCTACCACCAGCAGAAAAAGAGCAGCCTGGGGCCCGAACTAAATTTGAAAGACTGTTATGCCACAAGGCCTACAATCCTTGGGCAACAATTCCTCTGGCTGTGAAGGTATTTCGAATTGGTATCTGCACTCCCATGTTTATTACAGCACTGTCTACCTAAGTGTCCATCAGTGGATGGATGGACAAAGAAATTGTGGTACATGTACACAATGGAATGTTCTATAGCCACAAAAAAGAATGAAATCCTGTTATTTGCAACAACATGATGGAACTAGAGAATATTATGTTAAGTGGAGTAAGCTAAGCACAGAAAGACAAATCTCACATGTTCTCAGTCACATATGGGAGGTAAATATTAAAAACAATTGATCTCATGGAGACAGAGAGTAGAGTGGCAGTTTCCAGAGGCTGGGACAGGTAGCAGGGAGAGGGAGGGCTAATGTAGTGATAGTTAATGGGTGCAAAAATATACTGAGATAGATAGAATGAACATTTGATGGCATGGCAAAGTGACTATAATCAATAATAAGTTAGAGTATACTTTAAAATAACTAAAAGAGTGGAATTGAAATGTTCCTAACATGAAGAAATGTTAAATGCCTGAGGTGATGGATACCCCAATTACCCTGATTTCATTAATTCACATTGTATGTACCCTATAAAGATATACAACTATTATGTACACACAATAATTAAAAATAAAAAGTTATTTTTACAAAGTTGCTTCTGTGAAGATACTTATGAATAAAATTGGAATCATAGGCCATTTGGTGCTATTTCATTTTTTTATCATGAAGCATGTGTTATATTTTAAACCAAAAGAAAGTGATGAAGGGATTTTTGTGTTGGTGAGATTCATTTGCCACCTTTAAAAGGTTAGGGAAGGACTTTGGGTAGAAGCTAGACTGTAAGGGGAAGAGATGGGAAGGAAGTGGAACAGCAGCAGTAGACTCCTCTTCCAATAAAGAGTTATGTAGCAGCTAAGACCATGAGATAAAGGAGGATAATTTGCTGTAAGTTAAAACTCATAGTTTGCTCATTTTTATCATGAATTAAATATACTCACTTGTTTAAACATTTCATTGACAGTTACCATTTTTTAAATAGTTGCATAAGTGGTCAAATTCTGTGCATGAAAAGATGAAAGCAGATATTACAGTCCCAAGAGCTTAAAAGTCTTACTGTAAAGTTTGTTCCCCTCCTCCCCCGCTTAACAAACTTCTGCTTTTCCTGATCCTTTTATATTAGCTAACTTTGGTTTCTAGATCAAGATGATTTTCCTTCTTTGTTTTCTCAAGGCATTTCCAATCACAACACACTCTTTTTTAATCACAATTCTTTTTTGACAGGCTTTTGATCAGATCCAAATTTTTAACCTGGGTTCTAAGAATCTGATTTATGTTTCTGTTGCAGCAGTTCTCAAACACTTTAGTTTCAGGACTGCTTTACACTTTTAAAAATTATTGAGGCTCCTAAAGAGTTTTTGTTTATGTGGGTTTTACCTATTGATATTTTCCATACTAGAAATCAAAACTCAGAAATTTAAAAAATGTTTTTAATTAATTTAAAATAACATTATTAAGCCCATTATGTTACTGTAACATTTTTTGAAAAATAACTATTTTTCAGTATCAAAATAGTTTAGTGAGAAGAATCACAGTATTATATTTTTTTGCAGATCTCTTTTTTTATTCTCTTAACAATTTTCAATGCATTTTTATTAACTATAGTCACTATATTATACAATAGATCTCTTGAATTTATTCTACCTAACTAACTGAAATTTTGTATACTTTGACCAACATCTCCCCAACCCTTCCTCCCTCTCAATCCTGGTAATCACCATTCTACTCTCTATTTCTTTTTTTTGTTTTGTTTTGTTTTTCTTGAGACAGAGTCTCACTTTGTTGCCCAGGCTAGAGTGAGTGCCGTGGCGTCAGCCTAGCTCACAGCAACCTCAATCTCCTGGGCTCAAGCGATCCTACTGCCTCAGCCTCCCGAGTAGCTGGGACTACAGGCATGCGCCACCATGCCCGGCTAATTTTTTCTGTATATATTTTTAGTTGGTCAATTAATTTCTTTCTATTTTTAGTAGAGACGGGGTCTCGCTCAGGCTGGTTTCGAACTCCTGACCTTGAGCTATCCGCCCGCCTCGGCCTCCCAGAGTGCTAGGATTACAGGCATGAGCCACCACGCCCGGCCTACTCTCTATTTCTTTAAGGTCAACTTTTTTATACTCCACATATAAATGACATCATGAGGTATTTGTCTTTCTGAGCCTGGCTTATTGTTCCCCAGCTTCATCCATGTTATCGCAAAAGACAGTATTTCCTTCTTTTTAAGGGCTGAGTAGTATTCCATTGTGTGTATACACTACATTTTCTTTATCCATTCATCCACTGATAGACGTGTAGGTTGATTCTATATCTTTACTATTGTGGATAATGTTGCAATGAATATGAGGGTGCAGATATCTTTTTATATACTGACATACTGAATTCACTTTCTTCAGATACCCAATAGTGGGATTGCTTAATTAATTTCCAACAGATTGCAAATTTATTTAATAATCTGGCTTAATATAAAACAGTTATAATCTCAAATCTGCTTCTGTGTTCACTCTGTTGCATTATGACTTGTAATGTGGCTTCTGAAAAACTCTATACTCATGAGAGAGAGTGAAAAAGGCAAATAGCTTCTTAGTATTAGCAAGAAAATAATTTTGACCTTGTGGACCCTCTGAAAGGGTCTTGTACACCCTCACCCCATATTAAGGTTTAAGCCTGCTGCCCTCTTCAGTCACAATCTAGTGAGCATGTGCATGTGTACCAACCTGTGGTGCTTATGTTAGTCAGCAGCACCTGCTGGAACAAAAATACCATAGACTTCAGGTAGCTTATAAACAACAGAAATTCTGCAGCATTCCCTTTCTGCTTTTAAATCTATGTCCAGATAAGAAATTGGAGGCATTAAACCTTAGACTGGGTAACAATAGGGACCTCAGACATTCCTCTCAGATCTGAGCTGCAATTGGCTGGTGTCTATACTTTTTTGAATGGCTAACTTTTTAGTAAAATATATTTGAGCATACATCTCCAATTTTTATGAGTTTACACATACACATCCTGCTGCACGGATACATGTGTATATTAATGAGTCATACATATGCTATTGCATACTTGTTTTAAAATGTACAAAAGTATAAATAAAAGGATTAAATATTTAAAAGTTTGAATATTGTCTTTATACATTCAAGTGGATCGTGCATGGCACATACCCCTGGGTACTTTTACCTCACTTTGGAGATCCAGTCAGTTGTGGCTTAAACCACAAAAGAAATGGGTAAGGAGATGGTGTCTTGAGAAGGGCACTTAAGGTTAAGGGAGGTTATTTTGCTTGTTTGTCTGTTTGCTTTCCAGGGGAAGAATCTGTGTAGGGAATCAGAGATGGAAGAGATTGTCCATGTAACTGATAGAGTAGAAGGTAGAGAGTGATAAGTGAGGACGCTCATGGCCAGGGGGTTTACACTGAAAAACAGGAAGGACAATTTCTAAATAGCTAGTAAATAAGAGAGAATGTATGATGATTTAAGGCAGGCTTGAAGTGAAGAAGTAGGACGTTGAGAGAATTTCAGCTTTTCAGTAAAGAGGTGGTGTGATGAGATTTGGCGTTAAAGGGAGTAGAAAAGATTTAAAATGGGAAATGTGAATTTGATTGTGAGAACTAAAGAAAAGACTACATGGATTACTTAGCAAAGACCTTACTAAAGTTAGATACGCATTTATTTTAGGCCCAAGAAGCATGGTTTGGTGACTTCTTAGCATCCTGGAGATGAGAGTAAAGAAACTAAGACAAGAGAAAGAAAATAGACTAGAAAACATCCAAGGTTGGAAATTAGCATGTTTTGTATAGCAGAATTCCCAGAGGAGAAGGAATATTGACATATTTGAAATGGTCGCAAATGGGACTGGATAGAAGAGCAAGAGAAACCAAAAGGGTTTTGATGAATTCATGGGAGATGATGATGAGTATTTACTAGAAGGTAGAATCAGATAGAGGAAAGGGAGCTGAGAGTTATAGTGTTCAGAATCTGGAATATGAAGCAGTTCGTAGTTATTTGGATAGTAGTGATGCTGGGTGGTTGAAATGGGTGCAAATGAAGATCACTGAAGTTCAGGAATGTGGCCATTAAGGTCGCCTTTGAGGAAAAGGAATAGGGCAGAGGCTAACATTTAAACCATTTGTTAAAGGTGAAATAGTCCAGAGAGGAAGGATATGATGATGGAAATAGATTATTAGAAGTTTATGGGTACGACTTGAAAAGGGAGAAAAGTTGGTGAAACAGTGTTCTGTAACTGGAAAAGAGATGAGGAGTGGGTTACGGCACAAGAAATAATTTGCATTGGAGAGGTTGAGAGAAAGCCAGACTTCAGTTAAGGTGAGACTGTTCATGAGGGCTCAGTGAAAGGGACCATGAGCATGGTGTCATGGACTGGGGAGGGGTAGAGTAGGCATGTATAATGATAAACATTGAGCCAGAGCATGCCAAGGGTGATAAATATAAATAACAAAGAGGAAAGAAATGAGAGAAAACTTTGCTGGTGATCCTTAGTGAATTTGACTAAGTAGGGCTTTTAGTGTTAGAGACACTTGTGCAACTAACCAGTCGCAGCTTTCCAGGTGCAGTATGCATTTGTTGGAAAGAGTGTCTGCATCTGCTTTCATAGGTTCTGGGCTTCTCACCTGTGGAGACCAGCTGTTGTAGTGCTCCGGTGAACAAGTTTACAGGTGTTGCCTTTCTGAGAATCGGCCCACCAGTATGTATTAAATTTTGCAGTATAGTAGAGAGGACTAATTGTCTAAAGACTTATAACCAGGAACTGGATCTGGTTCACGCCTTCACACCAATTCACTCTCTGTCCATAGCATCTAAATTTCCCATTGTATGTGGGTGTGGGTGTGTGTGTGTCTGTGTGCATGTATAGATCATGGTACACCATGTTCCTTCGGGATCTTACCCATTGACCTTTCTTCCCCATGAAGATGCTTCCTTTTTTCCCTGTTGTGTCTTGGTTCGTAATCTACTCTAATAAAGTAATCTTGCTTATGAAATACGTTATTCTTTAACATGTCATCCTCTGTCTTCGAATAAACTTCTTTGATCTATTTCTTAATGTTCCTATCTGTTTTCTAATGTTCCTGTCCTCATTTCAAGCTCTGTCTATAAGTCGTTTTTTTTCAGGAAGTTTTTCTGCCTATGCATCTGAAAGTATTCTAATCAAGGCTGATACCCTGCACAAGGGATTCTGGCTGAGGAGATGGGTTGCTACTCAACTCTCTTAGATGTGCACCTTTGCTTTGGATTATACCTGCCAGCCGTGGGGAAGAATGCTTTTTTCTAACGTGCACAAAGGCTCTTTGTGGACTAGCAGGGCTATGACTAGTCATTTGTAAAAGCTGCCAGCATTCATGTGTATTATTTACTAAATACTAAGGGCAAGAAGAAGAACCACTAACCACTAATGAGCACTTGCTAGTGCTGGATGTTGTGGTAAACTCAACAAGAATTATTTCATTTATTTCTCAAAATAACCTTATGAAGTAGTTGCTATAATTACAGATAATCTAGGGCAATGGACAAATGTTAAGAACAAGTCAAATTCATCCAAATATCCACCACCTTTGGAAAGTAAAATTATCTGCTCTTGTAATAAGATTAGACTGAAATCTTGAAATCAATTATAAGGCACTTGAACTATTCCAGCTTTGATAATGTATGTGTGTGTGTACATGTGTATGTGCGGTTTATTCTGCAGAAAACTCTCTCACTGGGCTTGTTCTCCCTTGGCTGAAGAGTTCTTTTTCTAGTGTATCTGTAGTTTGAGGTAATAAATCTAAGGATTTTGAGAGATCTTAATAAGTATTATACTGTAGTTGGAAGATTGATTTGTTTCATTTGCAAATTGGTCAATTTGCACATATGGACCTTAATACACATACATGTTGTTAGCTACTTTCCATGTGTTTGTTATTGTTGTAACCATACTTACATATTTTTCATTGAATTTCAAGTTTCTTAAGAATAGTGATGGTATTTTTTAAATCTGCAGTAACCCACCATGATTAGGTATATTGTATTGAAGTGTTCTGTGCGTGTTGACTAACACATACTTGGCAGATAAAATTTACTATAAATAGAAATAGTATTTTTTTATTAGAGATAATAATATTAAAGGCATACTCTGGAAATTGTGCTTATTCTTAAAAGAAAAATGGAGCTAGCATTTGGTCTTAAGTTTGGATTCTAGTATGATTTTTGCCATTTGTATCAGTTAGAGACATTTCTTGGGCCCCTGCTAAATCTTTGTTAAATTTGGAACCAAGCTTCTAATAAAAGAGTCTGAAAAAAAGGAATAATAGTTTCTGGAAAATTGCTTGCAAATATTCAAATGCAAAAAACAATTAATAACTCTTATTAACAATATATTATAGATTATCATGAAAGTCAAGTGACTAAGACTGAAGCATTATATTTTTTAATATTAATATGAAGAACATCCTTAAAACAATGGCTTTTATTCTAATGTAAAGGCCAAATTTAGACTAGTTTATTATGATTCAATCATAATATATAATTTTAGTCAATAATAGTAATATTTACTGAGTGCATATTGTGTGCCAAACACTATTAAGTACTATATGAATTTTCTCATTTAATCCTTAAAACAAGTGTACTATAATTAATCTCATTTTATAAATAAGGAAACTGAAACTTCACAAGATTGAATAACTGCCCTCATAAGTGGCAGAGCTGAGATTTTAATATAGGGATTTGAATAGTGATTTTTTAAAGCTACAGATGCTGTAAAATGCATATTAATATAGTTCTGTATTCAAGTATTAGTGCACAATTCTTTTAAAATGTGAAGTTAATCAATTGTTCCACAAAGAAACTTACTGGTTAGTCCCTGCAATTTCCATTAAGGGGAAGGGCTCAGATACAGGTATGAATAATAGTTCACTAAGGTATAACATTATTATCATTAGTGGGATATTATAGAGATGCAATCTAACTTTAACATACATTATTAAAATTGTTTCTATTACACCATTGAGTTATGCATTCATGAGAAATATTTATTTCATTTTGTTTTGTAGGGAGAAATTTAAAAGGATTTGGTTAGTTTCGAGGATGCAATTTGAGAAAAACACTAACATATTTTGCAATATTTTTATATCCTTGTAAGAGTCTCCATCTTTTAAGAAAGCCAGAAATTCTCTCCTGGCAAGTGAATAGATAGGTGACAAAACATTATAGATCTGGAGTGAACATTCTATATCACTGCAATTCTGGAGGGCTATTGATACAACTTCAGGAAAGGGAAGTTTTTTAAAAGTCTGTGTCCATAGATACAGAAATAGATACTGTAGAAATACATTGTAGATTCAGAGCTATATTTGTTAAACTTCCCCTTATTTTATATGATGTAAAAAGTCAGCTCTAGCTATTGAACATAAATGGTATTTGATTATAGTAGATTCTTCCATATTGTAACTCAGTAAATCTGTTTCTCTCATGAAGCAGTGTGTTCCACTCTTGAAGAATATTTCATAGTGTGTAATTTATTACATTGAAATTCCTTAATTCTCTTTATTTTATACCGTCACAAAGGTGACATTGTTTTGAATGTTATTTTGCATTGACATAATTCTTTATATTTGATGGTTATTAGCATTTATCAGTTAAGAATATTACTGATTTTTTTAAATGTTAGAGCTAGTTAAAAGTTTTAGTGAAGATATTTTGTAGTATCAATGAATATAGAAGGTTAAATAATTTGTTTTTGTCTTGAAAGACTTTGGATCTGATATGGGTTTCATTAGACCAGTGGTTTTCAACCCAGGTTGTGCATTAAAATCACCTGGAGATGTTAAAAACAAACAAAAATACATATTAAAAAACAAAAAAACAACCCCAGGACCCGAGATATTGATCACTTGAGATTCCGATTTAACTGGTCTGAATGAGGCCCAGGTAAGAGTATTTTTAAATAACTCTCCAGGTGTTTCTGATGTGTGGCCAGGGTCAATAGTCACAGCATTGAACTATGTATATACAGTCTTCCTCAGTTTCTCTGAGTGATTGGTTGGTTTCAGGTCCCCCTGGACACCAATATCCATGGATGCTCAAGTCCCTTATATAAAACAGCATGGTATTTGTATATAATACACATATCTTCCTTTAAATAATCTCTAGATTACTTATAATACTTAATGCAATGTAAATGCCATGTACACAGTTGTTACAATATATTTTATTTGTATTATTTTTATTGTTATATTGTTATTTTTTATTGTTTTTTTCCCATTCATATTTCTGATGCCTGCTTGGTTGGATCCTCAGATGCGGAACCTGCAGGTATGGAGGGCCAAGTGTACTCTGTACTCATCGCATCTTGGACACTGAATATACATTTAGTACAGCCATGCTATACAGCTCAAAGAGACACCATTCACAACGTGTTCTGCATGAATGGTACTTCCTCCCGGAGTGAATGGTGCCTCCTGGAGTTGGCTGTTGGTTGTATAAAAAAGCTAATGGCTTCAGTAATTACTGATAAAGGAATAATAGTATAACTGATAAAGTAATATGTGACATGGCAATAGCCTTCTATATGTTTCACTTCAATTCCAAAGTACAAATGATTGCCTTGATAGTCATTCTCTATTAAAATAGATCAGATGTATGTAACAGAAAGACTGAAAAAAGTCTGTATCTTACCATAGCTGAAGATTCAAAAGATCCCAAGAGGAATAATGGTAGCTGGGTATGAAATTAAAATTTGCTTGGGGTTTCAGAACTAAGAGAGTGGGGAATGGTCAGGTACAGCAAAAGGGCTTTTTCATCCCTGCTGATTATGGAAGTGTTGTAACAAGCTTATCTCTTCAAAACAAAGCAGGAAAATACCCATGATTATAGAAAGAAATGCCTCATTAAATGCCATTAGAATAAAGAATACGTGGTACATCTTTTGAGTCTCTTGCTAATGTGACAAACATATATTGATAACTGCTTGGGTTCTTTACATTTTAATTAATCATTGATGATGTAAATCATTGGACTTTAACAACAGTTTGATTTCAAACTCATTTTTGAGGCCGAGACGAAATGTGACTTTAGGCTCTCAGCACCATTGTGTATGCTTTATTGTGGTGAATATCAAAACAGCAGTTAATTATAGTAGAACCATTTCTGTTCTTCACCTCATTATCTCTGTCTTGCACTATTATTTTCTGTTGTTACTGGCTATACAGCATCAGGCCTGGCACCAGTGAAGTGTGAACACAATGCCAGCACTGCATTCAGCACAAGAATAGAAAGGCAGATGGCAGATTCTACTATTTATAGTTGTAGCCAATCTGCCTGAGGTGAGTCCTGCTGAAATGGTTCTTATCAAGAATGCTTCCATTTATTAAAGGGATAAGGAGATGAAAGCCAAATAAAAAGCTTCAGTCCCCAGGACTCTGAGAACCAAAACTCTTACTATAGATTGCAAAGCAATTCCAAGTATTGATTAGATATTTATGAACTGAAAATTTATATATTTAGCTCTCTATCCTCAAAATAAAGACTCTGGCCAGCAGTATCCTTCATGGCAGAACTTGAAGAATTTATTGTTTAGTGAAGTTGTGCTGCCATAGCAACTGATGCAGAGTGAATTTTAATTATTAGGAACAAAATTGGTTTATGGTAAGAACTAATTATTTAACAGCATCAAATATATTATTTAAACTATCAATAGTTTTTACTTTGTCACTAAAAAGAACACAAAGTAACTCTGCTTCACATTTGATTCTTTATAATGTTTTTTAAAACTTTCATTGTTTAAAACTCTGATAATATTTTATAATATCAATTAGTATGTTGAGATAAACTTAGTATTTAAAATTAAAATGGCATGTGAATTATGTAGGCTTCCTTATCCACTATGTATCTGATTTAAAAATATTTTATTCTCAAGAAAATACTGAGTTGATAACTAAAATGCTCTATTAAAGATCTTGGATGTTCTATATATAACCTGAAATATAGCAATGAATTATGATAGTGGCTAATAAAATTTATATTCCATAGAAAATAACTTGATATTTTTGGGTGAAGAAATTAATTTGATTTGATCACAGTAATAAAAGAAAGATATTCTGATTGGATGTATTAGAATTTAGCAGATTATTTATTCCTATTCTAAGTTATTATAAAACAGCTGTTCATTTTAAATTATGGTAAAATATCTCTCATGTGAGTTTATTGATTTTATTTAGATGCAATAAACAGTTGATTTGAATTTTTTACTTTTCTGTGGCTTGTAATTTGATAGAAAAAGCTTGCAGAGAACTACCTTTGGAAAGGGGCAGCTACAATCTAAATTTAGAAATTAGATTTTTTGCTTTGTGAATTTTATTTTCCTTTTTGAAATATAGCAAAACAGTAATAAGGACTTCTGGTTAGACATAACAGATTAAACACATGCAGATAGCTCATATCTTTCCCAAAGCCTCTCTAAAAGAAAAGTAAAGGAGTTTTTAAATAAATAAACTCACAACGGGAAAGAAAATGGGAGAGGAGATAAGTTATAAAATGTGGAAGCTGGAAGGCAGATGGATAAGTTCTAACTAATGTAGACCTGAGAAAGTTCAATTGTAAGTTTGCAGTGGGGAGAAATGACAAAAATCTGATTACATACTAGCATCTCATAATACTTAGAAATTGGAAACATGAGGGACTTCTGGAAGTAGGGGTTAAAATGGGGTTATAAATAGGAGAATTTATTTTAAAGTCTATTTAAGCAGCATTTGGTTTCTGGGATCCATCCTCCTCACCATACAGCTGGGCTATAGTGTCTCTCCTGCTTGGCAGAAGACTACAGGTATATTCTGTAGAGGTAAAATGAGGGTGCCAGGACTGTGAATATCACAAAACAGTAGAAAGTGGAAAGGAAGATGGATACTAGATTGAAATCAGAGATAGTAAATGAAATTTTTGCGTACTGAATGTTGAGACTTCAGTCTTTGGTTAGCTCTTAGCATAGTGATAATCAGGCATATATCATTGAGGCAAGAGACTAGAAGAGTTTTCTCCAGCAAATCCTTGGGGGCTTCCCAAGGAAATGGCTCAGTCAGGTCATCCTTCAATGAACACCACTGTCAACAAGCCCCATACATTCTACTGACCTTCCACTTAGCTTTTTGGTGCCCTACTCTTAAATATGAACAGCCAGCCATATATCATTAGGCACTGGAAGAAAGCATTTGACATTTTAAAAAACAGATCAAAACAAGGAGATAAAAATAACTTGGAGAACACAGATACTATATGTAGGGAATAGGGAAGAAAAGGAGGCTAAACTAAAATTAGTATATTGAGAGATAATAGGAAATGGAACAAAACCACAGTTTTTATACATTTTTATATGTGTTCCTATAGGTAGGAACATTCAGGGAATAAAAATCAGCTTGTGGAAAAATTTTAAAAATCAGCAAAAAAATTTTAAAATAATTGAATAAAGGGTTATAAATGAAATTAAGGATATCTCTCAGAAAATAAACAAAAATACAGAGAGATAGGAAATAGGATAGACAATAAACGTAGAGAACTAATAGCAATAAAAAGAATACATTTGGTATACACAACATGGGTGAATGTGAAAATAATAACCGAGTGAAGGAACCATTCACAAAGAAACACATGCTTCCATTTATATGAAGTTCAAGAACAGACAAAACTATGGTCCTAGGTCATAATAGTGGCTGCCTGTTAGGAATGGGTATAATACAGGAAGTATATTGTATGGGGGTGGTTCCCCAAGTGTATACATATGTAAAAATTCTTGGAGCTAGATATGCAAGTTTTGTGTACTTTACTGTGTGTTATTAACTCAATTAAATTAATAGAGAAAAAAGGGAAAAATAATACAGAATAAGTTCAAGACATATAACACTTGAACAAGAAGAGTTCCAGAATGAGATAAAAATGGGAAAAAATAGAGGGCAGAAAATAAAGGAAATCCATCAAGGATGTTTTGGGGTATGGAGGACATGAGTTTCCCGATGAAAGGGCACATCACATATCCAGCATATTGGATGAAAATAGATACCAAAACATTATTGAGTGATTGTGGAACCCTAGAAACAAATAAAAGATCCTACAGGCTTCCAGAGAAAAAGAAATAGGTTTTACTCTTCTTAACAGACAACTGGAAGGTAGGAGAGTATGGAACAACACCTTCAAATATCTGAGGGAAAATTATTTCCAATCTAGAATTTATACCCACCAAAATTACCAATTATGAACATAGATTAGAGATATTTTTAGGCATACAAGGTAGGGCTTCATTCACCCTTTCTCAAGAAGCTGCTATAGTACACTCACCATCAAAGATAAGAGAGAAAACAAGACAAGAAGAGGACATAAGATACAGGAATTAGGAAATCTACCATGACAGAGAGGTAAAAGGAACCCACCGGATGAGGGAAAGGAAAATCCCAACCTGACAGCTGAATAAATGGCTTATTGAGCAAGCAGTTTAGATCAGAAGTCAGAAGGATCTGGGGAGATTTTTTTTGAAAAGATCAAATTGATAGAATATTGAGAGTATTTAAATCCACTGAGAGAAGATTTATAAAACTAGGAAGAGTTTGAGGTACATAGAAAACTAAGCAAAGAAAGAAAGAAGACAGCTATGAGTTCTTGAGTTGTAAGCTCATGTAGGAAAGGAAAAATAAAGATAAAAGTACATTACATGATTCTGCTGTGAATAACTTATGTAACTACATAACTCTAATAATAGAGATGTCCCATCCATATAGTGTATTACATACAATGGAATACCATAAAGCAGCAAAAAGGATACAGTATCAAAAACATGATGTGCAGTGAGAAAAGCAAGTTGAGAAATACGTGCTACTTAATACCATTTTCTATTTTTTTTTTTTTTTTTTTTGAGACAGAGTTTCACTCTGTTCCCCTGGCTAGAGTGGCATCAGCCCAGCTCACAGCAACCACAAACTCCTGGGCTCAAGCAATCCTACTGCCTCAGCCTCCCAAGTAGGTGGGACTACAGGCATGTGCCACCATGCCCAGCTAATTTTTTCTATATATTTTTAGTTGGCCAATTAATTTCTTTCTATTTTTAGTGGAGATGGAGTCTCACTCTTTCTCAGGCTGGTTTCGAACTCCTGACCTTGAGCGATCCTCCCGCTTTGGCCTCTCAGAGTGCTAGGATTACAGGCATGAGCTACCGAGCCCAGCCTGCTTAGTACCATTTATATCATGTTGTTAGGTTTCTAAAAACTCATAAACTATAGAGTATAATATTATAAATACATATATATCCACAACTGAGCTTAAGAATTGAACGTTACAAATATAATGGAATCCTTCTGTGTGCTCCTCTCTGGTACCACCTGAAGTAACCACTATTTTGAAGTTCATGCTTATCATTCCTGTATACATCTTTATACTATATACAATTGATCCTTGAACAATGCAGGTTTGTACCATGCAAGTCCACTTAATATGCAGATTTTCTTTTACCTCTGCCATCCCTGAGACAGCAAGACCAAGCCCTCCTCTTCCTCCTCCTCAGCCCACTCAATGTGAAGATGATGAGGATGAAGACCTTTATGGTGATCCACTTCCACTTAATGAATA
>VBSM01000662.1:10624438-10651129 GCA_008086735.1 Cheirogaleus medius
ATAGCCCCAAAGAAAATTAAATATCTAGGAGTATATTTAACCAAAGATACGAAAAATTGTTATTTATTGAAGAACTACTTTGAATTCCCTGGAAGGAAAATGGTCAGATTTATAGAAAACTTCTTAAATTTTTGCCTCTGAAATATGAAAGTTTGGGGTAAAATTTAGAGATAATTTTATTTAAACACCAAATAATCTGGAACTACAGGGCCAATAGTAATACCACATATGTATGTATGTGTATGTATGTGCAATCTTTCATATTTATAATCTCATTTTGTAATGATGGTATGTCATGGTAAATGTGTCTTCTAAATTTTGAGGAGGCAAAAATTGTTACAGAAAACGAGGTTACTTTAGTGGGTGACAGTTTGGGCTCTAGAGATAGACTGCCTAGGTTCAAATCACTTTTTGGCCTTTCATGTGACTTTGGGTAAGTTATTTAACTTTTTAGTCCTTTGGTTTCCTCATTTATAAATCAGAATAAGAGCTCCTATTTCGAGTATAGTTTTCAAGAATAAATAAGTTAATACTAACACATAGTAAATAGATGTTAGTTATTGTTACTATAATCTTTTCATGCAAAAATCATACATAGTCAGGTTAAGTTGGAAGTTAAACTTAGTGGTTAAGAACTTAGCATCAGATAACCTGGGTTTTAATTCTCACTCTTCCTGTTGCTACCTGTATAATTTTGTGGAAGTTACCTAATTGCTTCCAAATCTCTGTTGAGTTTTCTGAGAATTGGATGACATATGACATGTGAAATGCTTAACATAGTGCTTCGTGTATGGTGATATTTAATAAATATTAGCTGTTGGTTGTACTTATGTTCTGCCTTTCTCTTCTTCTCACAGGCTGCCTCAAATCTATGTGGCATTTATTTTAGCATTAAAGTAGAAAGCTTTAAGTAGAAAGGGATTCTGTCCTGAAGACAAAAAATCATAAAGTTAAAGAAGAATGGATCTAAGTGTAAATTTAAAGAAAATTAAAAAAAAATAAAACTTTTCAGAGTTATCCCAAAACTCTTTTGGATTCTCAGATTGGATATTCCATTGGCTCACCTGAGTGTTAGAAAAAAAGCCTTTTAAGCTACTCTGGAATTGGGTCTTGAGGCAATCCTAGAAAAAGTAGAAGCTGGAAAAATTCTTCTTCCTTAGCTCCATGCTCTCCAAAGTGAGGAGTATACTATAACCCAGTAGGTGAGGGAACATATTAGACCATCTGTTTATATTTATTTTATTTATAAAAATATTTAAAATACAGGTTGACAATAGTACATATAGCTAACCTATTAAGTATAAATAAATATATTGAGATAGGGATTCAGATTTTCTTAAATATATATATGTATATACACACACACACATACATACATGCACATACACACACACCCCATAGACCACTGCTCTGGAGAATTGCTATATAAAGCTGAAGTTTTAGTATAAACGAAGTTTAGATATTTGTTGATGATATAATTTAAATATTACTCAGTATTCTAAATTCATCAGATCTTCTCTGTAATGTGCCATGTATAAGGGGGAATAGGATCTTTGCTCTGAATCCTTTTCCATAGCAGGCTCGTTTAAAGATGCCTCTTTTGGTCATGAGGTGTGGGAGTAAGAACCATTAAAATTGCTTTAAGAAAATGTAGAGAAAGGATTATAGAAATGATTACTTCTTTGTTTTTCATAAATTGCATCCTTTGGATTAAGATAAAGCAGTTAAATTAAGAAAAAGCCAGTAAGGATTTCATTAAGTTCACTTTTTAAAATTGAATTTTGACATAGTAATTTAAAATTAAATGGACCTGGATTCAAATCCTCACTCTAAGATCTTGCTAGCAGTGATGTTTCTTTGTGTGTAACAAGTGGGGGGGTGGGTAGGCGTATAATATCAGTAGCTTTCTCCTGCTGGCACTTAGCAAGCCAGCACTCAGTGAATGACAGCATTGATTATTCTTAAGGAAGTGATGAAAAGAGCAAGTATTTCTTACACGATGGAGCTTGACTAACTTTAAAAGTATATAAATTGAGAGTAATCGTACGGTCTTTTAGAGATGGAGAATTTCTCTGCAAAGTTTAGATGTGCAGTCATTGTATTAGTATTTAAAGTGACTTCAGATGCATTAGTTCATTACTTACCATATTTGAAAAGAATCGTATTTATTTTGTCTTTTAGTGAGCTTAAATTTATTCTCACTAAGATAATATAGTCAAAGGTGATCTTAAAATACACTTTATGTTCTATGAAGGTCTCTATGGCACCTAGTCATCAGATATAATTTGACATAGATTCCATGTTCTCATTTCTTAGTGTTTGTTGTAGTTCCTTTTATGAACCTTAGTTGTACAAGTGTGTCCTAAAATACCAATGTATTAAGAGGATTAATTCCTGTTAAATTCATCAATGCTCTCGGCAGCTTGGCATGAGGACTGCTCTCTGTGAGTGGGAGATTGAAGTTTAGAAGCAACTTTATGGATCACTTACCAGGTTGATGTTGCATATGTTCAGTTGAGAACCTGTATGAATAATCTCTCAGGGTAAGGTAATTAAGAGAAAGCATGATCTACAGAATGAAGCCAAGTATCTGAGATTCTGTTTTTAAACTCTTTGTTATATAACATTAATTAAATTGTTTACCTTCTTAATTTATCCATTTGTAAAATGATAGTTTCTGTTGTTAAAGTGCTCTATAGTCCTTACTTTAAAAATCCCATTTATCAGAACTTTTAAGACTATGAAAAGAAATAATGAAGAAACTGAATTTGCTTTTATGTGGACATATTATATACTTAGTATTAGATAAATATAATAATAAACCTGATTTTCAAATAACAGTTTATAAATGAAATTATAGTTTTAGAATAGAAATTTTTCAGAACAGTAAAATCTCAATTTTTCATCTGTTTCTCAGATGTACTTTTTTCATCCCCACATAAATTTGTAGAGGGCTTCTGTATGCCTCAAGTCTTCCAATATTCCAGTATTGGCTATGTTCCCCTCATTTTGTTTAACTAATTCATTCTGGTTGGAAAGCTTAACTACTACTAAAGCTTCAGATTATATCTTTTTACTACATTTCTGATTTTTACGTTTAACATTCAGTAATGACTTGCTATTATTTTAGCTACATATGTTTAAATAACACCAAAAGTATACTTGAATCTCCATTTATTATATTTCCAAGCTTAGTTAGAGGTGCCAAAAAACTGTGTTTAAAAAATAATTTAAAACCATAATATTGATTTAAATTTTATTTTGTTTATTTTTTTATTTTTTTATTTCAGGGTATTATGAGGGTACAGACATTTTGGTTACATTTTATGTGTTTGCCTCACCCTAGCGAGGGTTAGAGGCATGCCCTTCCCCTCTACAATGCTCACTGTGTCCTTTAGTTGTGAGTTAACCCCCTCCTCAAACCCCCTAATCCCTGGAGAATATTACTACCATGTGAGCACCACAGTGTTAATCAGTGAGTACCAATTTCATGGCAAGTACAAGTGGAGCCTATTCTTCTAATCTTGTGATACTTCACTTTGGATAATGGGCTCAAGCTCAATCCAGGAAAATATAAGAGGTGCTAGATCACTGTCGTTTCTTATAATTGAGTAATATTCCATTGTATACATATACCAAATTTTAATAATCCACTCATGAATTGACGGGCACTTGGGTTGTTTCCACATCCTTGCAATAGTGAATTGTGCTGCCATAAACATTCGGGTGCAGATGTCTTTATTATAGAATGTCTTTTGCTCTTTTGGGTAGATGCTTAATAGTGCTGTTGCTGGATTGAATGGTATTTCTATTTTTAGCTCTTTGAGGTATCTCCAAATTCTTTTCCACAGAGGTTGCACTAATTTGCAGTCCCATCAACAGAGTAAGAGTGTTCCCGTCTCTCTACATCCTCGCCAGCATTTGTTGTTTTGGGATTTTTTGATAGAGGCCAGTCTCACTGGGGTTAGGTGATATTTCATTGTGGTTTGATTAGCCTTTCTCTAATGATTAGAGATGTTGAGCATTTTTTTATATGTTTGCTGGCCATTATTCTGTTTTCTGTTGAAAAGTTTCTGTTCATTTCCTTTGCCCATTTATGGATGGGGTTGTTTGATTTTTTCTTGTTGATTCTTTTTAACTTCTAGATAGAATCTTGTTACAGCCCTTTATCGGATATGTAGAGAGCAAATATTTTCTCCCATTCTGTAGGCTGTCTATTCCCTCTAATGATAGTTTCCTTGGCTGTGCAAAAGCTTTTTAATTTGATCATATCCCATTTATTTATTTTTGTTGCTGCGGTGATTGCTTTGGGGTCTTCTTCAAAAATTCTTTGCCTAGGCCGATTTCTGAAAGGGTCTTCCCAACATCTTCTTCTAGAATTCTTAAGGTTTCATGCCTTAGGTTTAACTCTGTTATCCATCTTGAATTGAATTTTGTGAGAGGTGAGAGGTGGGGATCCAGATTCATTCTTCTGCATGTAGCTATCCAGTTTTCCCAGCACCATTTATTGAAAAGAGATTCTTTTCCCCAGCGTATATTTTTGTCTGCTTTGTCAAATATTAGATTACCATATGCTGATGGTTTCATCTCTGGATTCTCAGTCCTGTTCCAGAGGTCTATGTCTCTGTTTTCGTGCCAGTGTCATGTTGTTTTAGTTATTATAGCCTTATAGTACAGCTTGAAGTCTAGTAGACTGATACCTCCCAGTTTGTTCTTTTTACTTAACATGGCTTTGGCTATACGAGGTCTTCTCTGGTTCCATATAAAGTGTAGAATTATTTTTTCTAGATCTGTAAAGAATGATGATGGTACTTTGATAGGGATTGCATTAATTCTGTAGATGAATTTAGGTAGTATGGACATTTTAATGATATTGATTCTACCAATCTATGAGCAAGGTAGATTTTTCCATCTGTTTACATCTTCTACAATTTCTTTTCTTAATGTTTCGTAGTTCTTCCTCTCTATGTCTCTCACAATCTATTGTTGAATAACTATTGGGTCAAGGAAGAAATACAGAGGGAAATCAAGAGTTTCTTCAAACTAAATGATAATGGAGACACAAGTTATCAAAACCTGTGGGATACAGCAAAAGCATACCTGAGAAGAAAACTAATAGCAACAAATGCTCACATCCAAAAAACAGAAAGCTTAGAAATTGACAACCTAATAAATAAACCTAATAAATAGACTCAAGGAATTGGCAAAGGAAGAGCAAACAAATTCCAATCCTAGTAGAACAAAAGAAAAACTAAGATCAAAGCAGAACTAACTGAAATTGAGAACAAGAGAATTATATGGAAAATCAACAAAACCAAAAGCTGGTTTTTCGAAAAGATAAACAAAATTGACAGCCCCCTTGCTAGACAAGAATTCAAAGGGACAGGACTCTAATAATCTCAATTAGAAATGAAAAAGGAGAGGTCACAACAGATACCACAGAAATACAAAACATTATTTTTGATTACTATAAAAACCTATATGCCCAAAAACTACATAATGAGGAGGAAATGGACAAATTCCTGGAAACATACAACCTCCCTAAGTTAACCCAGGAGGTAACAGAATTTTGAACAGACCAATCTCAAGCTCAGAAATTAGAGCAGCATTTAAAAACCTACCAAAACGGAAAAGTCCTGGACCTGATGGCTACACTTCAGAGTTTTACCAGACATACAAAGAAGAACCCATACCTATACTACAGAAATTATTCCACAACATTGAGAAAGATGGTATCCTTCCTAACTCATCCTACGAAGCCAATATCACCTTGATACCAAAGCCAGGAAAGGACACAACAACAAAAAAAACTACAGACCAATATCCCTCATGAATATAGATGCAAAAATCCTCAACAAAATTTTAGCAAATAGAATTCAGTAGCACATCAAAAAATAATTCACCATGACCAGGTTGGCTTTATTCCAGGGATGCAAGGCTGGTTCAACATACGCAAATCTATAAATGCAATTTGCCTCATAAATAAAAGCAAGAACAAAGACCATATGATTCTCTCAATAGGTGCAGAGAAAGCATTTGACAAAGTCCAACACACCTTTATGATAAAAACTCTTAACAAAATAGGCATAGACGGCTCATACCTTAAAAATTATCAAGTCTATTTATGACAAACCCACGGCCAATATCATACTAAATGGGGAAAAATTGAAACCATTCCCACTTAGAATTGGAACTAGACAAGGTTGCCCACTATCTCCACTTCTATTCAACATAGTGCTGGAAGCCCTTGCTATAGCAATTAGACAAGAGAGGGGCATTAAGAGCGTCCAAACAGGGGCAGATGAGATCAAACTCTTGCTCTTTGCCGATGATATGATATTATATCTAGAAAACCCCAAGGATTCATCCATGAGACTCCTAGAATTGACAAATGAATTCAGTAAAGTCTCATTATTTAAATTTTTTAAAATATCTCACAACTATAAAAATTTCTTACTATTGTACTCATCCCATGAAGATTTAAAAATGCAATGACTAATTCCCAAAATGGTATAGGCAGATGTCTTACGGCATATGTTTAGTCATTTTGTCAATATAACTGAGCCCTGGTTCTTGAGTACTGTGTCAACAGTGAAGTTAATACGGACTAGATTATCACCCTCAAATCAGGTTATATCAAATTAGGTTATATCCAACTCTAGAATGATAGTAAAGCCAAAGACTACCCTGCTAGCAGTTTCTGCTAACATTTCTTGGTATCCTGTGCCTCACTCTTCTTAAACAAATAACATTTTTTTTTTCAGTATACTAGTAATTCTCAAAAGGAGATAGGAGAGGCAGTCTTATTTCCCAGGGTGATGTATTATTTTGACTATTTCCATTTTTTTCATAATGAAAATTATAGAAAGAGAAACTCAGCAAAATTTTCTTGGCTTGCAGAGGACGGGAAAATGGTTGCTATAGGTACTTGAAAGATAGAAGAAGAAAGCATTAAAAGAGGAGATTGGATTTTAAATATCGAGATGCAGTCCTATATATGTTTTCAAACATAGCATTCCAGTGAAGAGAAAAGCCACTTCAAGTCTGTACAAAGCTGGTCACATTCCAGGCTAAAGTTCAGAAGTATGTAGAGATGAAGTGAAAAGCTTAGACTTTTAGTAATAGCTTTTGGGATCTCAAGAAATGGAATAAGCCAAAGAAATAAACTATTGAAAAGCCGAGCCAAGTTGTTCCTGAATCCCTAAAACTAAGAATAATTTCAGAAGCTTAGTGTTTTTTCCTATATATAGTGTAGAGGGATTGCCTTTGCCATTAAATAAGACCACTGTATCAGTCTGAAACTTTTGATATTAAAACTAGCTGGAGACCAAGCTATATTTTAGTTTATAATATTTTCCTTCATCCCCCCTTAGTTTATGGAAATATGATTATAATAATAGAGGGTAAGCCAGATGTGGTGGTGCATACCTGTAGTCCCAGCTACTTATGAGGCTAGGGAGGAGGGTCACTTGGGCCCAGGAGTTCCAGGCTGCAGTGCACTGTGATCATGCCTGTGAATAACCACTGCACTCCAGCCTCAGCAATATAGCAAGACCCTGTCTTTAAAAATAACAACAACAATAATAATAATTGATGGAAGCCAAGGTGGCGGACTAGAATCTACCTGTACTCGCCACTCTCAAGGAGATTATCAAAGGTTGTGGTTAGAGGTTGTGGACTGTCTTGGAGAGAACATTATGAATCATTAGAGAAGTGACTGGAGACACCCAGAGTAGCAAAATCCGCTCGGCAAGATCAGAAGGTACCTGGGGGAAGCATCCATACATGGGGAATGGTCAGGGGAGGAGATCACCGGGACTCCATACTCCCCCAGTGGACACTGCAATGCAAGCTGTGAGGGGGCTCCCCCGCCACAGCAGGCCTCTGAACTGATCAGGGAACCCCTTGGAGAATGTGCAACAGCATTGTGCCAGAGAGTGGGCACAGTGGAATCCTGTCAGCTTCTGAGCCCAGGTCGTTGCAACAGATACCATTCTGCATTCTCAGCCCTAGAGTACCCGGTCTGCAGAGTGGTAGCTCCACAGTAGCTACCTCCCCAATGCCCCTGACAGGCTGGGCAGGGAATGGGAAAGGCTGGCACTCTCATGCACATTGTGACTTGGTGCCATGTATCCCCCCAACCTCCCTCTACCAACTGCCTCCCAATCGCTTCCCAGGGATCTAAGCAGAGCAGACATCCACTGGCTCTCAGTATGTGCCACCACCATCTTGCCATAGTGATAGTGCCGCCACTATGGTCCCTGGTACCCACCAAGGTCCCATGACCTGTGCAGGCACCCAACAAGGTCCTGTGACATACCTAGGCACCAGCCAAGGTCTCATGACTCTCCCTGCCTCCAGCTGCAGTACTGTAATATGCTTATGCACCCACGGACATCCTGCAACCTACCCTGCCAACAGATGTGGTCCCTCAGCATGTCCAGGCACCTGCCAAGCTCCCAGGTGCCCACCAAGGTTTTGTGACCCAACCAGGTGCCAGCCAAGGTTCCATGACACACCTAGGTGCCAGCCAAGGTCTCACGACCCATGCAGGTGCCTGCCAAGGTCCTTTGACCCGCCCTGACACTGGCTGCAGTCCTGTGATATGCCAAGGCACTCACCAATATCCTACAGTGTGCCCAGGCATCTGCCAAGGTCCCATGACTCACCCCACCAGCTGCCAAGTTCCCACAATCTGCCCAGTTGCCGCAGCCCCGTGCTACGTGCACCCCAGTGGACCTGTGTGCCACAAGCCTGGTGGCATAGTACATCACGCACATTGGCAACCCCAACAGCACTACATGCTGCACAGATGATGTGGCACTGTCCCCCACACATTGCTGTAGATTCTCTCACCAGAAGCCACCTCTTGCCTCACCAGTGTTGCCACTGCCCCTGGAAATGAGAGGAGCAAATGCCCACAGCCCTGACATCTGGGGCCACCACCTAAATAGTCTCACCCAGCTACCATAGCCACTGCTATGGGGAGGCCCAAGCAGAGCAAACTCCATGCCACCTGCCTCCCTGCAGAGGGACTTCCCCAACCCCCTTGACGGTGCTTCCAATAGCACCCTAGGGACCAACCCACTACTCTGTACAAATATCCCCCAGCACCAGCTTGGAATGTGACAACCACAGGGGAATAGCATGACACAGGAGAACATCTCCATTACAGGCTCTCATCTACCCCTCTCCCACTCAGTCAGACCTCCGAAGTCGGACACAAGAGCACTATTTATGGGCCTCTTCTTCTCTTACTAAGTAAGAGAGTTTCCAGCAAAGGAGAATAAGTTCTCCTCAAACCTATCTGTGTGAGCTGAGAAAAGAGGTTTCAGATGAGAAGAAACCAGCAAAAGAATTCTGGCAACATGAAAAAACAAGCTAGTGCAGTACCCTCAGAGGATCACAATAGATCCAGAGCAATGGACCCCAACCAAGAGGACATTGTCAAAATGTCAGAAAAGGAATTCAGAATATGGAAAGCAAATAATATGAATAAGACTAAAGAGAAAGTTGAAAACCAACACAAAGAAGCAAAAAAAAAATTTTCAGGACATGAATATAAAAAGTGTAAAATTCACTAAAGAGATAGACAACAAAAGAAAGGATATAATAGAACTTAAAGAAATGAAAGAGTCATCTAGGGAGTCACAAAATACAACAGAAAATGTTAACAATAGGCTAGACCATGCTGATGAAAGAATCTCAAAGCTTGAACACAAGGCTTCCAAAAGAATAAAGAAGAGTGAACAGTCACTCAGAGAAATATGGAACTATGTGAAGTGAGCCAATATAAGAATTATAGGTATCCTGGAGGGAGGAGAAGAAAAAGCAAAAAGCTTGGAAAAGCTATTCAAAGGAATTATTGAGAACCCCTGGTAACACCAGAGATTCAGATATCTAGATAAGAGATGGTCATCAGACACTGGGAAGATTCATAGCAAATAAGACATCTCTAAAACACACAGTCATCAACCTGGACAAATTTAAAATGAAGGAGAAAATTCTACAAGCTGCAAGATGAAAGCAAAAACTAACCTAAAAAGGAAAGCCCATCAGGCTAACATCAGACTTCTTCGCAGACCTTACAAGCCAGAAGGGATGGGGGCCCCATTTTTAAACAGAACAACTGCCAAGAATAGTATCCTGCAAGATAAGTTTCATAAATGATGGAGAAATAAAAGACTTTTCCAGACAAGCAAACACTAAGGGAATTTGTTACTACTAGACCTGCCATACTGGAAATGCTCAAAAATTCATTATACACGGAACAGCACAATACATACCCACCAGTGTAAAAACACACACAAGTTAAAGCTCATGGCTCTTATAAAACAATAGCAGAAGAGGGAGAACAAAACAATAAGATATCATCTGAGATGATGAACAGAAAAGCACCCCATATATCAATACTAGCACTGAATGTGAACAATCTGAATGGCACACTACACTTGAAAGACTTAGACTGGCTGAATGGATAAAAAAACACAACCCAATTATTTGCTCTCTCCAAGAAACCCATCTAACTGGCAAAGACTCACACAGACTCAAGGTAAAGGGATGGAAAATATATTACACAAATGGAAACCAAAAACGAGCAGGTTCAGCCATTCTGATATCAGATAAAACAGACTTTAAATCAACAATGGTAAAAACAAAAACAAAAACGAGAAAGATGGTCATTATATAATAGTAAGGGTGCAATTCAGCAAGAAGATGTATTATAACAATGCTAAATATACATGCACCTAACATAGGAGCCCCAAGATTTATAAAGTAAATTCTTCTAGATTTAAGCAAAGAATTAAACAGCATCATCTTAATTATTGGGGACTTCAACACTCCCCTGACAGAATTGGACATATCATGGAAGTAGAAAATAAATAAAGATACACTGGACTTAAATGGAACTCTATAACAAATGGACCTAAAAGACATTTACAGAACATTCTATCCAAAAACTACTGAATATACATTCTTTCATTAGCACATGGGACATTTTCCAAGATTGATCATATCCTAGGCCACAAAACAAGTCTTACCAAATAAAAAAAAATCGAAATGAGAAGATATGAGAAGATACCATGTATCTTCTCATACCACAGTGGAAAACAACTACAACTCAATTCCAAGCGAAATATTTAAATCAACACAAAGTCATGGAAATTAAACAATGTGCTTCTAACCAGTCCTTGGGTCAATGATGAAATTAAGATGGAAATCAAAAGATTCCTCAAACTGAAGGATGAAGGGGACTCAAGATTTCCAACTCTATGGGATACAACAAAAGCAGTCCTAAGAGGAAAGTTCATAGCCTTAATGCCTGCATCAAAATGACAGAAGGATCACAAATTAACAACCTAATGTCCCATCTCAATGAATCAGAAAAAGAACAAACCAAACCCAAAGCCAGCAAATGAAAAGAAATAACGAATATCAGAACTAAATGAAATGGAAACAGAAAAATATCACAAATGATCAATGAAACAAAAAGTTGGTTTTTTTAAAAGATAAACAAAAACAATAGGCCACTAGCCAGATTAACCAGAAATAGAAAAGAAAGCACTCAAATAAGTTCCATCAGAAATGAAAAAGGATACATAACAACTAATGCCACAGAACTGTGAAACATCATCCATGAATACTATTAAATATGAAAACCTCTATGCACACAAACTAGAAAACCCAGAGGAAATGGATAAATTCCTAGAAACATAGAAACTCCCAAGCCTAAATCAGGAAGAAATAGAATTCTTGAACAGACCAATAATGAGCAGCAAGATTAAAGCAGTAATAATAATAAAAATAAATCTCCCAACAAGATAAAGCCCAGGACCAGATGAATTCACAGCCAAATTCTACCAGACCTACAAAGAAGAACTGGTACTTATCATACAGAAATTATTGCATAACAATGAGAAAGAGGAAATCCTCCCTCACCAACTCAATCTATGAAGCCAGTATCACCTTGATAACAAAGCCAGGAAAGGACACAAAAATAAAAGAAAACTACAGACCAATATCCCTTATGAACATAGATGCAAAAATCCTCAATAAAATACTACGAAACTGGATTCACCAACACATCAAAAAAATAATTCACCATGATCAAGTGGATTTCATTCCAGAGATGCAAGGATGGTTCAACTTACCATCAATAAATGTGATTCACTACAAAACAGAATTAAGAATGAAAAAACATTCAACAAAATCTAGCACCCTTTTATAATAAAAAACCCCCAACAAACTAGGCAGGGAAGGAGCATACTTCATAGTTATAAAAGCTGTATATGACACACCCACAGCTGACATCATACTGAATGGGGAAAAATTGAAAGCATTCCCCCTAAGAACAGAAACAAGACAAGGGTGCCCACTGTCACCACTTCTATTCAACATAGTACTGGAAGTCCTAGCCAGAGCAATCAGACAAGAGAAGGAAATGAAAGGCATCCAAATTGAGAAAGACAAGGTCAAAGTATCCCTGTTTGCTGATGATGTGATTTTTTAATCTAGAAAACAAACCCTAAAGACTCCACCAAAAGACTCCTAGAATTGATATATGAATTCAGCAAAGTCTCAGGTTACAAAATCAATATACACATATGGTAGCATTTCTATGTACTAATAATAGTCAAGCTGAGAGTCAAATCAAGGACTCAATACCATTCACAGTAGCTACAAAGAAAATAAAATACCCTAGGAGTATACTTAACCAAGGAGGTGAAAGATCTCTGCAAGGAGAACTACAAACATTGATGAAAGAAATCATAGGTGACTCAAACAAATGGAAAAAGATCGCTTGCTCATGAATTGGCAGAATCAACATCATTAAAATGTCCATGCTGCCCAAAGTGATTTACAGATTCAATGCAATCCCCATCAAAATACCAATTTCATATTTCACAAATCTAGCAAAAATAATCCTAAGATTCATTTGGAACCGAAAATGAGCCTGCATAGCCAAAGCAGTCTTAAGCAAAGGAACAAATCTGAAGGCATCACATTACCTGACTTCAAATTATACCACAAGGCTATACTAACCAAAACAGCATGGTACTGGTATAAAAATAGACACACCAACCAATGGAATAGAATAGAGAACCCAGAAATTAAACCCTATGCCTACGACCAACTGATCTCTGAGAAAGCAGACAAAAGCATACGCTTGGGAAAGGATGCCCTATTCAAGAAATGGTGCTGGGAAAATTGGATAGCCACATGCAGAAGAATGGAACAGGATCCCTATCTCTTGCTGTATATAAAAGTTAATTCAAGATCGATAAATGACTTAAATGTAAGGCTTGAAACCATAAATATTCTAAAAGGAAATGTAGGAAAAACACTTCTGGACATTGGCCTAGACAAAGAATTTATGACTAAGACCCCAAAGGCAAATTCAGCAACTATAAAAATAAATAAATGGGATTTAACTAAATGTAAAAGTTTCTGTACATCAAAGGAAATGATCAGCAGAGTCAATAGACAACCTATAGAATGGGAGAAAATATTCATAAACTATACCTCCAATAAAGGACTAATATCCAAAATCTCAAAGTACTCAGCCACCTCAGCAAGAAAAAATATATATATATCAAAAAGTAGGCAAAAGACATTAACAGTTTTTCAAAAGAATACAAATAGCCAACACACATATGAAAAATGCTTAATACCACTAATCATCAGGGAAATGCAAATTAAAACTACAAATTAAAACTACTAACCTTACTCCTGTCAGAATTATTAAAAAGTCAAAAAACAACAGATGCTGGCATGAATGCAGAGAGAAAGAAATACTTATATCCTTTTGGTGGGACTGCAAATTAGTACAACCTCTATGGAACAGTATGGAGATTCCTCAAAGAAATAAATGTAACTCAGCATTTTGATCCAGCAATCCCACTGGTGGGTATCTATCCAAAGGAAAAGAAATTATTTTATGAAAAAGACACCTGCACTAGAATGTATATCATAGTACAATTTACAATTGCAAAGATATGAAATCAACCTAAGGGCCCATCAGTTCACAAATGAATAAAGAAAATGTGTACATACACACACACACACACACACCATGGAGTACTACTATTGAGCCATGAAAAGGAATGAAATAATGTCATTTGCAGAAGCTTGGATGGAACAGGAGACCATTATCCTAAGTGAAGTTTCTCAGGAATGGAAGACCAAACCTCAAGTGTTTTCACTAATCATTGGGAGCCAAACTTGCTTAAGTGGGTACACATGGGCACAAAGAGATATAAAGGACATTGGAAACCAAGAAGGGAGGAGGGTTGGGGGGGTGAGGGATAAAAACTTACCTATTGAGTACAATGAACATTTTTCTGGTGATAGCACACCGAAAGTCCTGACTTAAGCAGTATGCAAGGCATCCATGTAACAAAAACATTTGCACTCTCTTAATATTTTGAAATTAAAAAAAGAAAATAATAATTAAGGGCCCTGATTTTTATATTTTTTCTAGATTATTTTATATTTAAATTGATTTCCTTCCTTTAGTCTATACCCCTCTAGGCTACTGCCCCGGAGTTCCCCATTTCTAAAACATTGTGTCTTTCCCTTATTTCAAAAACTATCCATGGTTCTTATTGTCTGAAGTCCAACATCTTTATTAAGACACACACATTCCCTCGCAAATAGTGTTTGCAGTCATCCTGTATTCAATGATTTTATTCTGCATCCTGTATTGACTTTGTTAGGTTTCATTAAATGTCCTGTAATTAACATTTCTAATAAATTACAAAAATTCTTCACTTAGAGCTATTTTTATACCACAGTAATTGGCACTTAAATCATTTAATTGGCAACACTAGTTGAAAATAATACCTCCATGGATATAGATTTTGATAATCCTTTATGGTCTGTCCAGGAGATTTTTCTGAGCAAAAACCAAAAGGGAAACTGAGAATTAAAAGTAGTTAAATGTCTTTCCCTTGTTCTTTGTACAAAGTCCCAAGTCATGGATAAGTAGCCCCAAATAATTAGAAATTAGAAATCACTTTGGTTCAGTACACATGCTGTGAAAATTAGCCAGTCAGTGACAGCCTTCCTCCAGTTGTGATGCTTCTGAAAACCAGCAAGTCAACAACAGCTTCATTCCAGTAACTGTTTTTCTGAAGGTCAGCAAATCCGTAACAGTCCTAATCTGCTGAAAGTCACCCAATCCATGACTACTACTATATGCTCAGTACACTGGCTCATCGTTTGTTATTGAAAATTCAGTGGACAAAAGAACAAAATATGTCTGATGTGGCTGCTGTAGAGTCCATGTTAAAATGTAAATGAACATGGGACTCCTTTCTTAACAAGTGACAGAAGTCCTAGATAGAAAATCAGCAAGGTTATGAAAGATCTGAACAACAAAATCAACTAACAGAATCTAACTGACATTTATAAAACACTCTACCCAACAAGAGTAGAATCCAAGTGGAAAATTCATCAAGATAGACCATGTACTGGGCCATCAAACAAACCTCAAGAGATTTAAAAGAATTGAAATCATACAGAGTATATTCTCTATCCACAGTGGATTCAAAGTAGAAATCAGTAACAGACAGAAGAGAAAAAATAAGCCATAGTTTAGGCAGGAAGTCTCAAAGGAAATAAAAAAATATATACAACTGAATGAAAATGAAAACATTATATATCAAAATATGTGGGAGGCAACTAAAGCAGTGCTGACAGGGAAATTTATAGCAGTTAAGGGCTTACATTAAAAATGAAGAAAGTTCTCAGATCAATAATTTAAGTTCCTTTCTCAAAGAACCTAAGTTTCTACCTCAGGAA
Organism: Cheirogaleus medius; assembly: GCA_008086735.1. Taxonomy (NCBI): domain Eukaryota; kingdom Metazoa; phylum Chordata; class Mammalia; order Primates; family Cheirogaleidae; genus Cheirogaleus; species Cheirogaleus medius. The sequence goes on from VBSM01000662.1 coordinate 10,640,243, forward strand.
ACAAGAAAAAGGAGAGAAAATAAACCCAAAGCAAATAGAAAGAAGGAAATAATAAAGACAAAAACAGAAATCAAGGAGATTGAAAATATAAAAACCATGGAGAAAATAATGGAACAAAAGCTGTTTTTTTGAGAAAAATCATGAAATTGGTAAAACTTTGACAAGTCTGAAAAAAATGAAAAGAGAAAATCTCCAAACTCAGTAATGAAATAGGGGATATCAGTACAGATACTGCCACCATTAAAAAATAACAAGGGAACACTATAAACAACTTTATACCCATAAATGGATAATTTAGAGGAAGTGAATCAATTACTTAAAAAACCACAAACTACCAAAACTCAACCAAACTGAAATAGACAATCTGAATAGCTATATAACCATTAAAGAAATAGAATTAGTAATTTATAAGCTCTTTAAAAATAAAGCTCCAGGTCAAGATATTTCACTGGAGAATTCTAACCAAACATTTTAAAAGAAATTGACCCCAATTTTACAAAATCTCTTCCAAGAAAGAGTAGGCAGCACTTCCTTTCCCATCTTATGAAGTTAGTATTATTACCCTGAAACCTAAAACAGACAATACAGTAAAAGAAAACTATAGACTATTATTTCTCATGAACTTTTCCTTTAATTTTTATTTTTTCACGTATTTGTTAATTGTTTATCAAGAGAAATTTTTACACTCTGAAAGATACCAGCCTTCCTTCTCTTCTTAAAATCTTTCATGGAGTCATAATTTCTATAGACATCTGCATATGTCAGCCACAGCAAACTTATAAAGAGCTGCCACTCCCAGGGTTACAACAAATACTCTAACAATATGAAATGGCAGGCGCCTGGCCAGAAGGCCCTGCATTGGAGGTTTTGTTGAAGCACTGGAAGCCATGGTATTAATAGTTACTGTCCTTGATTGGTATGTCAACCTCAACATGTTCTTCTGTGCTGACAGAGAAACGAACTGCCCAGTGCTCTTTTAGTTGCTCCTTCTGCTATGGCCTCAAAAAGAATTGATTTATAGGCAAATTCAGTATGTTTTTGTAGTTTCGTTTTGTTCTTTTCATTTGTATCAATGGTGTTTTTCAAATATAATTACTTTGCAAATTGGACCAAATTCTTGGTATAATTTTTAAAATTGGGCCTTCTCTCATTTGCCTGTTTTTAAAAAAGGCTATGTGCCTTTTCTTTAATTTCTATTTTTTTAAGAGTATTGACCCTACCTAATTTGAAGTTTACCTCCCTTTTAAATGAGGTAAGAGTGTTTCTTTCAATGTGTTCATAATTAGGTTAAATTTTCCTCTTTATAACCTGGTGGCTGTAAGACTGAAATCAATTTGCATTAATCTACCATGTCTGTGTCCCCTATGGTATTTGTAAGTGAGCCGCTTGAAGTTTTGTTATGGTATATTTTTAAAAAAACAGTACTTTTATTTCAAAGTAAAATATGACATAATACGTTTCACAGGATGAAGTGTTCATTTTTTATTTATACACTATAATTCCATGTCATGTTCCCTTCTTAGAAAAGACATCTTGTATTTGTTTTAAATAATTTCTCTCACTTTCAGGCAAAGTGTATTTCTAGAAGTTTAAAATTATCATTTTTCCTCTAAAGAGATAATTTTCTGTGAAAAGAAAATGTTTTCAGGGGTTGGGGGTTTACATACCTTTCCACAGATCATATCTATTTTAAAGGGAGAAGGTGAAAGTCCTCTTTCAGTGTAGTTGATAATGTAGGTCATATTTGCTTTTTGGTGCTTAAAAACTCTTGAGGTAATAATGAATAGTGATTGTTGCATAAACTTTTTTCATTGTTATGGTTTATCTTAAGCTTGGAGTTTCCAAGGCCAGCGTGCAGGGAATTGTTTATTGCTCCTTAATTAGGTTTCCAACAGTTAGAATAAGCAAAAGGGTGCCTGGCATGTGGTATTGCATTATGTCCTGATAGGCTTCCCTTGGTCCTGGTTAAAGCAAATAAAAAAAGAGAAAGCATTATTTCACAATTATATTTTCTGTATAAATGGAAATTATCTTTTTTTAGAGTTAAGCATTGAAGTATAATAATACATACATTAAATAAATGGAATATGCTATATACTTAAAGTCCTTCAAATAGGATTACAAGTACGCCAAGGTACAAATTATCTTTCACACTCAATTTCTAATGTTATTCATCATTGCTTAACCTAGTCTTGAGTAATACCAACATTCTTTAAGCTTTAAAACACTCCCTAATGTCTTTGTAATATACATAGAATAGTCTTCATTAGCTTTATAGCAAAAGGCCTTGCAATCACTTCCTTTAATCTTGTAAGCACCAAATATTTATTGAGCTCTGGTTTGATTATATGTAAAATGCTGTAAGTTTGTTTCAGGATTCATTCAACAAACACTTGTTGCACATCTATTATGTGCCAAGAAGAAAAATATATGTTCCTATTCCTTAATGTTTAATATGATTAGTGACGATACAGGCATATACAGGAAGACAACTAATAATTCATGGCAGTAAATTATCAATATTGACTCTCAATTTGAGGAGAAGTTTTGAGGAGAGAAAAAAGATTACTTTTGGTTAGCAGAATATGCAAATAGCATCAAAGATGTTGGGATGTATGTGGGTGAAGATGATTTTGATAAGGGAAGGATTTAGGGATGACATTGTGATAGAGAAACAAGAGTGAAATGATAGGAATGGGAAAGAATATGTCTTGTATTCTTTTTCAGGGAATGTGAATAGATCAGTGTGTTTGGAGTGCAAAGTTCATTGTAGAAGATCAATGAATGGTTAGAATAGAAAGGCATTAGGGACTAGATTTTGTAGGGCTGTGTATTTGGGACTATATTGTGGGAATGAAATAATAAAAACTGAGTTCTTTGGACTCTTAAAAGTAATTTCCTTACATATATCAATTTTAGAAATATTAGAATATACTGATAAAGTAGAAAATAAAAACACACAATGAAAGGTTTTAGAAATACTCATTTGGTGTTATCCAGGATGGATGAGATAACAAAAAGAATGACTGAAGACAGGAGGCCATTAAGGTGGTCTTCTTTCCCTCTACCCCCATCCTGTATTCTTCCTTCTCATCAACTGGCTGTTTTGGTGGCACAAGCTTGAAATCTGACAAATCAGAGCCAAGAGAAGGGTACAATCTGGGACCAGATTTAAGCAGTTGAAATAGGAGTAGACATTGCACATTACTTTTCTTTGCTGGATCTTGAAGTTTTTTACTGAGGGGGTCAAGAAATTTGGAACTATTTATAGATAGTGAAGTGAGTTTCCAACTGTTAAGGTGGCTTTGTGCTAGTTTATGAGTGTACATTTAGTGCATTACTGACCACGTGAAGGAGGAATAGGGAGATTTGTATTAATGAGTTAGTGGCATTTTTGTAGAGAGAGATTCACATCTCTAAATTCTTCATCCATTCAGAAATCGAACACAGCATGGAATCTTTACGGCTGACAGTAAGCTGTAGGTTGTTACATCCTTTAATGCAAAGGATCTGATCTCATCTGTATACACTCTTGAATAACATGAATGAACTGACAAATTCATGACTAGTGCAAAGGGACTAAATTGCATTCACATGTGAATCTCTGTGGCTGGAAAGGTCAACCTGAGTGGCTCATGTAGCCGCCTTTGCCATTGCCGTTGATCGATAATGCTGTGAGTTGCCCATGATTTCCCCAAGTATAGCATGGAGGTTCCCCTCAGGATCAAGCTTGATATTCTCCAGGGAACTCTTCATGGTTATGGCGGGTCAAATATCTTCAGTTTGGAAATTACTGACCACTTTGCTGATGCCCCAATTGAGGCTGATTGGCACAGTGTCTATCTGCTAGATGCAAATATTACTTCCATTGATTTGATGGCCATGTGTGTCTCTTGCTTAGGTACCAGTTCTAGCCTGAATCAGTGATAAGCTATATACCACAAGACTATCCTCTAGGAATTCTTCTCCTTACTCCTGTGACTCCACCTCAGCTCCTTCATTCTACTTCCACCACTTTAGGGACCTGCACCTCCATCATAGTCTTGACATAAGACTGGGTGCTAGCACCTTACTGAGCAGTTCCCACTTAGATCAGAGGCTGTACCTGAATTATCTCATCCTGCTGCTGTCATGCTTAAATGCGAGGGCAGCCAGCCCAAGCTAGGATCTCAGTGGTTCCTTTAGCTTTATATCAAGCTTCAGTGAGCTGGAGATGTTGCCTAAGCCTCTGGAGACTGAGCTGCCCGTCTAAATCCCCATAGAAATATGGAGCTCTTCTTAGGAGCTAGGTTTCACATCCTTCAGGATTTACATTGCAAAAGGAGGATTGCTCTGCTAGGAGGGCTGGCTACTTTCTGATTGAGGAAGATGATGCAGCTGCAGAAAGCAAATGGACCACATCAGTCTGGGGTCAGAGCAAGCAAAGGCAGGCAGTTCCAGTGCTACTTCCTTAGCACTCTTCTTCATAAGAAAAAGCACTCAGCTTAATCCTTGCATTTTAACTGTCCATTACAAAAAGTTATATTGCAGCCTTTTGCAGCCACTTCGTCATCATCCCCTGAAGAGGAAAGAGATAAGGAAAATATTCTCCTTTCCCTGCGGAGTTTTACCCAAAAATTGAGGGGAGAAGTGTTTTAAGTTGTCAGATAAAGGAAAGGGCAATTCATCCTTACTACTCTTTGAGGCAATAATATGTAAATCAAAATCTTTGCTAATCTTCCCACAGTTTAGTTGTGTTGACTTCCTTTTTCATACAATGGGTCACCCTGGAGCTGCATGCCAGCCGCCTTGGTGCTTTTCTATAAAGGCCATGATATCTGTCTCAGCCTAGGGAAACTCATTCTGTTTTATAGATTTACTGCTGTTGAATCCAATACATAGCTTAATAAGTTTGCCACTTTGCCCAATTTAACCTTGCCTCACTTGCAAGGTTTGCCAAGATTTATTAGAGAGACAAAAATTCTTCCTGTGACATCTGTCATTCCATTGACCTCCACAGGTGATTTCGCTGATTTTTCTAAACAAAGGAGGACCCTTTAATTAATGGTTAAAGTTAGAATAAACTGAATAAACTCTCAAGTTTCCAAATAAACTTTCAAGTTACATTTGGAAATGCTATTCTTGAGTATTTTTTAACCATACTTTGTCTCTTAAAACAGGCTCCTGCTTTCTTACCCATAATATGCTAAATAATACCTTATAATTATTATTCCTGATAATGAAATTTACTGGTACCATGATGCTGGGAGGTGAACCCCTGTGGGTATTGTACGAGGTTACAAGAAAACAAAGAGACAGCAAATCTATGGACTTACAGTTCAGCAGGTATTTTCTTTAGTTTTATTTCTCAGTCATTATGAGTCTTGAGTTTTAGACAAATGTAGATGTGTTTCCCTCAGAGAAAATGATGGAAGTAATCTGAAGGTAGCAACTTAGCTCTCTGTTGACAGAGAAAAAAGGAAGAACCCATCCAGAAATAGCCCATCCAGTATAGTTTTATTGTCAGAGTAAGTTAAAATGAATGACCCTTCCCAAAATGCCAAGAATGGGTCACCTAGTCATCTTTTCCAAACTATGCTTTTGTTATAATACTTATTTACTAAAATATAAATACCATGTGTTTTATCATATGTTTTAGACTCTGAAAGTGTCATTTTAGTAAATATGTTTTTGAAAAAGGTACTGTATTTTTTGTTGCTTATATTATCATGAACGTAAATCTTAGAACTTTATATATTTCAAGATAATAAAAATTTCAGCTTCAGTATGTCTCAACCAGACCCTAAAAAAAACCCAAATACTGACACACAAAAAATAGACACACACTGAACATTTACTTCATCAAAAAACGATTGCCAGATATTGAAAATTCAAATTATTTTATACTGCATGCAAGATACAGGACCTCAAATCATTGCATTGTCAAGGCACTTATCTACATCTTTGATAATTCAGGATAGATTATCTCTAAATAAACTTACTCTGTGCTGAGAACAAACTGTGCTGAACTGGTAACACATAGGAATATGCTGAAAACATTCTCTGACGTATTACTTTTTAGTTTAGATGTCTCTAATTTAAAGATGATAGAAGCCAGTTTTCTTGTACTATTGAGATTTAAAGATCTCTGAGAATTGGATAGAAGAATTAACTTCATTTGAGCTATTCCATTTCATATCTTTCCTAAATGCTCAGTTTTTCAGGTTCTGGTTGTAACAAAATCATCTTACTGAAAATTAGGGTTGATAGAGCCAAAAGTACAACCTGGGAACTCTAATGGGTTTTTGATTCTGCCAAACGTCCACATATACTCATGGCTCTGGCACTGTGAGAATGGAGCTGACAACTGTATCCAAAAAAGGTTCCCTTTTATGAAAGCTGTGTTTCAGGATTGACAGTTGGGGTTTCCATTTGGATTTCAGTGGAGGGAATACAATGGGCTTTTGTGGGATTTTTTTCTTCCATGTTCCCTGATCCTGCAGACTAAACTAAAGTATATCTCTACCTCCACCAAAAATGTACCTAAATATAGTATGCACAGGAGTCCCATATATCAGTTCTATTTTCAGTCATATCAAAATTATACAACTGGTAGGTGCCTATCCTATGAATTAAGAAGAGAATTTAAGAACTGTGAGTAGAAAAGAATATTGGTACTGGTAGGTGACTCTAAATGAGTAAGTGGAGAATTGAGCGGAAAAACCTACTTTGTAAGTCATGTGTTAATTGTGATGATTCTTTCCTAGGATATTTTTTGAACATTTCTATATTTCCTTTCCTCCTTTCAGTATTGAATCTTAAGGGAAGTCAACAAGGCCTAAAATATGGAATTTAATGTCTTTAACTTCATATTTTGAAAATGTAACTTTAAATTACCTTTGTAAAGTGTAGTTTTCATTAACATGTGTTAAAATCCTATGGCGTATGGAAGGATGAACAGGGGTTTTAAAAAATTAAGACCTGGGTTTGAGTTTGAGCTGATACATAATTATAGCTTTGTGAACTTATGTACATCATTTGACTTCTCTGAACATTAATTTTCTTCTGTAGAAAATGAGATGAACTCACCCACCTTCTCTTGAAATAACAGAGTTATTTCAAGATCAAATGGGAAAGCTATTTTAAGAGGGCTAGGTAGAAAAGACCTTCTAAATAAATTGTCATTCTTAAAACCAAGGTTTTTCAAACTTGGCACCATTGGCATTTTGAGCTGGATCATTCTCTGTTGTGGATGGCTGTCCTGTGCGTTGTAGGATGTGTCACAGCTGCCTTGGGTTCTGTCCACTAGATGCCAGTAGCATTTCCCTAGTAGTATGACCCCAAAATATCTCCAGCCATTACCCTGAAGGGCATAATTGCTGCTGGTTGAGAAGCAAATAAATTATTTAAAGCAATTTACTTCTAATAGTTCAGTTAGTCTAATTTCACTATAGTAGAGTTCTCATCTCTGTGTATATTATCTTTATTTAGAGCAGGGGGGAGAAAACTAAGGCCCTCAGGTCAAACCTGGCCTGCCTCTTGCTTTGTAATAAAGTTTGAAATTATCATTTACATATTGTCTGTGGCTAGTTTTGTGCTACAAAGGCAGAGATAAGTAGTTCCTTCAGAGATCACATTGGCCACAAACCTAAAATATTTATTATCTGACCCTTTCTCAAAAATATTTGTTGACATATCAGAGTATTTTAAAGTATTTTGATGGAATATTCTTTGCCATGCACTGAACCATGAGCTATAATGAGTGCTTACACTTAAAATTAATCTTTGGTTTTATGTGAAGGTTTTGGTGACAAAAAATTCAATTTTCACAAGTATGTAAATTAGGTATAAAATTAAAGTTAACAGTTACTGCACATGTCTGTGCTGGATTCCATATGGACATATAATATAGCACATTAATTAAAAGAGCAATTTACTTATAATACCCAATACAATGTAAAATAAATAAATAAATAATGAAAAATTTAAAAATTAAAAGAGCAAAAACTTTGGAACCAGACTGCTTTGGTTCAAATCTTGGCGCAACTCTTCTGTGATCTTGGACAAGTCACTTAACCTCTCTGTGCTTCAGTTTCCTCATTTGTAAAATGAGGATAATATTAAAATCTATGATGACTAAATAAATCAGCATATATAATACAAAGCATATAGAACAGTGTTTGCCATGTAATAAGCACTGTAATTATTACTATGATAACTGAAAAGTTCCAGAAATAAACTTAATTGATTTTTGGCCTCTACAATTCATTACTTAGCAGTGCAGTACAAAGATGTGAATGTGTAATAGTTGTTTTTACAGTAAAACGTGGGCATATAACTTCACTTAATTTGTTCCTTCCCCTAATGCCAGCATCCGCAGTGGCACACAATATACCTGTTCTGTTCTGGTCTGCTCAATTGTACAGAAATGGATGAATGGGGGTGAGTTGATGAACTGGCATCTAGCGAGGCTATGTATTTAATTCCAGTCAGAGATTAGTTTTGTATCACACACAAAAAAAGTCACCCAGGTCTTGCCAGTAGTAGAAAACAAATTACCTCTAAAAAAAATTATGGCTTTTTCAAAATGTTTATCACTTTCTGCACCCTCCCTGGTTACTCCAGTTGTAATGAGGGGGTGTCCATCAGAGTTTAGGCACTCCAGCAAGCTTCCTCATGCTTCCTAGAAATGCATATTTTAATATCATTTTATATTTATGGAGTATCATTTTGCTAAAGGCACAAGATGATTACCAATGATCTTTTAAATCTCTTATATAATATTTAACAGTTATATCAATAGTTTCCTTATTTTCCTTTTTAGGAAACTAAAAACAGAAGGCCAATAAGTATCAAGAGGAAATTTTTATTCCCACTTTTTTTCTTCCCCTGGAACATACTGGTTATATTAGAGCTGCGGCACATATCCATCAGCTAGCAACTAATAATTGAACTCCTCTTTATGCAGTTAACATTTATTGACCATTTCGGATGAGTCAGCTACTCTGCCAGGTACTTTGCATGTGTTGCTTTGTTTAATCCTCACGGAAGCCTAGGAGATACTACCATTATTATCAGCATTTTACAGGTGAGGATAGTGAAGCATACAGAAGACAAGTAATTTGGCCAGAGTCACATATCTAGTCTGCTGCTTGATCAAAACAACTCAGATCCTCTGGGCAGGGGAGATGGATGTAATTCAAGGACTCTGGTTAGATTTCTGGCAGCTCAAGTGCCTTGGAAAGCTTTTTGCTGGGTTAAATGTTAACTGCAGAGAGGTTAAATATATGTAAAATTAGAGGATTAAAAACCTCTTATTTAATATGTTTAGAACTTTCTAGTTCCTACAGATGGGAAAATTGTTTTAAAAGTGGTAGACCTGAAATAAGGTGGGCTACCTTGAACACATGCCTTCTGGGATTAACTGCCTTCTGGTTCCCACAAAACAATACAACTTTTTTTCCCCAAGAAAGTTATTTTATAAGGCTGTGTTATTCATCCTCTTGAGCACTGTAGTTATTTTCCCCTTGAAGATCAAATATTTTCCATACCTTTAGTTTAATGATTCTGTTTAAAAGAACAGAGAACCTGTGTTTTAGAGTATGTAGGCAGTGTGCTTTGAAGAGAGAGGTCACATTCAGTGAGGGATTAGTGGTTTAATAGATTAATAGAGTGAATTATTAGAAGGAGATAGGTTTGGTGGGTAAAATGGGGTTTCTGACGTCACATTCAGGCAACCAGAACATAAAAGAGCTGGGGCTGGAATCATTTTTTTTCTAACCTAGCAGATACCTTTGACTTTTGAAACACATGTAATAAAACATGGTTTTTCTCCACATCTCCCTGCTTTCACTCCACTTAATGAATATGCCCAGCTATAGGTTGAGGTGCTATATCACCTACTCCCAGTATAAGGGTTTTGCTTCCTTAGATTTTAATTATCACTAACCTCATTTCAGGATTCTCTGCTTTCTTTGTTTCCAGCTAATTGCCTTCAAATTTTTTTTTTTTTTTTACTATTTACTTTTTTCCTTCCTCTATTATGACTTCTCTTGCTTATGTTTGCTTCTACTTTCTCTTCTGTTCTCCCCTGCATTCCTTTGTGTATGTTAATATGAAGTTGATAGTCATAATATTTACAAGGTATTCATTGTCTGGACTTGACATAGTTTGGAATTTTCCTAGCACATCTGAAGTTCAACTTATAATACCAAATGAAGCTATGCTGCAGTGTAGTTTAAGAACCAGTCACAAGCTTAAGAAATTATACTCAAGGCTCATTTCCCCATGTCCCAGTTGCTGTGTGTTGGGGAACTTGAGCACAGAGGTTTTGTGAGGCAGGAAAGGCGCTACAGTTGCAAAAAAGGTGTGGCAGTGGGTGGCCCTTCAGGAAGCTAGTCATATCCATTCATTACATGAAAAATGTAGTGAAGATTTGGTTGCTTTTGAATGGGATCTTTTTCATTGTCTATCTAAAGATTTAACTTTTTTTGGTTGTTCAATAAATGTCAAATAGTAATTTGTTTTTCAGACAGGTAAGTGTGGATCTTATGTCATAACATTAAAATTAATTCTTCCTTCCTAATTAAGAATCTTAAATCCCTTTAGAATTCATTCCAAAAATTTCAAATATTATTTATCTCAGCAATGTTTCCAGTTATTAAATATCCAGTTGGTGAATACCTTTTATTGCATCTTTTTTCTCTGGGGTCAAGCTTTTGGTAATTCCTTTGTTGTTAACCCATGTGTCTCTCCAATAGAGGTCAAACAGAGAGCAAAAAAAGGAATTCCATTTTGTTGTTTGTCAGTAACCTGAGAGGGGGTGAGGATGAGGGGTGGGAGATGGAGAAAAGTCTGGCTGGAAAGCTGACGTCTCACCTATAGAAAGTTTTAGAATATCTTCATCAG
>VBSM01000662.1:10651286-10673477 GCA_008086735.1 Cheirogaleus medius
CCTCCCAGAGTGCTAGGATTACAGGCGTGAGCCACCGCGCCCGGCCCCCAACTTTGTTTATTTTTCAATTATGGTCACTCCAATGGGTAATAATTTGTTACCTCTTCTGAGTTAGTTCTTTAAACAATCCCCTTTTAATTTGGAGGGCATGTTGGATGCTGTACAAAAGAAAGGGGGAGAAGCAGATCTGCGGGTGCTAAGCACTTTTTACCCTGCTCTGCTTTAGTCTCTCATAATATGAGCATCGTGGTTGATGTTTTGTGGTATTTTTCAAGACTGCATTTTATCAAATGCTAGGCAGAGAACCATAGCTTTCAGTGTCATAATTACAGAGTGATTCCAACAGCATCTTTTCTCCTCTTTATGTCTTATATTCTCCATTTATACAATGGAGAGTATAGAATTGCCCTTGAATACCTGTTGAAATAATTGCAAAGATTACCTTTGTATTTGTGTCTTTGTAAGGCTTTGAATATTGAATTTAATTAAATAAGACTTTATTGAGAGTCTTTTTTGTGTGTATTCAAGACTTTTTCCCTGAAGGTACTATTGATCATGTTGGAAAGGCAAGACATAGTTATGGATTTGTTGTTTAGGTGTTTTGTAGAAATGGTAGTTTTTATTTGCTATTGGCCAGAGGTTTGAAAAGAGTATAAACCAACCATGTACAAAATTTTCCGACATCCTTCAATCCTGGAAGAGTTTCATCAGCCTTTAAAGAGTCTGTGAAGTATGATTATAAGATAATGTATCTGATATTTTTCATTGTGGTAAAATATAATACTTATCATTTTAATCATTTATAATTGTATGATTCCATATCATTAAATATATTCACAGTGTTGTATAACCATCATCAGTAGCTACATCCAAAACTTTATCATCATTCCCAACAAAAATTCTGTACCCGTTAAACAGTAACTTATTCCTCCCCTGCTCCTCCTAGGCCCTGGTAACCTCCATCCTTCTTTCTGTCTCCATGAATTTGCATATTCCAGGCACCTCATATAAACGGAATTGTACAATATTTTTCTTTATATATCTGCCGTTTTTCACTAAGCATAACATTTTCAGGGTCCATCCATCTTGTAGCATATATCAAAATTTCATTCCTTTTTATGGCTGAATATTATTCCATTGTATGTGTATATCACATTTTGTTTATCCATTTATTTTGTACCTGATATTTTAATGCATGAAACAGTTATGTAATAAAAGGCTGTATCTGTGATTTAGTGTTTAAATAAGGGATACAAGAAGAATGAGTAGTAGTATGGTTTTGTGGTTTAAAACATGCACTTTGTATCCTGACTACCTGGCTTAGAATCCTGGCTCCAACATTTACTATGTGAACTTGGGCACATTACTTAGCTCTCTAGGTCTCATTTTCCTCATTATAAAATGAGGATACTTATGGTCTAACATATAGGGGTTGTTGTGGGAATTAAATGAGTTATTAATAGTATATACATAGTGCTTACAACACTGTAGTATAACAGTTTAATACTATTTTGCTGTTTGCTATCATTATTATTAGTTGATAAAGGCTTCATAGAAGAAATCAGAAACGAGTCAGACATTAATGAAACTCCACAGGATTTGATTAGAAAAAGAATTCTCAGGTGACTCAGGTGAATGTAGAGGGAAACGTTTGTACAGGACGACAGGCATCACACAGTGGTTAAACATGCAGCTTTGGAGTCCGACAGACCTCTGTTCAAATCACAGCCCTGCCACGCATTCACTGTGTGACTCTGAGTGCAACCTTTCTAAAGTTAAGTTGTGATCTATAATATGGAGGTAATGATGGTGATAACCTTAACGGATTATTATGAGGATTGAAATAGAGGGCTCAATGTAAAAGACTTGGCATGTTACCTGGCAACAAAAAAACTTCGAAACAGTGATGGACTCTATTAATTTAATACTTTTGGTGATCACTATTTTTGGTATTGTTATCATTAGTGTTATGCACATTAGATCATAGTAGAAAATATCTCTGTAAAGGTATTAGGTAGGTAAAGAAAGGGGAGTTGCAGTGGCTATGGCATACCTTTAAAATGGGAATTTGCACTTGATTTAGACAATGGGATGGCACTAAAGTTTTCTTTGAGAGAAAAAGAAAAGAGAGAATGAATGTGTGCATGTGTGTGAGAGTGCGTGAGTTGACATGTATGAGTGTATGTGTGAGAGTGTGTGTTTTAACAAGGGCATTAAAAAGAAGAGGGGCTTTACTGAAACCAGTGATTTGAGGGACTTCTGTTTACACTGTGCAGATAATATGGGGGTTGGGAAAGAATAAACAAGGGAAGAAGACAGTTTACACAATTTGTAATAATTGGAAGGAAATTAGTAAGAGAAAGAAAATACCTGGAGAAAAATGTTTATATTTATTGGGTATTTATTATGTGCTCGGCGCTTTGCTAACCCTTCTATATTGATTATCATTTTATGTTCACAGTAACTTTGCAATGGGAGATTTTATTATATTATTGTCTCCACTTTATAGATGAGAAAACAGGGGCATAAAGTGGTTAAGGTCATACAGATAGTGTGGTGGAGACAGCTATCCCTTCCCCAATCACCTCTCACTTTTTTCCCTGTAGTAATAACATTTTCTTCTGGGCATATGACTACTCAAAGTAAATACAACATTTCCTAACCTCCCTTGCAATTAAGTGTGAATAAGTTTGGCCAAAAAAAAAAAAAAATTGTGGATAATTGGGGGGAGCTTTCTTAAGAGAGAGAGGTGGCTTGTACCCTCTGCCCCATCTTCCCTTTTCTGTTCCTCATTTCTCCTGTCATAGACACCTGACAGTCGAAGCTCATCTTAGGCCCTTAGGGTCAGGGCTGCACCCTAGGAACAGAGCATAAAGCTGGGAAGGAGCTGGGTCCCTGTAGACTTGGAGAACAAAAGCTCCATACCAGCCCTGGACTGCCAATCTTTGGACATTTACGTTAGAGAGAAAAATAAACTTCCTCATAGGATTTCGTCTTATTTTTTCTTACAACCTGAATACTCACTTACAAAGATCACTGGGTGCTCTGACTCTGGAGCCTGCTGTAACCATAGTGTATACTGCCCTGTTGTACTCTTTACCTTGGCAACTCACAGATGCCCACCAGTTTTTATGAAGAATTGTTAAAAACTAATTGGTGTTGCAACTCAGAAAACCAAATTTATTGAGGTTAGTCATGTGTCCAAAAATGGAAAAAAAAAAAGAATCCAGTGGTATATTTTCTCAGCTTTCTTGAGTAAAAATGAAACAAGCAGAGAAGCTTGAAAACTCTGCTTCTTCTACCTCCTGCTAGACGAAATGTCTCGCATTTCTTTTTCCCTTGCATAAATCTTCCTGATCTTGAGAAAAGTCACCCTACCACATAAGGAAAGAAGTTGAAGGGTTGTTTGTTCAATTATCAAGAACAGTGATATATAAATGGCTTTTGGAAAAAATGACATCTATCTTTAAGCTAAGAACCTGTGTAGTTATTACCACGAAAAGAAGTACATTCTGGAAAACCACTGATAGAAGGTAAATGTGCTTTTAGGTGCTACAGAACTATCATTATATTAATATGATTCTTATTTTGAGCAATGAGAAAAAGATGTTAGAATTGTATCAGTTGATCAGTTGCTGACAGGCAATACTGAAGTATTGGCCAGAACTGGTAAGAGGTTACCAGTGTTATATATTTGTAGAAATCCTCAACTTGAAATACTTTCTAAAGCAAACAATCTTGTCATCACCATTACTTATAGAGGTATCACAGTGAGGGGGAGTTAGCTTTGGGCTGGTTTTCAGATAAACTAGGCTTTATTTTGCCTCTATGCTGGACAGGTTGAATGAGCACAGAGCTTTATATCTCAATGACTGGTGGATAAAGATATTATATTTAATAATCAGTGACATGTGCATGCAGTATAAATGCATGCTTCTAGAGGATTTCAAGATCATATGGTCTTTCTAAGTCACATTCTATACCAGAGCTCTTCAGACAAGAGCTTTTACAGTCTAAATTTAAATTGCGCAAAATATCAAAGGGGCAATAAAGTTTTGAAATAATATGATTAACTTCAGATTCATTAAGAATTATGTAATTTCAGTGCTGGGAACCAAATGCATTCTAAACTCTATTTACACTGCTTCAACATGGTGGCTCCATTTTAGCTGCAAACAGAAATACTTGTCTTTTTTTTTCAGAATTAGTCTCAATTATTTAAGTTATCCTTAGGAATAGCTCGCAAATAAAATATAGGAAATTTTGATGTTGTACTCTGGGCAAGGTTTTGCTCTGATTTCCTAATCTGATGGGACTGTGACAGTTTACAATCAAACATTTTTAGAAACATTCCCTGCTAAATTAAACTGAGATCTAGGTGATTTACATGTGAGTGTGGTATAATACAGCGGTCTCCAACCTTTTTGGCACCAGGGACTGGTTCCATGGAAGACAGTTTTTCCACAGACTTTGGGGGCAGTGCGGTGCTGAGCAGATGGTTTTGGGATAATTCAGGTGCATTACATTCATTGTGCACTTTATTTTTATTATTATTATATTGTAATATATAATTAAATAATTATACAACTCACCATAATGCAGAATATAATGCTGCTGCTGGTCTGACAGGAGGCAGAGCTCAGGTGGTAATGTGAGTGATGGGGAGTGGCTGTAAATACAGATGAAGCTTTGCTTGCTTGTTCCTGCTGCTCAATTCCTGTTGTGCAGCCCAGTTCCGAACAGGCCACGGACTGGTCTGCAGCTAGGGGTTGGGAACCTCAGGTGTAACAGACAATCATGGACTGTTGAATAAGAAGACTCACATGGGCTTTGGAGGAAGACAGACCAGTGCTAGTGCCATCTTGGAGCTTGACCTTTGTAAAATTGGAAACGTAACAGCTCTCCATCTTGTTGAGAAGATTAAGTGAGATAACATATGAATGTTCTTTAAGGAACAAATGTTATATGTTATTACATTTGGCCTGTTTTCACGGTACCTCTTGAAATTTTCTTTAAAGTCTCTAAACATTGCATTTTTAAATACATTGAATTCAGAGCATATGATTTTAAGAGGCTTTATTTCTCCAGTCCAACATTAGGAATTCAAGAGAATGGATGCAATCAGTTGAAACTTACTGTACTACTTAATTGGCAGTGAAGTTTAAGGCAGAAAAGTACATTAAAGATCTTATAACATTGAGTTGAAAAGCAAACAGTAGTTTTTCTCTTTTATTAGCCCTTATACAGAATCATAGCAAGTTGGAACTGTGAGAGCTGTTGGTGATTAGTTAAGCCAATTCTTTGTTTTGTGGTTAAGTGAACTGAGATCCAGAGATTAGTCAGCTTTACCAAAGTCATGTATCCAGTTAACTGCAGAAAAGGCAGAACCTCTTGAAGCCCAAGCCAGTGCCTGTTTCAATTTGCCATTATTTTTTAAATCATTGATTTTAATATATGTAAAACTTTTAAAGTCATCTTCCAGTGTCAAAGGACCATTTGAAATTAAAGCTGCTTCAAAAAATGTTACCATTAAGAGTAGCTGATAGGCCAGGCACGGTGGCTCACATCTGTAATCCTAACATTCTGGGAGGCCTAGGCAGGAGGATTGCTTGAGCTCAGGAGTTGGAGACCAGCCTGAGCAACAGAGAGACCCCGTTTCCACAAAATATAGAAAAATTATCCAGATGTGGTGGTGCACACCTGTAGTTCCAGCTACCCAGGAGGCTGAGGCAGGAAGATCACATGAGCCCAGGAGTTTGAGGTTACAGCGAGCTATGATGACACTGCACTCTAGCCGGGGCAACAGAGAAGACTTTATCTCAAAAAAATAAATAAATAAAAAACAACAAAAAAAGTAGCTGATGATTTTCTGGTTTTGATCATTATAATGTAGTTATATAGATGGGGTCCTTCCTCTTAGGAAGTACAAAAGTATTTTGTGATTAAAAAATAATAATTACTGAATACCAATTTTTATGTGAGATATTTTTTACGGTACTGGGATCTTTCTTTTAAAAAACTTATCCCTGAGAGATTTGATCTATTATCTTAGTATGTTACAGCATATTTTTACCTCACAATGATTATGATTTTTTTCTTCCTGTTTTTCATATGTGGGATGTATGGGTAGAAATCATAAGAAATGGCATTATTGGACATAAGAAATGGCAGTATTGGCCAAATCATAAGAAATGGCACCCTTGTTGGGGGACCTTTCTCTTACTGGGTAGAACTTGAAAGTAATAAATTTACTTTTCTTTACAATTATTTTGTAATTAGAAATTGTACTAATTCAACCCATTTTTCATGGCCATTGCCCTGATTCAACAATTGACTCCAAGCAAATAATCATACATTTCCTGATATCTAGTACAAAATAGATACTGATATGTGAAAAAGAGAGATGGTGACTAAGTTTGTTAGAAAGCATCATCCTCTCTAGTTTTTTCACACTATCATTTTGATGAGAAAGTTTAAAATCTCTTTTACATTTTTTTAATTGGACTCTGTCTAAAGGCTTATATTGGTCTTGTTCTTAATGAAAGTTAACACAATCTTCTTGGGTCTCAAGACTAGTCTTTCCATTTTTGGATAGAGCAAATAGAAATTTGTTTCTCCTATTGATGTGAAGATTGAAGCCTTAAACAGAAAGGACATGTCAGCAGTTCCACATTCCAAAGAATAGCCCATATTTAAATTGTGCCAGTTTTGTTTTTCCACAAGTAGAACAATGAGATATTAAAATGGCATGGTATTTTTGTTACTTAGAAAAAGACTATGTAGTTATCGTTATTATAGGTATTGATATGTCATATTTTCTTAACTATTGAAATATTCTTCATAAATATCATTACCAAACAACTGATTGGTGGTTGTGCCATTTAATTTTTGATCGTGTTTTAATTTTCCTAATATTTAAATAGCACAAACAAAAATGAAAATAGTTCAAGGTTCAGACTTTATTATTTGGACCTAAGAAATCAGTCTAACTTTAATTAGGCACAAGGAAAGGAATCTGGATTCTCTCTTAGATCATTCTTTTAAGTTTTTATTCAGATGGGATAACTTTTTGCCTGGATAATATATTTAGCACATGGCTCGTTCTCCCCGACCCCTTATCTTTTTCTAGACCTCAAAGGAATCTAGCTTTGATTCCTCTTGTGTATAGAAAATAATTTCCAACTCTTCAGGCTTTTCTAGTTAACACAATCAGGTTAAAAGATAGAGATGTAAGTTGGAAAACACTGGTTGACAGCCTCTGCTTCTTCCCCTCCATCACTGCACTAGAAATTACACTTTCCTCCCCACAGAGTCAGCATCAGTCTCCTTATCATCCAAAAGGGTTATTTTAGTTCTTATTTAGATGTGTCTGTGTTTAACATGTTTAACATTTGATACTGTTAAACATTCTTTCTTGACACTTTCTCTTCCTTTGATGTCCTTATCACCATTCTCTTCTGGTTGCCATTTTCTTTCTCTCAGTCATTTGTGCAGCATTGTATTTATGGTGCTCCTTGCCAGGTCCTGGGGACTTAAGTGATGAATAAAAGACACATTTCCTGCTCTCAAAGAGATTGTTGTCTAAAGAAGAAAATGTGCCAGCTAACAGTTTCATGCTTTCATGCCATTATTCATGCTAGTTCTTCTGTCTGGGATTATCTACTTTTCATCGCTATCACTCACTCTTCCTCACCTACAGAAACACTCTTTACACTCTTATGATGATTTAAAACATAGCTCAAATATTTGATGAGTAAATGCAAAAATTCTTCCTTTTATCATGGGCCTAGTTTCTATCTCGCTCTGACACTTTCTAGCCATGTGACTGAGTTGTAGTTTAACCCTTCTGGAGATTTTTGCTTCCTCATCTTTAATGTGACATATTAATTATTTCTGTGCCTCATCAGATTGCTTTGGACATTAGTAGTAGCAAAGCATCAGATTGCTTTGGACATGAGGTAGTAATATGTAATCAAATGCTTAATAAATTGGAAAACAAACAAGGTAAAGTGGTTTTATTTCCTTCAGTTTGCTCCCTTCTCCTACCTTACTCTCTTCCTGGCTCTTTTTCCTCCTCTCTTTTTCTTTTCTTTATGTGGCTTTGTCTTTCCCCAACTCTAACTCCCTTTCCACCAAAGAAAATCCCACCCTCAACCAACCACTATTAAAGCTACCGCTGTTCTGATTTCTGTCAATATAGATTAGTTTTACCTGCTTGAGAACTTTATATAAATGGAGATATACAGTGAACTCTTTTGTTCCTGGCTTCTTTTGCTTAGTATAAGGTTTCTTAACCCTACTGACATTTTGGGAAGGATAAATGAGGAGGGAGGGGATCCTGTGTACTGTAGAATGCTTAGCAGCATCCCTGACCCCTGCCCACTAGATGCCAATGGGCAATCTTCTCCCCCAGTTGTGACATTCAGAAATGTCTTCAGACACTGCCAACTGTCCTCTGAGGAACAAAATCACCCCAGTTGAGAACCACTGACTTAGCATAATATATTTTAAACTCATCCAGGTTGCTGCATGTATCATTTTATGGCTGAATGGTATTCCATTGTATGGATATACTACTATTAATCTATTTACTTACCTGACGAGGGACCTTTGGGTTGTTTCTAGTATGATCAAAGCTGCTATATACATTATTGTACAGAGTTTTTGTGGATATATGTTTATTTTTCTTTTGGATAAATATCTGTGAGAGGACTATGTTATGTTTAACCCTCACCCAGTATTATTATTATAAGAATTTTCAATCATACAAAAAGTTGAAAGGATTTTTAGTGAACATTCATATGTTCAGCATCTAGATGCTTCTGTTAATATTTTACCATATTTCCTTTATCACATATCTATCCATCCCTCCATCAACCTACCTTATATTCTGATGCATCTCAAAGTAGGTTGCAGATGCCCATATAGTTGTTCAACTTTCTTTAAAAAGTGCCAGTTTTCCAAAGTGATTATATAATTTTAGTCTTTGTTCTGACCCTCCTAACTATTTATAAGCTCTATCCATAGGCTCTACTATGAGAAGTCTTGAATTTTGCCTATTCATGCCAGGCAGGACATAAGATCAAGTAAACTAGAAGGAAACTTCATTCCATCCCCAAATTTGTATATCTGAAAGAGCAGTAGTCAGTTATGAAATGTAGAAATTTTAAGCAGGGTCTTATATATGAATTTTATATATGGGATAATTTTGTTGAAAAAAAGAAAATGCAACAGAGATCTATTACTGGTATTTTTATTGTTAACAACCAAGGATAACAATTGCATTTTTCATTTGTTTGTTATCTACAGGTGTTTGCATTTAAAAGATATTTTATTTGACCACCAAAGTACTTATAAATGGTTTGCTGTATTTATAACTTTTTTTCCTATTTGTTTATGCTATTTATATTTATGTTGGCAGCTCAACTGACACATAACTCTGTATTAAGATTGAACTAGAAGATCTCTAAAGCCTTCTCCAGATTTAACATCCTAAGATTCATTAACTATGTAAATTATTTCTAACCATTAATGTTGAAGATACATGTCTTCTCATGGATCCATAAAGGTTATGTAGAAAAGTCTAGCTGTTAAATAACAGAACTACCTCCAGGAATGAAAACTGGTAAAGAATATTGCCAGTGCAAGAGCTTACATACATTTGTGGTCCCCAAATACATGATTTCACAGGGTTATTGAAAGTATTTTTAAAAATCGACATATGTAAAGTGCTTAGAATAGTGCCTGGCAACCTGGTAAATGCTATGTTAAGTGTTTACTGTCACCCCCACCAACAGCACTGTGGATTCAGCAGAGGACACTATGATAAGTTGTTTTTGTCCTAAAAATAGTATATCTTCTTGCAGTTATTGGAGACAATGTAGCCAATAATCTAAACAGAAAATACGTACTTTCCTAGCAGCTATAAACTATTTTGAAGTCATTCTAAAACCAATCATTACAACCTGAGTTTAATCTGTTTAACACATAAAGAAAGCTGTTTCATAAGACTCTGAAACAAATTTATAAAATGAAAATGCCGTGGCATCAAATATTAATATTTTGCTAGCAGCAGGCAGCCCAAATGTTAATGGCTGGTATGCATTCAAAGGCCTACTTAACTGAATTTTATTAGGACTATTTCTCAGAGCTGGAGTTATAAATGGGCTTATAAATGAGAAATTAGCCACCCCTCTAGGGAACAGCAGTTTCTTTGAAATCTTAATTAACCATTCACACTGATCTTCTCTTCTTTCAATTGCCAACACTTGGTTAAATGCTGAAGAAAATATTGTCTAATTGGAAACAGCTTAACTAGTGGGAACACCATTGTTTTACATGTTGAAATGTAGTTGTAAAATGAAAAATAAAATAAATTTAAAAACAGTTTAGTTTGCCTGTTTGAATATTTTCTTTTGTCCACTGTACTTTAAAAAAGTAACACTGTAAAACTAGGAAATCCTTTTACAAATCAGAAATAAGTATAAGAAACATAGGATATTTCATGTATATGTAAAGCTCATTACTTACAATATGACTTTTAAAGTACCCCTTCATTTTCTTCCACACAAAAGGTCACAAATTGAGACAATACATTGGTAAAGAAGTTAATTTTAACAAAATATAAATAAATTTTGACCCACTGTAAAGTGATATCTAAAAAAGATCATCAATGTAATGGAATGAAAATATATAGGTAAAAATTTAGCGACCCTTTATTATTTTTATTTTTTTTAGTTACACAGTCTCCAGGGTCTTGCTCTGTCACCTAGACAGGAGAGTAGTGGCCCAATCATAGCTTACAGTAACCTAATTTTAAATTCCTGGGCTCAAATAATCCTCCTGTCTCACCTTCTCCAGTAGCTGGGACTATGAGTGCACACCACACATGCCCAGCTAATTTTTTCTTAAAATTTTTCGTAGAGACAGGGTCTTTCTATATTACCTATGCTGGTTTCAAACTCCTGGCCTCAAGTGATCCTACCACTTCAGCCTCCCAAGTTGCTGGGACTACAGGCATGCACCACCATGCCTGGCTAATTTTTTTATATATATACTTTCAGTTGTCCAGCTAATTTTTTTCTATTTTTTTAGAAGAGACGGGGTCTCGTTCTTGCTCAAGCTGGTCTCGAACTCCTGAGCTCAAACGATCCGCCCGCCTCAGCCTCCCAGAGTGCTAGGATTACAGGGTTGAGCCACCACGCCCGGCCTAGTTTTTATACATATATGAGGTTTTCCAATATTAATTATTGAATGAAAAAAATATAGATATACCACAGTCATGTAAGTCACTCAAATTTCTAGAAATAAATTATGGAGGCCTGATTTCCCAAATTCATTTTCTAAGTCCTTTTTCACATTTAGCAAACATTATGCCTTCTGCATGCCATGCACATTTGCATAGTTATATTTAATGTTTAAAACAGTCTTGTGAGCTGGAGAAATGTGTTTCAGGCGGAAGAAATAACATGTATGTACACAGACGTGATTATAATGTAGCATGGCACATTGGATAGGATTGGAGAGTTTTTAATGCTAATTTATGGGAAGCAAGTTTGGAAATTGGATGACATATAGGCTAGAATAATGGAGTCAGGGCAGTTCCTGGTAGACACTGAGTGGCAAAGGAGTCCAAAAGAGTTTACACTTCTTTTCTTTTGTCTGGCTGGACCAATGCAGTGGCACATGCCTGTAATCCTAGCACTGTGAAAGGCTAAGGCTGGAGGACTGCTTGAAGTCAGGAGTTCGAGACTAGCCTGAGCAAGAGCAAGATCCCCTCTCTACAAAAAATAGAATACTTTTCTGGGTTTGGTGACACACACCTGTTGTAGTCCCAGCTACCCAGGAGGCTGAGGCAGGAAGATCACTTGAGCCCAGGAGTTTGAGGTTGCTGTGAGATATGATGATGCCACTGCACTCTACCTGGAGCAATAGAGTGAGACTCTGTCTTAAAAAAAAAAAAAAAAAATAGGCAACTTTATAGAGGCTTCTGAGAATATTGGAGGGTGATGGCTACACAGTATGAGGTTTATTTTGAGGGTATGAAAATGTTTTAAACCTAGACTTGTGACAAATGCACAGCTCTGTGAATATGGTAAAAACAATTGAATTCCATGTTTTAGATTGGTGAATTTTTTAGTATGTGAATTATATCTCAGTGGATTAATTTTTAAAGCAAAAAAAAGCAGTTATTATAATATTTTTGGGAGAGGAAGCACAGGTCCATGAGGTAGGGGCAATAGAAACAGAGGAGAAACAGTGATAAATATGAGGAATAATAATGAGAAAGAGCAGATAGGTTTTTGTAAATGATTTGACACTGTCAGAAAGGATGATGAATATATGGTAACTCCCAAATTTCTGGCTTGCAGGGCTAACTAGAGGGTAGTGCCATTCACCACAATGGGGCAGGACCATGGAAAGGAACGAATGCTTTGGGAGAAAGACGATGAGGTGTTTTTTTAGTACACTGAGTTTTTGAGGTATCCTTGGGGCAGTCAGGTGGAGATACTAAGTAGGCAATTTAATATGTAGGTCTGAAGCCTGGAGATAAAATTTGAGAATCATTAGTGAATGGCTTAAAGTTGAGGCCTTTGTAGGTACAAAATCATACAAGGGAAAGTGTTGGTTAAGAAGAAAAAGGGGGCAAGAACACATAAGAATTTTACAGAAGAAAAGTTGCCAGCAAAGGAGACTGAAAAGCTGCAAAGAAGTGAGAGGAGCCAGGCTTGGTGGCACGTGCCTATAGGCTCAGCTGCTAGGGAGGCTGAGGCTGGCAGATTGCTTGAGCCCAGGAGTTCAAATCCAGGCTGGATAACATAGCAAGACCCCTTCTCTTTAAAAAAAGAAAAAGGGAATGGTTAGTAAGTCGCTGTCTACTTCACACAATATGAGCCCTGAAAAATATCCTTTGTGCTTGAAAATTCAGAGGTCACTGTACCCTTTATGAGCAGTTTCAGTGGAATGTTGAGGGTACAGTCTATAAGGAGTTCAAAGGTGGGTTTCTTTAAAGAAAGGATAGAGTTAGCTTTATGAAAGACAGATTTGTTTTCCTTAATTCTTTTATGCTTTAAATGCTAGGACTTTTTAATTTAATCCAAGCATTTCCAATCCATGGTGCTTCATTGTTTAAAAAATTACATGTGCTTTAATCCAGGCTGATTTTTCTTATCTTAACCAAAAATAGCAACGTAAACTATAGCATCTGTATTATCCACATTATTAGGATTCTCAAATTATGTAAATCTCTACCTCCACACACAAAAAGGATTTATATCAGGTTCTATTTATAAATTCAGGAAAATTCCTTTCACCAGAGCCTTAACTCTTATATTTCTGAAGTGCTTTTATGAAGAAATTGTCAAAAAATGACTGTTTTATTTATTGAATATTTCCTATCAATCTAGCTAACCATGTACTTTGTCCTATAGTGCTTTGAGGTGCATTGAACTGAACACAGCCATGTCGATCAAAGTTAGGATTGTTATATCTTTATCTCACATCCATATTTCAGAGCCCATCTTTGACAGATCTCATAATTCCCTAAAAAATTCCTTTCCAAGGGAGTCAGATGCTCTCTTCTTTCCTGCCCATCTGTATCTCCTAGGAAATTAGAAGTTTCAGGGTTCCTTGAAATTCCAGTATGTTCTAAGGTAGTGGTGTTCAAACTTTTTACCCTTTCCATATATATGTTTGCCTGTCAGACAGAAGCAAAAGTTATCGGAATAATTCTATGAGATGCACTGCGGTATTAACTATTTATTTTTTCTTTTAATTCTGATTATGACCCAGTATGCTAAGTAGTAGATCATAATTATTACTCAGTAATGAAATGTTTTGTTTTTGTGTATGTGTGGTTTTTTTTTTTTTGAGACAGGATCTCACTCCATCACCCAGGTTGGAGTACAGTGGTGCGATCATAGGTCACTGTAACCTTAATCTCCTGGGTTCAAGCCATCCTCCCGCTTCAGTCTCCTGAGTAGCTAGGACTACAGGTGTGTACCACTATGCTCAGCTAATTTTTTTTTTTTTTTTAATTTTCACAGACACAGGATCTCACTGTGTTACCCAGGCTGGTCTTGAACTCCTGGGTTCAAAGGATCCTCCCTCTTTGGCCTCCCAAAGTGCTTGGATTACAAGCATGAGCCACCACACCCGGCCAGCAATGGAGACTTGGGAGGAGCTCCAGGGATGGCCATATATTTGCTAACTTCCAATCTGTTTACCATGACACTGTCTTAGAAGTTTTGGGTATGAGCTGGCTTCCTGGTAGCATCAGAAGGCACTAGGAGTTGACCAACTTCCCTGTTGGGAAGAGAAAAAGCAAAAGAATTTTAGGATCAATAATATGAGTTGAATGCTTAATATGTGTCACATACTATGATTGATATAGATAATATCTGATCTTAAAACAATATTTGAAAATTAGAATTATCCTCACCATTTTGGTGGGGTAGTAGGGGGAATGAAGAAATAAAGCTTGGAGCCATTAACTAAGTTGTCCGAGAATATATAGTATGTAGGTAGCTTTAAAGCCCAATTTTTTTTTTTTTCTGCTACCATATGCTTTCTGAAAAGGGCATTCCATTGTGAAGGGTCATCTTTAGTGCTCTTGTTTATTGTGCCTGAAGAAGTTTGAGAGACCAGGAACAATTTAAAAGCCCCAAACTGAACTTGGATTTCCCAACCTTTAAGCATACTCACGGCCTAAACAGAGAACTCAGGCAATGTGAACATAATCAGGTCACTGCCCTCTCAATACAGGATTAAATTAAATTGCTTCCATAATTTTTGGCAGTCCCTGGAGCAAAAATTGAGATCTGCACAATCATATGTGGAGTTCTCTGAAGCCAGAGTCTTTAGAAAATGTTTACAATCATGCCCCTGTTCGTGCTTTTCACTGGTGTTTCTCTATTAGCCTAGGGTAGCAGGATAAATCCTTGTTTATATCCCATATGGAAGCACAGCTAAGAAATATCATTCTTGGTGATGGGCTTGGCCACTTCATAAGAAACCTGGGCATCGTAGAAGGCAGATGGAAGAAGCAAGAACATAAGCAGTTTTTCTCTGTAATGTTTAGTCATAGGGCCAATAAACTTACACTCTTGGAGGCAGGTTTTAAGAACCTCATTTACATCCTTCTCTCCTCCTCCATTTTTACTCTCCCACTCCAAAATTTTTTTTTCTATCCCCCTGCAGAGAGAAAAGTTTGTGACAAAGGGATTGAAGGTATACAATATAGCTTTTGTGTTAAAATCTAGTCCTACACTGCCCTATATAGTAGCCACTAGCCACATATATTTTCAAGCACTTGAAATGTAGCAAATCAGAATTAACAAGGGATGTAAGTATAAAAAATTTCATACTAGATTTGAAAGATTTAATATGCAAAAGAAAAATTAAAATATTTTGTTTATAGCTTTTAATATTGATTACATGTTGAGATGAAAATATGTCAGATACATGGGGTTAAATAAAATGTTTATAAGATTAACTTCTCTTATTTCTTTTTACTTAATGTGGCTACAAGAAAATTTTAAATTACTTATTTGGCTTGCATTTGTTGCTTGTATTATATTTCTTTGGGATAGTACTGATTCTAGATCAATACTCTAGCAACCCCACACAGCCTAGTTTTGGAACATGGCTCATTATCTAATTTTAGGATACCTTCCCCCAAAGAAGACTAAATTTTGCCCATTCTTTTCTTCTGAGTCCTGTCTACACCCTTGCCCCAGCTTGAAAGAGCATTTGGTGCTTTGCTGGACAGGTAGGGCACATAAAACTAAATCAGGTTTGCCCTAGTTGAAAGTTAAGACAGAGGGTCTCGGATGGGGTGGGGACACCAGGCTTGGTGGGGCCCAAAGGCAATGGATTTGCTGAGTGTACTTCATGAAGCAAGTTTAAGAAAGTTTAACAAAGTTCAGAATTTTCCCATTATGACTACTTACATGTTTTTTTGTTTGAAATAGCAAATTTTTCCAAGACAGTTCTCCTAATTTTTCACTTCCCCTGTTTTGCTCATTCCCTAAGCACATACTTAGTCTATTTAGTTTATTTCCTAAGACCACGAAACCCTTGATGAATAGCTAGCACTGATGGTTGGAATGGCAGGTTGTCAATTCCCGAGCCTTGGGAACTATGCTCCTTCTGTGGTTGTTTGGTTGTAGCAAAATGATAGAAGTTACTGATGAAAATTGTTTCAAAGGAAGTGGTTTATCATGTGTATGTGTGCATGTAAGTATATTAAAGAAGTTTCTACTTAAATTTTTTCACTTTAAAATTCTCTAATTGAAAGAATACAATATGAGAAGAAAAATCACATCTTTCAATTCAATAATTTATAATTTTTTTTTTTTTTTGAGACATAGTCTCACTCTGTTGCCTGGGGCTAGAGTGCCTCGGTGTCATCCTAGCTCACAGCAACCTCAAACTCCTGGGCTCAAGCGATCCTCCTGCCTCAGCCTTCTGGGTAGCTGGGACTACAGGCATGTGCCACCGTGCCAGGCTAATTTTTTCTATTTTTAGTTGTTTGGCTAATTTCTTTCTATTTATAGTAGAGGCGGGGTCTAGCTCTTGCTCAGGCTGGTCTCGAACTCCTGAGCTCAAGCAATCCTCCTGCCTCGGCCTCCCAGAGTGCTAGAATTACAGGCGTGAGCCACCGTGCCCGGCCAATAATTTATAATTTAATCAAAGAAAGACTAATAGTTTGTTCAAATGTACACCATTATAATTAGATACTATAGTTCCTACTAGTCTATGAAATCTCATTAAAAATTTAAAACCCTTCAGAAAAATAAGAATGTTCAAGTTATGGATGTTAACATTTATTTTCTTAAATTTTTTTAATGAAAAAAAATTTGATTACAATATGCAACCATGAGTTTTTATTTTTCCTGAATTGGCAGTTGTTTATAAAGGTCACTTATCCCTAGTCCACCACATCCACTAAGTCTCTCAAATTGTGCCCCGATACTACTTCTCATCAATATTTCCAATGTAAATACCGGAGAAATAAATTGTCCTTTGATAAGGCATAACATAGTACTAAAATCTCAAGTGTAGGTTTATGTCATTATGCTAATTTTGAAGCTGTTTTCTTCTGTGACCAGAAAATTTTTTCAGATGTTAACTGATTGATCTTTATTTGGCATTTGATCAGAGGAGAGACAATGTTGAAGCAAACATTCTCAGCATCTTTGTGATTTATTCTCTGAGAAGAATCTTTATCTGTTCACTGTTTTCATGTCTTCAGGAACCTTAGACCAGTCTGCTATATCTTAATTTGATCTTGTTTTCCAGGTCATCAGTTCAGCTTTTCTGTGCCTGACGGACTTGGGATCCTCACTAATGATGATGTCTGTCCATTATTATCTAGATGTCCTCATTTTCCTCTCGGTCTTTTATAGTTTAGAGCACATCTTTCTTATTCTATTTATAAGAGTATCTGTAGCTTTTAACTAGTATTTGCTTATTTTTATTAAGTAAATTTAACACAGCTAGCTTGCAAAGTCAAATGTAACTGGTTTATATCAAATATGGTACTTTCAGACCAAAATATTTAAAAGCCGTTTAAACAACAATAAAACCATGTGTGAAAATACTCAGGAATTACTTTTTCCCACATTGTGATATTGTTATAGTAATCTGGGTAGGATTGCCAGATTGAGCAAATAAAAATACAGGTTGTCCACTTAAATTTCAATTTCAGATAATCAACAACTAATTTTTTAATATAAGTATATCCCATGCAATATTGCATCCCATGCAGGTGAACTGGGCATTCTGTGTTTTATCTGGCAACCCTAAAGCTAGGGCAAAACACAGTACCTTTTAACCCTTTCGGAATTATAAAACTATAAGATAATTAAAGCTCACATTATAATTGAACACATTGAATTGAATGTATTTTCTTCACAGGGCACTGATTCTTGTAGTAGTTGCCCTGCTGAAGTCCTTCAGTGAAATACAAACAAAAAACTAACAAGAATTCTGCTACTCATGAAATATTGTTGTGCCTGCCCCCTCACATCATCCTTTTTCCCCTTTCACTTTGCTGAAGTTTCCTTGATTCTTTCTATGGACAGTGGTCTAGTGGTGTTGCAATACCTGCTCTCAGAGGTTAGAGCCAAAGCACTCTTTTGCCCGCTTACCCTGCACATCTCCACCTCTCCCTAACTTTCAGGGGTTGCAGACATTCCCCTAGGGGCAAAAGCAGAGGTATCTTCTTGGCTGATACTCAGGATCACAGTGCTGCATCTTTGTTGTTTAAACAATCAAAACTAGCCACCACTTCTTTCCTCTTCCTGTGACTCTCAAATTTATTACATTTGTGAAAGATTTTCTGGTTTACACCATCCTGGTTTTGTTTTAGGGTTGCATCATTTACAGTATGATCTTGAACACAATATCACAGCCATAATCAGCAAGAGATTCTAACTTGGAAGAGTTCTGTTTTCCGCGGCTACTTAGATAATTGCAGCACTACACCATCTTCATAAAGCATTTCAGCCTAGGCTGAGTTGAATATAGATTGAAGCAAAATGTGTGCCTTATAAATCTGAGTAAAGGCTACTTTGATCCTTCTTTCCTTTATGTCAGGAAGCTAGCACTGTGAACTGAGGTGTGAAGACTTGCTCCAAAGTTACCTCCAAGTAACCCCTGTCGAAGTAGGGTTTTGAACAATGAGACCATTGGTTTCTTGTGGGTGAAAATGTGAATTATGGCATTGGCTGTGGCAGTTGTCCCATCAGATAACATTCTGCCTTTCTGATGGTTTTTATAAACCCTGTTCCCAGGGAGTCAGCTCAAAGCATTTCACATGGCAGATGTGAGTGCCCAGCAAAGGAAAATTTGCCCCAACCTAGCTTTCATTTGTGGCTCAGTATGAGGCATAACTCACCTTCCACTTAAGCAGCAACTCAACCTCTTTCTTTATTCTCTGCCTTTCTGCCTTGGTTCACCATTTTCTTCTTTTTTCTATCATAGATAGACTCATTTATTCAATAAATATTTGTTCAATATATATTCAATATATATAGGCCCTATTATGTATAAGGTACCAGATGTGTTACTATAAGCTGCTATTTCTAGTGGCCAGGAGCTTATCTTTCAGTTAGTAGAAGTAAGATATGTCTTAGCCCAAAGCACTATGTAATAATTTTTATGTAAGTATTATAAGAAGGTATTTTCACATGAGATCATTAGGAAAGTACTATGGAAGATATCTGATGAGCCTTTGTAAATGAAAGGATTTCAGTAGGGGAAAATGTGGGAAGTAGGGACATCTGGGCAGAGGAGATTGCACAAGAGCATTGAAGCTTAAAAGAACAGTACAACTTTGAAGAAGGGGATATGATTCAGGTGGAATGGAATAAGGATTTTTTTTTTCCTATTTGAGGGTAACAAGTGGAACCATATTGAACATGGATTTGAATGCTGCATCTGAACAAAATAGTGCTTTAGGTAGATTAACCTAAAAGTACTGTACTGGCTGATTGAAGAAGAAAAAATTTAGGGATTTGATAATCTATAGGCTGTTGAAATAGTCTAGACATGAAGTGATAATGTCCTGAATGAGGCAGTGGTGCCAGAAAAGGCCCCATGGTCTAGCTGACCCAAACAATGGTTGATTTGTCTAAAGAATAAAATTTTCATATTGTGAACTACTTAATACTTACACCTAATTACCTGGCAAGGTAAGAATAGTTTTGTATGTATAACTTGCTACCAACCACTTAAAATTTTGGAAAAATGAGAGAGCTTTTATTTGTAGAACCAAGTGTAAATAAAAAAGCAGGGACAAATTCCTGGAAAGAAGCCTTTTTTCAGCCCCTGGATCAAGTCTAAGTATCTTCCACAAATGGCAACTTACTATTTGAAGAATAATTGGAATTACTTTTAAATTTCTTAATATGTATAGCACTTGCATTTCTTTCCCTTTATTAGAAACTCAGACTTTAAGATTTTTCTCTTAGCTCCTCAAGTCTATTAGGAAAAAAATTACATAAAAAACTGTGGCCAACATGGCATATACATCAAAAGCAAATACACATATTGATGAAAGGGGTGGAGGGGCATTTCAAAAGTGTAAAAGACCTTAATTATAAACTATTTCTATCTCTGAATGGTGCTAAAACCAACAAAGAACCTGAGCCTATTATATACCGTGAACTAGAGGTATATTGAATAGGAAATTTCTGATTCTTGTCTAACCTTGAGATCAATCTACTACTTCAAGCTATTTTACCAAGAAAAATTTAACATGTAAACTATGAAGGATATTTGAGATTTCTAAAACATCAGATTTAACATAATTTGCTTCTAGCAGGGTTTTGCACACATTAATTATGTAATTCATCTCTTGTCACTTTAAGGTAATAAGACTGATTTTAAAATAATGCGGCATCTGAATTATCTTTATATTTTTTATTGCTTTTCATATGAAAGGAAGTAAAATTGAATAAGAAAATCCCAAACAGCTTTTTGATTATTTTGGATGAATCCAATAGTGGTAGGATTTCTAATTTTTGTTTTAAGACAGAGCTCCACTTTGTTTTTTCTGTCATTTATATGATATCTAAAATTATTTGCCATGTCATGTTTGATACTAGAAATAAAGACATTTTGGTATGCATTTTGCTGTGAAATTTTGGTTTGGAAGTCTATGAGTCCTTTACATTATCTTTTGTTTTGTTGCAAATTATTTCCTTTTGTTACTGCTTTTGACTAAATGATGTTGGAAGAGAATTTAAAACTCACAGCAAAAATCATAAAACTTGAGTCTCTCCATCATGAGGAATAGATGCTTAATCTACCTGTTTCCCTTATGATTTCTCAGCACTCACTTACTCGCTGCCTACTAAAGTCTCAGGCACCAGGGAAACAAAGATAAATAAGAATTGATCATGGTCCACCTAGAGGTGGCCATCAAGTGGGGGTGTTCAGACATGGATACCAGTTAATGAAAATAGCAGAGTGGAAGTACAGAGGGCCAATTGATTAAGGGAGGAAAAAGGAGAGAAGACTTCAATAACAACTCTTTGTGTGTCAGCTCAGAGATGGCAGTGGAAGTTCACCCCACTGAGATTGAGAGTAAAAAGGACAATTGATTATGTGGGAAATTCTGAATTGAGTTTTTGACTTACATTTTAAATATGGAATGATAAATCTGTTAGACTAGTAGTTCCCAAATAACAGTTTGTGGATTTTTGATGGTGGCTACATAGACACTTGTTAAAATACAGATTGCCTGTAAGTACTATAGAGATTTTGATAGATTAAATCTAGGTGGGATCTAGGAATATTTGTGCTGAAATAGCTTCTCAGGTGATTCTGATCATCAAAATTTACTTCAGTAAAGATCCAGGAACGAGAAGACAGATGGTATTTGGAGTCACAGGAATGGATAAGATAACCCAGCAAAATCATGGAGAGAGAGCAAAACACAAGACAAGAAGTAAGCAGATGAAGAAACAGCAAAGAAAATAAAAAGGAATATACTATGTCCAGGAGCTAGGATGTGTATTTACCTAGTCTCCTAACTCTTAGAGTAGTAATCCTCATTTCTGAATCCATATGGAAAAAAAGATTATAGAATAAAAATCTTTAGACTTCTACTTGTGATTTGGCTTTATTCCAAAAAGGATTAATCAAGTTTCAAATCCACCCTATCTCAAAAAAAATTTCTTCTACTTATGGAGGAGGTATAATCACAAAATCTTTAGGAGAAACAGAAATTAACCGTCTTGAACTGAGAAAAATGAAGAAAGTATCAGAAAAGAAAGCTGTAATATTAACCAGAATTTATAAACAAAAAAATGCCCCACTATACGCTTACTAGATGGAATTAGGATATTTAATTTATTGAAATAACCCTTATAATTGAGAACTAAAACTATTACAGTCTCTCAGGAACAAATCCTTCTGTTCTTAGCCATTCTTATTTCTTTTGTTATTAATGGTGCTGTGATCAGTGCATCTTCTACTCCTAGATGGCTAAAATCTTATGTTAATGGAAACATGTACTGTTATAAAATGGAACAAAATGGTAATTATATAACCTGACTTATTGAAAAAATTAATTGCCTTTTTCAAAACTCATATTCCATGATAGAATAACTTTGGCTGAGTGCAGTGGCTCACCCTTATAATCCTAGCACTTTGGGAGGCCAAGGCAGGAGGATCACTTGA
>VBSM01000662.1:10673577-10708752 GCA_008086735.1 Cheirogaleus medius
GGGGAAAAGGAAAAGGAAAAAGAAAGAAGGCTTTGTTGATCCTAAAGAATTTAAAATATATATATATTATTGAAATTTATTTAGGTGTGCAATTCTTGTTCAATTTTCTTCTTTAAATGGTTGAGTGAGACTAGAATGTACTCATTCTCCTTTAGTGTTCCAGCTATCTCTTTATACAAGTCAACTACAAGATCATTTCAGTAGTTATGTAATCTACTTTTCATTTAGTATTCTTCATTTCACCGATCAGGTGTAAATTTTTCAAGAACTCAGTAAACAATGGTCAATAGTGGTTATAATATGTTTAACTTTGGACATACTGCATTAAAGGTAGTTTTTAAAAAGTCTTCTAAATTAACACAGTCTAACTTGTTCCTTTATGAATTTCCTTCTGCAGTCAATTAGAGTCATATCTCCTAGGCATGCCAAGTGCTTTCCTGTGTTGGAGGCTCTGCTCACACCACACTTGCTACCAATGTCAGTGTATTCATTCGCTCATGATATTTGGGTTTTGTTGAGGCCATCCTGTCTACAGTGCTCAGCCCAGTCCCTATCTCCTGTGGAACGCCACTTTCACCACTTGAACCCTTGTGCAATCACTTTTTCCACTGAATTGCTATAGCTAACATTGCCCATATAATGTATTTGGCTATTAGCATGTGTTTCTTTCCATTGATATTTATACCTATATCTTGTCTTTACAGATTGATCTTAAGCCTCTTGCAATTTAAAGACATTGTGGACTATGTCCCATGCCTTTTTGATCCCCTGATCCTATTATTAATATGATAGCTTACATGTAACAATTGTTAAATAAATGTTAGAATGGTAATTGTTTTTATATAGACATGTGCAAGTAGGAGCATATTATTCAAATATATGAATTAAAGTATCTTGTAAAAATGATGTGAATTATATTGATACTTATAAATTTCTGAGGTAATGTTAATCCAAGAAAACACTGGAGTCACTTTTTGCAATTTATTGAAGAGATCTATAAACATAAAAGTCAGTAAGATGCTGGAAAATTTCAAGAGAAGTATCGCCATTCTGCTCCCACTTGAGGACCTTTGCACGTGCTTTCCACTCTGACTGTAATACTCTTTCTCTAAATATTGTACTCTCATTCAGAGAGACAAAACCACCCTATCTAAAATATCAGCTCTCTCCTCACTGTTTCTTTCTCTTATTTACTTTTTATAGTACTTTTCACTGTCCAACCAGCCTTATATCCCTGTTTGTTTAATGTCTTTCTCCCTTACTACTAGAATATAAGCTCCGTAGGAGCAGAGACTTTTTCTTGCTAACAGTTATATCTTCTACATCTAGAATAGTGCCTAATTCTTAGTAAGTGCTCAGAAATACTTTTGAATGAATTTGTACTGTACAGCAAATAGAAAGCTCAATTTTTTGTGTATATTCAATTTAAGAAAATATAATTGAGCATGAAGAGTTTCAAAGAGAAGCATCTGAAGTAATTGAAGGAGTGGTAGAATGTTTTCTAAAATTATTTAGCTTATAAAAACAATTTCTGGGTACACACATGGTAAATGTTAGTAAAATTATAAAATGCAATAATTAAGTTAAAATAGGCATGTTTATCAAATCCTAGTTTTATCAGAGGCATTCCTTACAGTTTTTTTGAAAAGTCAAAGAATATTATTTTACGTAGTAGGTAATAATGGAACTCTTTTATTAAAATTTGTATATATTTCAAAAGAGTTTAAAGGGCAGTTTTGCTAAAAATTATAATTAAGAATTTAATAAACAATGCAAAGTTAGAAATAATACCATGGATTTCCACTGTTTTGCTTCATTTTAACAGGAGTTGCAGGGCTTATTATTGTCTGTTGATATGAGTTCCAAGACTGTCAGATGCCCCAGTTGAACCTTAATTTTGAAACAATGAGCTATCAGTAACCCTAGGAATGAAGGCATATCCAAATATGGACATAGGAATATTTGGTAGATGTAATTGGAATCTAAAAGTAACCCTAGATATTCAACATAGAGAGTCATCTGACCTAAGCTACATAGGAACTCTGGGAAACCCAAGCTGTGCCCATAGGCTTCAGTGCCTCCTTGTCTTTTGGTGCCAAAGGAATGCTTTCTTCTATTCAAATATTTCCCACTCCCGTCCCAGCACTTCCTTCAGGAATAAGATACCCATCATGAATATTGATTGGTCTATAAATTCACTTCTTCCTCTTCCTTCTCCCTGCTGCCTTTAATTCTCATTGTTGTTACTTTCCTTGAAGAGATTTGTTTCTACTTGAAGCCAGAATATGACTTATATTTTTGACCTTTGTGTCAAGCTTTGATTCTGAGGCATTTGGCAAATGTGTGTGCAGTGTCTGGAAAGCAGCTTGCTCATGGTATGATTTAGTAGAGATGTATTTCTTTGCTTCTGTATTATCCCACTTACGTTAAGACTTCTCCCCTATATCCAAGGAACGAAGGCTGGTAGTGATCCAGTCTTTTTGTGTTACTGTTTCTAGTTCATGATTTTAGTAGCATGATTGAAACTAGAATTTACTTTTATATTTTCTCCTTTGATCTCTGCCTCTTTGGAATTTTGTCAAACATCAAGGCAATTAAATCAGACCCACCACTGCAAACCCATCTGCTTTCAGGGACATGTTAGCACTCCACTTTGTAATGTTTTACCATCCAACAAAGAACTAAAGGAGAATCCTTGTGGAGTAAGAATAGAAGGAACATTCTAAGGTCAAAATTTTTCAGCTCTGAGTGAGTCATTTATCTGCTGACTGATTGTAGGTAGGGATGGTCTACATTGTCATTTTTAATGACACTAACAGATTGGCATGGTACTTATAAAGTTGAAATGATGTTGTGGTAGATGGAAAGTAAAAATACATCTTATACTTTGTACTTGACTTAGGGATTAATAAGAAAAGATGCCATCATTGTTTTTAAAATATGGCAAATCAGGGTATAGACAAGGTGTTCATTTGTCAGGATATTACTTTTACACTTGTGCTGCTGCTAAGGTTACATTTGAAACAGTCATCCTCATCCTCACTAAAATACCTTCCTAGCTGTTGACAGCCCAGAAATTGTTTCATAAAAAAATAATAGGCTATGGTCATCCAAATCTGTCTTCCTAATACTCGTTGACACTTGCGTGCTGCATTCATTTCTTTCTCACAACAAGTAAGTCAGTGATGATTTTCTTGAAATAGGAATTAAGAGAATTGTAAACATGTCAGGGTATATAAGGTATACTGGAAGAACAGCTTGTGTAATACTCTTGATAGCAGTCTCTAAATTGGACTCACATTAAAATGATCAAAAGTTAATCAAGCTGTTTACGATACCTCCTAGAATTGGTTTTAAACTGATCTTCAACAAGCTAAATTATATCCTCTGTTGAACCATTAATTTTATTCACTGTGCATGGCCCAGCCCGACTAAGGCAGGAGAAAGGAAGATCTCAAGGACTTTGCCTGTAAGTTACATTTTGGTGTTGGTGGTCCAGAAGGGAGGCATGCACTTGTGCTGGTGGTATTTATCCTTCCTTTAACCATGACTGCAACCCTTCTCTGATCCTTAGAAGCTAAATTCTAAAGTAGTAATTGAAACGATGACTGCTCTGGCAAATTTAACTTCTACTCTACCTTGTTCTTCCTCTCCTTCTTCTGGCTATGTCTGTATACATCTTTCTTTACTGTATAGGTTATATGCAAAGCTGGGGCCAGAGTGTGTATCAACTGATAAAAACAGTACTTTATCCACTTTTTCTTTTACTAATGGATTGCTAGAAACAAGGATAATTTGGGACACTAAGATGTGTGATAGGAAATTAAACAGGATGTGTATGCTTTAATACACCCTCATGCAGTAAATATCTAGGGGAATATGTTTCATAATCATAATGTTTATGATACCTCCCAAAACAGTTGTTTATTATTTAGAGTGTACACATACAGAAGATTGTCTAAAATATATATGCACCAAAAAACTTAAACAGTTAAGTAATGAAATTTTCTTAAGGAAAAGGGGAATAATTATTAATAATAGTATTTGCTTATTTAACAAGTATTCAATTTATCCTAGGCAACATGCTAAGCACTTTCATACATTATTTTATTCTAAATAACACTATTCATTTGGTATTATCATTCTATTTTACAGATGAGAAACTAAAGGTTAGCAAGATTAAATAACTTGAGATCCCATAGGTATTAAATGAGGAAAGCAGAAATAGAATCAATGAATTTGGTCCAAAGCCACTAAAACATCATATTGGACTCTGAGGAGCAGAATAGGAGATGCATCTCTGAGAAGTAAATTGTGGGGCAAGTTGTGAGTCTAAACATTGATGAAGTAGCTGCCCAGAAAGGAATGATTTCTTCCCTCTTCTCATCCTGGAGACAGTTGGCAGGCTTTAGGGAGTCACTGCTTATGGGAGCCTTCGAAGAAAATGACCTCATATCAGTTTTGGTTGTGCTATAAACTGGTTTTAGCTATATAAAAATAAAATGTTTTCACATGAAACTCTTTCACTCCAGATATTTAGATGGAGAATTATTTGGACTCTTTTTGTCCTTCCTCACTGTTCATTTTATTTCTTATAAAAATTGACCACTACAATTGGAGTTGAGTCTAAAAAGAAAATAATTAATATTCAAGAGAAAAATTGTTTAGGCTTCCTTTTCGAAACTGTTAGATCTGGCAACTCTGACTCAAATATTTGTTGAATGAGTGAGTGAGTGAATTTGGAGGGTTATGTGCGGACCCTAAAATATGTACTGTTTCTGCTCTCAACTGTCATAGGTAACTGGGAGGTGGATTAACTTTAGCTTTTGTTTCAAAAACACAGTTATTTCTTTTAATTTTCATTAGTCTAGTATACAATTTCATTCCTGTTAATCTGTTTATAAAACTCTATTATACCTCTTGACCTTTACTCCTATGAAAGGAATCAGTGAACAGGTAGCAAAATAAATTATTTAGTTATAAAGTGAAATTCCAGAAATTATTCCATTAGCCAACTGAGACCAATATATAAGAAGCAAACTCTACGAACATACATATATGTAGAAAGCATTTAAAAGTAATCCTAGGAAGGGAAATTTTATGAAATAAGGAAAAGTTGGTGAATTTATTTTCATTTGATTTTGCTCCTTTATTTCTTAAACAAGATCATGTAGCATAGAAAAAAATTACTCAGTATTTTGCATATTTACTTCCTGGAAATTTTTGATCAATTTTTGTTTCCCTGAATCAAACTACTGGTACCATTTAAACACAGCATGATGCTAAATGTGTAAGCAGTTTCTGGGAAATATAGTCCAGTGATTTCTCCCTCTTACGGTTTTCATAAGTATAGAAAGAGTTACCCTGTGGGTGACTGGACATGTTTGCCCCTGAAATAGTTCAGCAATGGCAGCAGTAACGTTTTCACTGGTCACCTTTCAAGTAGTTTATGCGTGGACACTATTACTATATAGAAAAAGAACCTTCCTATTGGAGAAAAGCTGGGCAGTGAAAACTTTGGTCTACCTGGTTACCATATTTTCATACTTATACTTCACACCAGATAAAACAAACATTTCATAATGTATCTCTTTATACATTACCTTTTAAACTTAACTTTGTTCTGTATCCCTCTCCTACCCCAAATGTCTTTATCATTAGAAACTACATTTACCTTGACAAATATAAACTTTCCTTTTATGGGAAAGTTAGGTATCCTTTTTGAAAGTTAAGTATCCTTTCACCTAAGTTATGGTGCTTTTTTAAAGGGTCTATTTTAATTCAGTTTTAGCATTCCATTCCTATAAGCCATCAGAATTTCCTCTGGATTAATTTGTAATATGTCCGGTGTTTGCTAGCAAATTTGGAACTTTTCAGTTTGCTTCCTTTCTTTCTCTACATGATATAAGATCTAATTACCACCCAGCATGAAATAGCAGCTAAAATGAAAAAGACAGCAAGAGAAGGGACTGGCTTAACTTAGAGCAATCAACTACCCCCTTCTTCTTGTATCCTTCTCATCTGTAAGGAAAAAGGGAAATAGCACTCATTAAAGTAACTCATATATTAAACATTTTTTCCTTTCTTGATTTCTGAAAGAGAGGGGATTTGTTCAAATCTTTATGGAGACAAGACATTAAACAATGCTTTTAATTTACAGTTAGTAATCTTGTATGCTTCTTTGAATTATACAAAATATTTTCACCATCAGGGTTGCTAGAAGTAGTCCCATCTTATTTTCTTGACATTAAAACAGATAAACATTTCTAGGAATAAAATAAAATCAAGTGAATGATTAATCATTTTTATAAGCCTTAGCATTTTACTTAATTTTTAGCTTTTGGTTCCTGAATCTGTCTAAAAAATCTCTAGATTAATCTTTAAAGTATATGTCATCTTAATATAGTAGTTTGTAAGCTTTTTGTTTTGTGGAGTGGGTGAGTTGTATAATTGACCTAGCAGGGGTGAAGGTTGATAATATTTTTACTTTTTAAATGACTGTGGTCTTAGTTTTTATTTATCAAATTGTCAGATTTAAAAATTATATAGTATGTGGTATTAGATGAGTGTGAAGATACACATACTCTGCTATTGTTTGGAGTATGTATTGGTACATCTCTGGAGAGAGAGTACTTTTATCAAAATCGAAAGTGCAGATACCTTTTGACCTAGCAATTCAAGCTCAAAGAATCTATCCTTGAACATGTTTGTAAGACTTATGTATAAAAATGTTCCTTGTGATATTGTTACATAACTAGAACAAATATAAAAAAATGCAGTAATTAATGGGAGAATGTCAAATAATTTATGATGTATCTATATACAGACGTACCTAAGTTTTTAATAACTGCTCCTAAAGAAAATAAACTACATTTGCATGTCTTGATTAGGAACATTCTATAAGTTATTCTATTAAGTAAAAGATTCCTGCAAACCATAATGGGCAGGGAAAAAAAAGTAAAAGGAACAGATAGTTTCCTTCAGTTTCTATCTATGGAGATGTGTGTATACAATGTCCCTCCCTCTCTACACCCCCCACACATAAACATACATACACACTCATAGATCTATAGATGGGTGAAAGGGTATAAAAGAAGCTATTGGTAGCACTTATCTCTGAGGAATGGGACTATGGGGTCTGGGTTAGAAGGAACGTTTTAGTGGGGGGTTTTGTTGTTTACCTTTTTTGTGATGTTTGAATTTTTTACTGTGCATATATTATTTTTCACAATTATAAAATTTTTAAAATTAATAACCAGTCTGGGTTTTTTTCCTTTTTAGGACTCAGCCCAGGAGAGTGTTATTACTAGAGATATTCATCGTACGTTTCCTGCACATGATTACTTTAAAGATACTGGAGGAGATGGTCAGGAATCACTCTACAAGATCTGCAAGGTAGGGCTACAACCTCACTTTTTCTAAATTATTTCATGGGACTATCTTTTAGGAACCATTTAAAGATTTTTAGATTGTTTTCTGTCTTCATTTCTTAATTGCACTATACTGTGTTCTCTGATTTACACGTACACTACCAGATCTTAAGTACTGCGTCCAGAAGGTGACTTTTTTTGGCTGCTTGTTCCCCACCTCCACATGAGGGAGGAGGC
Organism: Cheirogaleus medius; assembly: GCA_008086735.1. Taxonomy (NCBI): domain Eukaryota; kingdom Metazoa; phylum Chordata; class Mammalia; order Primates; family Cheirogaleidae; genus Cheirogaleus; species Cheirogaleus medius. The sequence goes on from VBSM01000662.1 coordinate 10,681,185, forward strand.
AGGAGGTACAGTGTAGCCTCAGTTTGGCTCTCCTCCTAGCAGGAAAGGAACAGAAGGTCCTCTCCAGCTGTGTTGTGAAGGCTCAGAGGAGTCCCAGATGCCCTTTTGACAAGATAATGTAGCACTTGTCTCAATTTTTTTTGACAATAGGCAAGTGTAAGAATCAATGTGGGGCCTATTGTTGAATACTGGCAAGTTCTCTGATGTGGTTGATGTATTCTGAGTTATGTCATATCATACATCTTTGTGCAGTTTTTGTGTCCCATTTTGAGATCTTTCTTCTCCCTCTTTATTAGTAGGCCTGGGGGGAAAACAACCTGTTTCCTGATTTTCATTAAATGTGCTCTGCTTAGATACAAAAGATTCTGTTTCTGTCAGTGGAGAATAGCTATCAAGTTATTAATTTTTCAAGGTTATATCAGAAATGTAGAATGAAGTGTGGTGGGCATACTCACATTGCTTCCATCTACCATTCTAGTAGATATTGTTAATTAATAATGAACTACATAAAAATCTGGTAATAATACTGAGAAAAAGGCAAACACAGTGGCTAATTTGTAAGTTAGATAATCAGTTCCTGAATAATCAAATTTGCCTTTTTAATAAGTAGCAAATCTTAGCCAATGGGTAGTCAGAGGTATACTCATAAACCTATTTCATTTTATATTTACTATTTTTAAAAAAACGAGCACTTATAAAAGCATTCGCCTACAAATTCTAGTCAAGTAAAGTTGGTGTTTAATTCTGCGAATGACACAGCTTTCATTAAAGTCCTTCTTATGTGTTGGTGGTTTTGCCCTCTTCCTATTCCTGTCTTTATTTTTTTTTCTTCCTCCCTCTCTCACATTTTTTGATCTAATCATTTTTGGAAGATTGTAAATATACACTGATCATAATCTATTTTTATATGACTGTATCATTCAGAGCTAGAAATACATAAGTAACTTACAATCTGAGAGCATACTGATCTCTGGAAAATAATACATCATCTACTTTAAAAAGTACCAAAGATCACTGGACAATGCAAGAAAATGTGTAATATATTTATTACATGCTTGAAAAATGCAAAGTTTAATTATTTAAAATTTTTGCTGCCACTTTGAAATTCTGCAAGCTAAATAAATTCTGACTTGTGTAAAGAAGAGGAAAATTTATATAGTTTCTAAGTTTATTTAGAATGGTCTGACTTATGGCATATGGAACAACATTTTTCCCCTAGCATTTAGTATATTTTTAGATAGTCAGTGATTTTTCCCTTAGTTTTTTTCTAATTGATACTAGATACTTTCTTCATATAACTAAAACAGATGGTTCTAATATGCTTACAGCTTCTGACTTAAATTTTGCTCCATTGTAGTAAAAATAGTATTTGCTTCATTATATAATATTCAGAGGGGAACTATCTGAAACATTACTAAACACAAAAATAATAGTTACATTTGGCACCTTTAAATAGTTGGTACTCTTTGGTTTGCTGTTGCAAATAATAGTCTAACCTTGAGTTCATTACAAAATATTCACTAGTACATTTACACAGCTCATGTAGCTATTTTAGATTATCAGTGTACATTTTGCTACGTGATTAGATAATTTTTAAGGCCTTTCTGAGAAGAATATTATAAAATGTAGATCTAAGATACTTTATTATTGACAAGTATCTTAAATTACACAATTTTGTGCAGATGTGGAAAACAAACAAAATCATATTCAAGATATTAAATAAAAATTAAGGCTTTTAATATTGTACTAAAATATATGTACATAAAAATAATTTCACAACAATCTTTGATAATGGAGGTGAGCAGAGAGATACGTGTCAGCAAACGTTGGAAAAATTTGCTGGGGCCCTACTGTGTGGACCATTGGTTTGTGACTGACCGAATTCCTTCTCCTCTTGATCTGCTGTTGTTTGACAGTCCGGTGCTCATGCCAGGAAACCTTGAATGGTGGTGATAACTCCTAAATAGGATAGCATACTTATATGTAATTTAGAATTAAATGTTCTTCTCAAGATTCTATGTTCACTTTCCTTTGCTATTTGTTTCTCATTTGAGCCATAGTCTTTTACTTTATGACCCCCCTGCCCATATTCCAAAAAGCTGCTTATCTGTAACCTTTAAGGCCACTGAGTACAGTTTACTCCTAACATTGTCATTTCTAGAATAATAACTAGATAATACCTCATACCCAGCAATAGGCCTTTGAGTTTCCATTCTGGATATCCTGCACAGACCTGAATTAACATTAATAATACCTTGATGTTATGTCAGCCACTTTGTTATGTAATCTTTAAGTAAGGACAGTTTTGCTTTTTCATTACCAATCCTTATTCTTTTTCTTTTTCTTGTCTTACTGCGCTGACCACAACCTCCAGTATAGTGTTAAATGAAGTTAAGTTAAAATGAAGCAATGATAGTAGACATCCTTTTCTTGCTCCTGATTTTAAAGAAAATGCATCTAATGGTTTACCACTAATAATCGTGCATCTTAGTCACATAAGCAACCTAATTATATACCTTTATTAAAATACAGTGCCTTCCATGTGATAAAATAATTTCATATTTGCAGAGTGCTTTCACATATATTTCCTCATTTATTTTCTGATGATTCCTCATCAGTGGAGCCTATAGTAGAGATACAATATGCTGTGCTCTTAAATTGAGCAGAAATTATTAAGAGAATTTCAGTTACAATAAGTTTAGAAGTCAACTCTGGTTTCAAGGATATAACAATGTGACTCTGTAGTTGAAAAGTTGAAAAGTGGCTTTGGTGAAATGATGAATGATCTAAACTGTCAGATTAGAGGGAAGACTGTTAGAAACTTACTGTCATGTTTTAATGGTCCTGTCAATTCCAGTTTTGTCTCTTAATATCTTTTTCAGAGTAGGAGGAAATGGAAATGGTTCAAAGCTTCTTCTGTTGTCATAAATTTATATGGGGAAAGTTGAGCAGAAAGTATTATAGTAGAATTCATAAGTTTCTGAAAATGAAAAGGTTTTCAAATTTATAATTTTATGCAAATGAAAGGTTTCTACAAATGAAAAATTTTGATCTTTCCCTCTTCCCTGTCTTTCATATTAGTTAGTTCTATAACATATTTTAAAAGAGTGTTCTTGAAAGGAGGAAAAATATACTACCACCTGAAGTATCTTTAGCACTTTTATACTTTACATATGATACAAAAATCTGTTTTAAGTTTGGAGACAGATTGGTATAGACAGGTTGGATTGGGCATCAGGAGATCTGGTTCTAGTTTTGGTTCTTCCACTAAGCAGGTCTAAGACTTTGGGAAAATTACTTTTTGGATTTCCTCATCAGTAAGAGTATGAGGTATGATAAGATTGTTCCAGTTCCAATTTGCTATGATTCTAAGTATTTAAAAATTTTTTCCCTAAAACAGATGAATGAAGAATTTAATAGTTAAATCTTGGGTCAGTTATTACCTGTCTGTCAACACCAAAGCTATAAAGGAGTCTCCTTTAACTTGAAGACTTGACCTGGCTTTTTGTTATTGCATTTGAGTCTGTCACATCAGTATGCCCAGTTAGTGGTTTACTTTTAGATATGCATCTCTTTATAAGACCTAAGACCAGTCAGTCATAGTAATCAGATAAAATATTGTTCACAACAGTATAGATAGAAGTGACTTTTGGTATGCAATTTAATTTGTGCATATTGCTTTTTCTAATTTTTTGATTAGAGTAACTGCTTTCTGAAAAAGAGGATACTGTTGTGAATTTAATTGGAAAGATTAGATATATTACAGAAAGATCAATACCTTTGTTCATCTGGATTAATAATTTGATAGTATAATGGTTTGTGGGAGGACAAAAATAAACTTAACCCTTGTTTTATCAAATATTTTTATCAAAAATGATCAGATTTATTATAAAAGCTAGAACATTTCAGGTAATATTTTGATACTAATGAGTGATCTGCACAATTTTGAAGAATGCCAATGATAACTAACTCTTAAAATGAGACTTAGTTGAAAACCTAGAAAACAATATAAATAATATTGCTTAGGGAGTATTTGTGGTTATGTGATGAATTATTTTTCACTTAGTTGATAGTATTTTCAATTCAATTTTCTAGCTATTTGACTACTTTTAATTCAACTCTCTTCCTTGAGATGCCTGAATGAGCTCTAGTTTAAATGGCAGTAGTTTTTAACAAATTATAGTCCAGTGTTCTTTACTCTGCATAGCCCAATTTACCTGTGAGCAATCTGTGGAAGTCCTCCTACTCATGTCTTTGGAATTGCATTGGCTTCAGAATGAGGGCCATTTGTTATGGAATGATAGGTGTTCTTGGATCAAATGTACCCAAAAGGATTTAGTTTGGAACAGCTCCTTGGGAGAATCAGGAAGCCCTTGGAGAACCAAACAAGTTTTTCTGTTCTCTGTGTACCTCCTCTCTCTCCCTTGAGTTTCTAGTGAGCTGCTTTGAATTATGGCAACCTTCCAAACATGGGCTGCTGAGGAATCCTTTGAACTCCTGGGGCTATGTACTTTGCCAGCACATCTTAATGAGCAGTGAATTAAGTGGTTTAAGCAGGTCTTCAAGGACAGCAACGTATTCTCAAAGCAAATTAACTTCCTTAAGGAAAAATGAATTCTTTCAAGACTTACAAGATTTCCAGAACCATCCTAGTGTTTTGATCAACGTAATCACAATAATAGTAGAAACTTGTGAAGCCTTGTGGCTTAGAAGGCACTTCTGTACATGTTGTTATTTGACCCCCATAGTTAATACCATAAGGCACACAGAATTTCCTTTATTTTATGGATGAAACCCAGAAAAATTAAATTATTGCCTCAAAATTACATAGCTACTAAATGACAGAGACTAACTTGAATCCAGATCTTATAGCTTAAATTTCTGTACTATTTCTATAATACTATTATAAATGTATATATGTAATAAAAAAGAAAAATTATGATTTATTCAATAGCTCCCAAGTACTATAGACTATTCTAGGTACTTTTACATGCATTGTGTTTATAGTCTTGACAGTTATTCCGGAAGTAAAAACTATATCTCTGTTCTTATACTTAGGCTAACAAACCTCGGGGAGATTAAGCATTTACGCATATCACACAGATAAGAAATTATGAAACTGATATTCCTTTCAGGGCAGGTATATCTAACTCCAGAGTCCATGTTTTTTTGTGGCTTTTCTCAGTGTTACGGCAACAGTATTTAAACAGCAAATGAATCTTAGCATCATCATCATAAATTAAATCCAAAGAGCTAGAAAATATATTTTTGTCAAGCTAAATACTAAAGTGCAAAGAAGAAAATGACTTTATATTCCCTATACATGCAAATGTCTTGTTCAAAAAATAATAACAATAATAAAGAGAAGATTAGTAGGGTCTTCACCAATGTACTTAAAATTACTCAGACTCTTAGGCAAGGTTAATGTTTTAATTATTTTTTTCTGGAACAGCTAATGCAAGATTACTCAGAAGATAGACCAAGGACGTGCTCAGGGGCACCACAAAAGAAAAATGAATTCATCGTTAATGATTTCATCCAGAATGTTATAATCTGAAATCCTAGAAAGAATTTTAACTTTAGCATGCATGTAAATTTTTATTTCTTTTTTAAAGATTATTTGCACTACATATGGGGGTTGCCATAGTAATCTCTTTAGTGCTTAGGGTCTTTAAAGGTTTTAATAAGACCCAGGAACTTCTAATAATATAATAAATAGCAGTTGTATATCACATTTACACACTTTGTCTTTTCTTGTAGTTAACTGTAAGAAGGCAGAATCTTTTAATTAAAGACTTCATCTTTATAAAGAATAGTTTCCTTAGATTATCTTAGATCTAGTTGTCACCATTAAAAAAAACTTTTATTAAAGTATAACATGTGATATACATATCTAGTAAGGTGCACAAATATTTGGCTATCACTCAGTGAGTTTTTACCAAGTGAACACTCCTGTGTAAACAATGTAAGATAAAGATATAGAATTTTACTAACACCCCAGAGTCTTACGTATTTCCTCAGTCACTACCTCTGCTAAAGGTAACCACCAGTCTGATATCTTCATTACCCACATATTCATATTGCCTCTTTATGAACTTTGAAGAATGAACTCACACAATATGCTCTTTGTTGGGTCTGGTTTCTTTTGTCTATGAAACCAGGAGATTGATCCATGATTCATTCATGTTATTGCATTGACTTTGAGATTCATCCATGTTGACTATGGATTCTTCCATGTTATTGCATATAGTAGTAGTATATTATTTTCATTGCTGCATAATATTCTACTGTATGAATATACCACAATATGGTATTCATTCTATTCTTGCTAGGCATTTGGGTTGTTTTCAGTTTTTAGCTATTATGTATAATTCTGCTATATATACTCTTGTATTAATGTTTTGGTGCACATATGTATGCATTTCTGTTATATATTAGGAATGGAATTTCTGGGTCAAAGGGTATGCATATGTTCAGCTTCCATAGATATTGCCAAATAGATTTTTGAAATTTTACCATTTACATTTCAACCAACAGATATGTAAGAGTTCTAATTGCTCTATATTATCACCAACACTTGGTAAACTTTTAAATTTTAATCATTTTGGTAGATGTGTAGTTGTTTCTCATTGTGGTTTCATATGCATTTCCCTTTTGACTACTGAGGATGAGCACCTTTTCACATGCTTATTGGCCATTAGGATAACCTCTTTCATGACAAAACTGTCTTTTGCTCATTTTTACAATTGAGTTTTCTTTATTATTTTGTAGGAGTTTTTTCTATGTTGTGGATATCAGTCCTTCTTTAGGTATATATGATGCAAATATTTGCTCTATGGCTTGCTTTTTTATACTCTTAATAGTATCTTTTGATAGAAGCTATTAATTTTAAGGAGGTCCAATTTATTGATCTTTTCTTTTAGGGTTAGTGTTTTTGTGTCCTGTTTAAGAATTATTTGCCTAACCCAAAGTCATGAAAATATTCTCTGATGGAATCTAGCAATTTTATGCTTTTGCATTTTACATTGAGGACTATGATCCATCTACAATTGGGATTTTTTTGTGAGACAGAAATCAAGGTTCACTTTTCCCCCTTATCCATCTCCAGTTGATCCAGCTGTATTGCTACACATCTTTGTCATAAATCAAATTTACATATGTATGCACCTGTTTCAGAACCATTATATTTCATTGACCTATGTATGTATCTTTGTACAAATACCACACTATTATAATTATAGTAGCTTTATATAAGCTATTAATAAGAAAATGTCTTATTATCTGGTAGTGTTAGGCCTCCAAATTGTTTGGCTTCAAAGTTGTTTTTGCTGTCTTGACCTTTTGTATTTCTATAATTTAAAATCAGCATGTTGGTTTTTGAGGAAAAAAAAACTTTTAGGATTTTGATTGAGATTTCATTGAATCAGTAGTTTATTATTTTTTATTAAGAGACTGGGTCTTACTATGTTACCCAATCTGGAATGCAATGGCTAATCATAGGCATGATCATAACGCACTGCAGCCTCAAACTCCTGGCCTCAAGCAATTCCCTGCCTTAGCCTTCTCAGTAGCTGGAACTACAGGTGTACACCACCATTCCCAGTATACTGGTTTATTAATTTTATTAGTATTTTCAAAGAACCAACTTTGTCTTTGTTGATTTTATTTATTGCATATTTGTTTTCTATTTCATTGCTGTATCTGCTCTTGTTTTTATTTCATTTCTTTCACTTTCTTTGAGTTTAATTTGCTGGGTTTTTTTTTTTTTTTAGCTTTTAATGACAGATGTTTAAATAAATGATTTTTGAGCCTTCCTCCTCTTCTGATGGATACTTCAAAGACTACAGATTTCTCCTAAATGCTGTTTTAGATTCAAACAACAAAATTTGTTTCTTTTTTCATGAGTTAAGACTCTAATTTTTAAAATCAACAGAATTCATTTATAATTTAGATTCAATAAACTATATATCCATTTTACGCATATAGTCTGATAAATATTGGCAGATGTGTGATTGGGTCACAATCAAAATACACCACAATCAAGATACCAAACATTTATATAATATCATTTCAAAAATTTCCTCATAACCCTTCGCAGCCACTCTCCCCACCCATGCCTGACCCTAGGTAACCACTTATCTTCTGTCATTATAGATTAGTTTCTATTTTCTAGATTTAATATAAATGGATTATACCGTATATTTTGTCTTGCATCTGGCTCCTTTCATATAGCATAACGCTTTTTTAGATTTATCCATGTAGTTCAGTGTTTCAGTAGTGTTTTTTATTGCTGAGTAGTATTCAATTGTGATATCCTAGTTTTGATATGTCATGTTTTATTACCATTTAGTTTAAAATTTTTTCTAATTTCCATTGTGATTTCTTTGACCCATTGCATTTGGTGATTTTTATTGGCACTTATCTTCTTTATATGCGTTAATTTTTTTTTTGGTCTGTTTTGTCAGTTATCATGTTGCGCTATAATTTCCAAGTGTGATTTTGGACTTACTTCTTTTTCCTTTTAGTTCTGTGAAGTTTTGTTTTATGTATTTTGTGTCATACATAAAACATTATTAAGTGCATACAAATTTAGTATTATATCTTCATGTTGAATTAAGCTTATCTTTATAAAATGTCTTTGTTTATTGCTAATATGTACATGGATATCAGTATGGCCACATTTACTTTATTTTGCATTGTATATCTTTTTTTATCCTTTTACTTTCAATTGTTTTGGGTCCTTATATTTAAGGTATGTCTTTTGTAAGCATCTTATACAGTAGTTCCTCCTTCTCCACAGAGATAAATTCCAAGACCCCTAGTGGATGCCTAAAATCATAGATAGTACGAAACTCCAAATATACTATGTTTTTCCTATGAATAAACACCTATGATAAAGTTTACTTTATAAATTAGGCACAATAAGAGGTTATCAATAATAACTAATAAGAAAATAGAGCAATTATAACAATAATACCAGCATTACTACTCTTATACTTGGGGACCATTATTAAGTAAAAGACGGTTACTTGAACACAAACACTAATATCCCATGACAGTTGATCTGATAACTGAGACAGCTACTAAGTGACTAAGGGGTTGGTAGCATATACAGCGTGGATATGCTGAACAAAGGGAAGGTTCACGTCCTGGGCAGGGCAGAGCAGAATGGTGCAAAATTTCATTACATTGCCCAGAAAGATGCGTGATTTAAAGTTTTCTAATTGTTAATTTCTAGAATTTTCCATTTAATATTTTCATATTAATGTGGTTGACTGTGGGTAAGTGAAACCATGGGTAAAGGAGGACTGTTATAGTTAGGTTTTGTTATTTTAACTAGCTCTACAATCTTGGTTTTTTATTGAATGTATTTATATTTAACCAAGTTACTGACATACTTGATTTTAAACTTAATATCTACTCTTTGTGCTGTATATGTCCTATTTGTTCCTTTTTCTTCTTTTCTTGCATCCTTCCCCATTTTTACTCTGTAACTATTAGTTATTATAACATCCATTCTTGGCTTATTAGAATCCACTTTAGTTTAATACTTTTTTTTTTTTGAGACTGGGTCTTACTCTGTTGTCTAGGCTAGCGTGCAGTGGCATCATCTTAGCTCACTGCAATCTCAAACTCCTGTGCTCAAAGCAATCATTCTGCTTCAGCCTCCCGAGCTGGGATATAGGTGCGCACCACCAAGCCTGGCTAATTTTTCTGGTTTTTTGTAGAGACAGGGTCTTGCTCTTGCTCAGGCTGGTCTCAAACTGCTGGGCTCAAGTGATCTTACGGCCTTGGCCTCCCAAAGTTCTAGGATTACAGGCGTGAGCAACAGCACCCAGCCTAGATTAGAGCTTTGATAATTTCCTGGAAAATGCAAGAACCATATATCTCTTTAAATCCATTTATCACTTTTCTGTTTGTTGTCCTATTATTGTCATGTGTTTAAGTCTGTGCATGTACTAACACCACCCCCATGCACGAAGGATATTATTTTTTTGTTTGTTGGTTATAAAAAGTTCATATTCATTTAGATTTGCCTGTTTATTTGTTCTCTTGCTCTTCATTTCTTCCTGCGTTCTCTGGTGAAATTCTTTTTTTCTATTTTCTTAACCAGATTAATCATAATTATTTTAAGGTTCAAGTCTGATGAAGTCTAATATCTGATCACCTATATATATATTTTTATTTTCTGTCATCTCCTGATTTCTATTTATTTTCTCATGTTTTCTTTCATGCTGGATCATTTCTAATAGAATGCTAAACCTTGTGCATGAAAAATTGTAAAGACTCTCGATGATATTATTTTTCTCCAGAATAGATTCAGTGTTTTTCTGATAGGAAGATGGAGTCTGGCAAATCCCTTGGACCCATTTTTGACTGTTCTATTTCTTACTTAGAAGGTAAAGCCCTTCCAGGATCTCATCTAAAAGCCTGAGATATTTACTAGAGACTCTCCTCTGTGGCAGGCTAAACACTAATTTTTTGTCCCTGATACTAGAAGAACACTAAAATCTTTGCTTGGTTATTGTTAACATTCTTGCAGTACAGTTTTTCCAAAATGTCTCCTTCTACACGACACCACTTAGCTCTAATGAGGAAATATGAGAGATGAATTTTTCACAGTGTTTCCTCAAACTTTTTTAGTAGACAATTTTTTGGTTAATAGTTTTATATTTTCTGGGGGAGAAAGGGAATATTCACTGATCCTCTTGTCTACATGAGGATAGAGAGGGTACCAGATTTGCATACTGATAAATCTTAATCTCCCAGAGTTTTAGTTTTTTTTCCTCTTTAGATTATTTTACATTATCCCTTTTAGAAGAATTGTCCCATTCTGCTTTACTGCCAAGGACAATTATGTTTACAACTATTTAGAACAGTAAGTGTATGCACACGCATATAAACACACTAATAAGGAAATCTTAGCAACCTCCAAAGTTGAAAAGCTTCCCTTGTATAAAGGGATGTGTGTATGTTTGAGGATTAACTTCATACTTAGCCTTTTCTTACAGGACTTCAAAATCATTTATTATATTTGTTAGTGTCACTATAGTCATACAGGAGGGATTATTTGGGGGTTGTTTTTCTTTGGGGTTCTCTCTAATATACATGTTAATAGGATAGACTTTCTATGAGTCAGAGCTCAACTGAGAAGATATTAATATAATGTGATTTTAAAATATGGATTTTTTCATCTGAGACCGTAACAATGAAAAGGTCAGGTTTGTGCAGCTGGACTCCTGGAAAGAGAATGAGTGATTTGTAATGCTCTTGAGAGTACCTGAAGAGATTTTCAAAATTTCTTCATGTTCTTAGTTCCAAAGAGCTTTTCTTGAAATAGCTTTGTAGTTTCTGTGGAGCCTGTAGTCTTTCAACTGAAAGGCTAATTGAAGCCATCATTACTAGGATACAGGAGAGAAAGGGTGAGATTATGAGGATGATAAGAATGGATAAAATTAGAATAAAGTGATTGGTGTGAATCCTAAGGGTTTGATTATAGTCACTCTTTTTAGAAAACGTTACTCTTTGAGGAAGAGAAGAAAAGTAAAATTACTTTCTAAAATAGAGAAAAGAAAGAAAAAACTAATTTGCAAAGACAAAACACAAGGAACCTTCCAATAAAATGCTATTCATGGTGCATCCTGAACTTATGCCTTTTACCCCCCACAATTGATATCTATTCCTGTACTAGATTCAAATGCCTTAATTATCCTAGACAATAAATTCAGTTATTCCTGAGTGGATTATATATATTACAGAATTATGGGGATTTATCTGCTGTTTACTAATTGTTATGTTGTGCAGTTGGCAATATCTGGATAACTTTGAAGCCTCCTCTTTAACCAGACCTCTTCCTGCTTTCTCTCCTGGGAAGAATGTGAATGTGAATTGTCCTCCTCCTCCTTCCTATTGGTTCAAATCTTAGTTGCCCATATTCTTTGTAAGGCTTGTCTACTCACTCTGCTCACAGTGATTTACAGATTAAAACAAGTCTGGAGATCTGATGTACACCCATAGTTAATAAAGTTGTATTATATTAGGATTTTGTAAAGTAAGTAAAGTTTTATTGCTCTTGTTATACAGAAAAAAGTAACTAAGTGAGATGATAGATATGCTAATCTGCTTCTCTATAGTAACCATTTACTATCTATGTGTGTCCCATATCATGTTGTAAACCTTAAATATACACAATAAATTTATTTAAAAAATATTCTATAAAGTTTAGATTATTATTACAGATCATATTTTGAAAAATATCTAATTAGTTTCATTTAAGTCTTTTCTGCCTTGTGTTCAGTCTTTCAGGGAAGAAGCTATCTTTGGCATTTTCTTTTTCTTTGTCGCAGAGGGGCAAGTGTAGTACTAGTCACACTGTGCCAATATAATTAACTCTGTGGACTGACTAGATGGAAATGACTGTGTTAATTCAGATCCTCTAAGACTAGATTCAATGTATAAGACACGTATTAGGGGAAATGCCTATAAGAGAAAATAGAGAAGGAACTGGGAGAGGCTAGGAGAGCCATTGGACCACAATGCAAGTCTAACCCCAAGGGAAGAAGAATGGAAGGTTAAAAGGAAATACCTTAGACTGTAGTGTACTTCTAAGGAAAGTTTGACAAGGCGAATGGGGAATCCTCAGCAAGGTTCCCTATGAGGTCCCACCTTATTCAGAAGCTGGCCTGACTTAATGTTCCTGATGTACTCAGTCATTGCCTAGAGCAGGCCATGGGAAATGTGGCCTTGGTGCAAATGCAGGAAAGGATTTCAGAGCCGAACAGTTACTTGGGCCCTCAGTCAATTGCATTCCCTGCTGTTGGAGATCTGAGGTGCATTTTCACGGCCAGAAGATAGGTTATTTATTTATTTATTTATTTAATTCACACTAACCATATTTCAAGAGAATATAGGTATTTTAGATGAAAGTTTAATGCATATAAACTCTAAAAGAGATCTGAATTCCTACAATTTCCTTCTTCTGTGAAGTGCTTTTATTCGCAGAAACTTTTTGGGCTAAGCTCCTTAAGGGCAGGGCTATTGCTTCTCTTTATTTTGTAGAGTTACTGAGTGGTGTCCTCTATTTATACCCTTTTTTAAAAATCAAAAGTACAAGAAGGTTAACTAAAAACTCCGAGTAATTTACCATAATCAGGTAGTAGTTTAATTGTAATAGGGGCATTAAAATTTTTTTAAAGGATATGGTAGTCTAGTTGTTTTATATTTCCTTTTTCTAAAAGAGTATGTAAGTTAAATTGTAGCCAAGGACCTTTTGTTTTTTTAAAGTGTTATATAAAAGGAAACTTACATCTAGGAATTTTGCCAGCTATGTTAGATAAGAAAATTGCTTTGTGAGTGAATATTTATTTGTGAGTACATGTAGCCTTCTACATTTATTATCTCTAGTGTTTAGATTATTTCATATCAGTGAATCTATTTTTAGAGTTTATGTTGTTACTCTCCTTGTTGATACTCCTTTTTACCAGCATATAGGACACACTTAATAACCTTTTCTAGGCTCACATATTTTATTATTTGATTCAATAGACAAAATGATACTGTCAAATTTATATATATGTGTGTGTGTGTATTTTTTTCTTTTTTTTAAGACAAGGTCTTGTTCTTTTGCCTATGCTGGAGCTATGATCACAGAGATCGTAGCTCACTGTGATCTGTAATTTTATTTTTTTGTAGAGACAGGGTCTTGTTATGTTGGCTAGGCTGGTCTCAAACTCCTGGGCTTAAGTAGTCCTCCCACCTCAGCCTTCCAAAGTGCTGAGATTGTAGGTGTGAGCGCCTAGCCACATATTTCTATTTAATGTTTTTAAATCTCAAACTTATAGAAAAGTTGCAAGTACAGAATTTTGTTTTCCTGATCTGTTTGAGAATAGTTTTCCAACATGATACCTCAACACCCCCTTACAAGAAAGGATATTCTTCTATATAAATAGAATGCAATATATAAATCAGTAAATTAACATTGATATATTGCTACTACTACCTAAGCTTTAGACATCATTCAGGTTTTTACTAATTGTCCAAATGTTCTTTATAGAAAAAGGATCCAGTTCAGAACAACTCATTTCATTTAGCTGTCATGTCTCTTTAATTTCCTTCCATCTGGAATGGTTCTCACTCTTTGCTTTACTTTCTTGACCTTGATCCTTTTGAAGATTATAGGTCAGCCATTTTTTAGAATGTCCCTCAATTTGGGTTCTTCTGATGTTTGTCATGGTTAGAGTCAGGTTATACATCTTTGACAGAAATAGCATAGAAGAAATAACCTGTTCTTATTTCTTCCTCTTAGGTGGTATACAGTTTCCATTTTTCCCATTTTGATGATGTTGTTTTTGACAGATGCCCCTGGGGAAAAGTTTTTTCATATTAGGTGAGCACTGCAAGTGGAGTGTTCCAGGGAACCACCAGATAGGTCTAATCATGGTAATTCTCTGGGAATGAGACTTTGCAGGACCTCTAATCCCATTTTATTCCTTCCGATGGCTGCCAGGCTGCTTGTTGTCAAATGCAGTCTATTAATTTTCAAGGTTATCATGAAGCTGGAAGGTAGTGGGGGGGTAGCACTAAGGCTAGTTAAAAATGCCACAAAATTCCCTCTTCTTACCAAGATTCAGTAATTTTTCTAGAATAAATACTCCCCAGGCAATTGCAAATCATTGGCCAACTTCCAGAGCTTTGAAAAAGTTGATTTTGACAATTTTTTGCTATACTTCCTCCTGTTATAAAGGAGCAAATTTTCTGCCTTTTTTACTGACGTCACTGCCCATATTTGTTTCTATAATTAACTATTGGTGTTGAAAACTAGAGATCATAGCAAGACTTCTAATTGCTAGAGAATAAGACCCCATCCAGGCAGCTCCATAAAGAAGGACACAGTAATTCTCCTTTACATCAGCCTGTCATTACTACCATTTATTCAGCACTTCACTGTGTGGTAGGCATTGTGTTTAATCCTCAACTTTATATGGTGGCTACTATTATCACCTTTGTGTTACAGATAAAGATAGCTGTTCCCCTTTACCAAAATAATCCTCAAAAGATTTATCTATATTTGCTGGGACCAATTCATCGCTTCCTACTCTACATTGTACCTTTAATGACCAAATCTCAGTCTTCTTCCTCCTGACCTATCAGCAACATCTGATATTGTTGATTACTCCTTTGTTCTTCAGTTATTTTCTTCACTTGCCTTCTCCTGCACTCTTTTTCCTCAGAGTCTCTTTTGCTCATTCTTTTTCTCCTAACCTCTTAATTTCAGTCTTTAGCCTTTTTTTTTCTGTGTACATTTATTGCATTGATAGTCTCATGTAGTCCCATTGCTTTAAATACTATGCATACATTGATAACTGCCAAATTTATCTCTCTGACCCCAACCTCTTCCTTGAACTCTAAGCTTATATATTCAACTGCCTACTTGATTTCTTCTCTGGTTATCTAACATATATCTCAAACATACCCTTTTTTTAAATTAAATTTTATTTTTTATTTCAGCATATTACGGGATACAAATGACAAATGTTTAGGTTACATATGTTGCCTTTGTGCCACCCGAGTCAGAGCCTGAAGCGTGTCCATCCCCCAGATTGTGCACACCACACCTGTTAGGTATAAATATGCCCATTGCCTCCTTCCCCCGCACCTGCCCAGCAACTGATGAATGTTACTATATGTGCACATAAGTGTCAAACATAGCCTTTTTAAAACTGAATGTTTGATCTTTCTTACAAAGCCTGCTCATCCATAGTCTTTCCATTTCAGCTATCCATTCTTTCAATTGCTCAGTCCAGAAACATTGGATCATCCTTGATGTTCCTTTATTTCTCTTACACCACATGTTGAGTAGGTGATGCCTGTTGCCAACCACCAGGAACAACAATCCCAGGACAGCAACCCAGTGCATGGTTTGCAGGTGTTAGGGTTGCCAAAAAGATACAACTCACACAGGCACTAGATGGAATAACACTTTACTCACATATAGAAGAGACAGAGCAAGATTAGTATTAACAGTAAGCATTGTGGCCAGTGGGTCTCACCCCACAGCCAAGGCAGGGGGTGATCTACATGTACCCATCTTGTGGTGCAAGCAAAGGATCTGTTCCCTCCCCACCAGGAACAGAGACACAGGGGGGGTTGGCTGGGTGCCATACGACACACACACTTAAACCAAACAAAGCAATATATATATATCAAATCCAGAACAGAGAAAGATATTACTAAACAATGCAATAAGCACAGCATAGGCTGTGAGGGCTCCTTATCTCCATGTGAGGAAATGTTCCAGGCCCACGGCACACTCTTTTGCAACCATGGAAAGGTCAACAGGCTGCACACGACTGACTTGCCAGCACCACACAGCCAATCCATTAGGAAATCCTACTGACTCTACTGTCAAAATATGTCCAGCATCTGATCATTTCTCACCACCTCCACTGTAGCTACCCTGGTCTAAACTCATCTCCTACCTGGTCTTCTACTTGCAGTGGCTTTCTGTTTCATTTATTGCAAAAGCCATAATTCTTACAATGGTTTACTAGCCTGTAATGTCATGCATAACTGTTCTCTCCATTATGCATTCTGTCCCGGCCATACGTGCCAGGCTTGCTCACACTTCAGAACCCTTGCATTGGCTGTTCTTCTGCCTGGAACATTCTTCTCCTAAAGATCTACATGGCTTGCTCTTTAACCTCTCCCAACTCCTAGCTCAAGTGTTACTTTCTCAATATGGCCTGCCTTAACCACTTTATTTAAAATTGGATTCTCTTCTTAGCCCAGCATTTCCTTAGCCCTTTTCCCTGATTTATTTTTCACCATTGCACTTATTACCTTCAAACATACTATATGGATCCTTTATTTATTATGTCAATTGTCTGTCTTTTCCCACTAGAAAATAAGCTTTATGAGAACGAAGATTTTTCTTGGGCCATTTTGTTCACTGCTTAGCCTAGCCTTCCATGTAGTAGACAATAAATAATTTATTGCCTCAATGAAAGAAATCAAATCATAGAGAAGTTAAGTAATTCTGGTAAGTGGCAGAGCTAGAATTTGAGATGTCTATAATTAGAGCCTCTATTAGAAATCTTTTAAGCCTGGGCATAGAGGCTCACGTCTGTAATCCCAGCACTTTCGGAGGCTGAGGTGGAAAGATCGCATGAGGCCAGGAATTCAAAAGGTGCAAGATCACTTGAGCCCAGGAGTTTGAAGTTGCAGTGCAGTGTGATTGTGCCACTGCACTCCAGCCTTAGTGACAGACAGAGACCATGTCTCAAAAAAAAGAAAAGAAAATTCTTTTTTTTTTTTGAGGTAGGGTCTTGCTCTGTCACCTGGGATAGAGTACAGTGGTGTCATCATATCTCACTGCAGCCTCAGACTCCTGGACTAAAGTGATTCTCCTGCCTTGGTCTCCCAAGTACCTGGGACTAACAGGCACACACCACCAAGCCCTGCTAATCTTTCTATTTTTTGTAGAGATAGTGTCTTGCTCTTGCTCAGGCTAATCTTGAGCTCCACTGCATATATTATGGTGGTCTCATAAGATTATAATGGAGCTGAAAAATTCCTATTGCCTAGTGTCATGACATTGTATTGCAATGCATTTTGTGTTTGTGGTGAAGCTAGTATAAACAAACCTACTGCACTGCCAGTGATATAAAAGTATAACACATAATATGTATAGTACATAATACTTGATAATAGATGACTATGTTACTGGTTTGTATTTACTATACTATACTTTTTATCATTGTTTTAGAGTATACTCCTTCCTCCTTTGAAAAAAAATGTTAACTGTAAGACAGCCACAGGCAGATCCTTCAGGAGGTATTCCAGAAGATGGCATTGTTATCATAGGAGATGACAGCTCCGTGTGCATTGTTGCCCCTGAAGACCCAGAGGGACAAGATGTAGAGGTGGAAGATAGTGATACTGATAATCCTGACTCTGTGTAGGCCTAGCTTAATGTGTGTGTTTGTGTTTTGGTTTTCAACAAAACAGTTTAAAAAGTAAAAAAAAAAGTAAAAAAAAGTAAAAAAAAAAAATTAAATAGAAAAAAGCTTATAGAACAAGGACATAAAGAAAGAAAATATTTTTGTACAGCTATAAAATATGTTTATGTTTTAAATTAGGTATTATTACAAAATAGTGAAAAAGTTAAAAAAAATTTTAAAAGTATATAAAGTAAAAATGTTACAGTAAGCCAAGATGAATTTGTTATTGAAGAATTTGTTATTGAAGTATAAGTTTAATGTAGCCTAAGTGTACAGTGTTTATAAAGGCTACAGTAGTGTGCAATAATGTCTTAGGCCTTCACATTCACTCCCCACTCACTGACTGACCTCAAGCAACTTTTAGTCCTGCAAACTTCATTCTTGTTATATGCCATCTACAGGTATACCATTTTTTTTTTTTATCTTTTATACCTGTGGTCCCCAACCACAGGACTGCTACTGGTATGGGTACATGTGTCCTGTGAGGAACCAGGCCGCGCAGCAGGAGGTGAGTGGCAGCCAAGCTTCATCTGTATTTACAGCCACTCCCCATCACTTGCATCACAGCATAAGCTCCACCTCCTGTCAGCTCAGCAGTGGCATTAGATTCTTGTAGGAGCTCAAACCCTACTATAAACTGCCCATGCCAGGGATCTGGGTTGTGCACTCCTTATGAGAATCTAACGCCTGATGATCTGAGGTGGAGCTGAGGCAGTGGTGCTGGGGAGTGGCTGCAAATGCAGATTATCATAGCAGAGATGTTTGACTGCACAGTAAATGTCACTTCCTGCTGTGCAGCTTATCCTTGTGTGTGGGCAGATTCCCTGTCTCTCTTTGATGAGGGAGGATGGAAGTCTTTGAAATCCTTTTTCTTTCCCCAGCCCTGTGGTCTTCTTAACAGTGTGAATTATATTGGCATACCCAGTTTAATCTCTGAGACAGTAATTGGTGCTTGTGGGTAAGGATCAACCACACCCTATCTGATTGAGTCAGTAAATGCTCTAAAGGGCTGTGCAAATTGACCTCCCTATCAGTAGGTGGGACTTACTGGAAGGGACAGGCTGTCATGTTGTTTTGGGGACCTGGGACCAGCTGTAGTCCCTTAGGAGTAGCACTCGAATGCTTCACCTGGTGGGTGGGGTCTTGGAACTTCCAGCTGAGCCCTATTCTCCACCGTAGCAGAGGCAGATGGGGGAGTGAGGCTGGGTGGGGGGTTGAGTCAGGTGAGCCTGCCCTCAAGCTCCACAAAATCTGGTAAGGTACCTTTCCTCAATGTATGTTTTGGGCATGTTTGTTCAAAATAGTTAGCCGTAAATGCATGTATTTATTTCTGGGCTATTTTTTTTCACTGGTCTATATTTCTGTTTTTATGCCAATGCCATACTGTGCTAGTTAACTATAACTTTGTGGCATATTTTGAAGTCAGGTAGTGTTATCCTCCCAGCTTTGCTCTTTCTGCTTAAGATTACTTTGGCTATTCAGAGCCTTTCATGGTTCCATACAAATTTTAGGACTTTTTTCTATTTCTGTGAAGAATGTCATTGTTATTTTGATAAAGATTACATTGAATCCATACATTGCTTTGGATAGTAGACCTTTTAACAATATTGATTTCTCCGATTCATGAACACAGGATATCTTTCCATTTATTTGTGTCTTCTTCAATTCCTTTCATCAGTATTTTATATTTTTCAATGTAGAGATCTTTCACCTTCTTGGTTAAATTTATTTCTAAGCATTTTTTCTTTGGTAGTTATTATAAGTGGGATTATTTTCTTGATTTCTTTTTCAGATAGTTTGCTGTTGGTGTATAGAAATGCTACTAATTTTTTATATTGATTTTGTATTCTGCAACTTTCCTAAATTTATTTATTGGTTTAGCTTTTTGGTAGAGTTTTTAGGGTTTTCTACATATAAAATCATGTTATAGGCAGATACTTTCTTCTGCCAAATTGCTCAGACTAAAACTCCCAGTACTATGTTGAATAGAGGTAACAAGTGGCCATCCTTGTCTTGTTCTGGTTCTTAGAGGACAAGCTTCAACTTTTCCACATTCACTATGATGTTAGCTGTGGGTTTGTTGTATGTGGCCTTTATTATGTTGAGGTTCATTCTTTTACATAATTTGTTGAGGATTTTTTAAATTAAGGAATGTTGAGTTTTGTGAGATGGTTTTTTTTTGCATGTATTGAAATGATCATATGGTTTTTATCCTTCATGCTTCTAATGTGATATATCACATTTATTGATTTACATATGTCGACCCATCCAGGCTTCCCTGGGATGAATTCAACTTGATCGTGGTGACTTTGGTTTGCTAGTATTTTGTTTAAGATGTTTGCATCAGAGATATTGGCGTGTAGTTTTCTTTTTTTGTATATCTTTGTCTAGTTTTGGTATCAGGGTAACACTGGTCTTGTAAAATGAATTTAGAAGTATTCCCTCTTCTTCAATTATTTGGAAGAGTTTGAGAAAATTGGTGATAGCTCCTTAAATATTTGGTAGAATTCAGCTGTGAAACTATCAAGTCCTGGGCTTTTTTTCCACAGGGGACTTTTTATTACTGATTCAATCTCCTTACTGATCTATTTCTTCATAATTCAATGTTGGTAGATTGTATATGTCCAGGAATTTGTCCATTTCTTCCAGGTTATCCAATTTGTTGCATATATAATAATTATTCAGAATAGTCTCATGTAATCCTTGGTTTTTCTGTAGTATCTATCAAGTGTATTGTTTCCTTTTTATCTCCAAATTTATTCTTCTGTCTTCCTTAGCCTAGCTAAAGATTTGTTGATTTTGTTTATCTTTTCAAAAAACCAACTCTTTGTTTTGTTGATCTTTTCTATTGTTTTTCTAGTTTCTATTTCATTTATTTTTGTTTTGATCTTTGTTATTTCCTTCCTTCCACTAATTTGGGGCTCAGTTTGTTTTTGTTTTTCTAGTTCTCTGAGGTCCAAGATTAGGTTTTTTGAGATCTTTCTTCTTTTTGATGTAAGTGTTTATTGCTATAAAATTCCCTCTTAGAACTGCTTTTGCTGTATTCCATAGGTTTGAGTATGTTGTGGTTCTGTTTTCATTTGTCTCAAGAAATTTTTAAATTTTCCTTCTGATTTCTTCATTGACTCATTGGTTGTTCAGGAGCATGTTGTTTAATTTTCACGTGTTGGTGAATTTTTTGAAGTTCTTCCTGTTATCAATTTTTACTTTTATAGTATTGTTGAAGATCCACATTTTTAAGGAATCCTGAACTTTAGACATCTTCCATGGAGAAGGAGAAGCCTTGAGAATATATTTATTGCTCATATAATATGCTCTGTCATCAACAAATCTCAAATTTTCTAGTTTGTGGAAAAGGGACAGACCACCTTATAATCAGAAATACTACAAATAGAGATAGGATTAGAACTTTTTCCCTATTTCTTCCTCTTTTTTCTTCTGTATTCTCCCGGTCTTCTTCCAGCCCTCAGTACACACACATACCCATGAACTCTGGATAAAGCACAAATGAAGCAATCAGAAATATAACTGTATAAATCAAAGAAAATTAAATAAATAAAAGGATACTAATTGATCTTTCAATTTTTAAAATTAGGCAAAGCTTTGGAAACTGTGATAATGAAGAAAAGCTTCTTTCAGATTCATTAGGTAATGATTCTAGTGCTCTAATTTTTCTCTCATTAGAATAGAGTATGATAATATCATCATTAGCAGAAAAAGGTTAAAAGAGAGCAATAGTACCATAATATGATTTTTTGATTGAGTTTGATTTTTTGATTGCCCTTCTATTTACTGAAAGACCTGAAAGATTTTACAAAATTAAAAGTCATGTAAAACTATATAAAAATATAGTGACCAAGAGGAGTGGATGTTATCAGATATCAGAGATGAGCTGTTTTCTAGAGTTGAGTAATGTATTTGATAATTAATTCCTGGTAGTTAAGGCAAAAATAAAATGCTGATTTATGTAATATTAATTATCTTATTAGCATATCCTTTCTTTAAAATATAAGGCACACTTTTTTTATTTTTCAGGCACAAAATTAGAGGAATTTATTATATGAATCCTAGTATGGATTGGATGGCTGTATTTATCATCCTAATTAGGAAACTTGAAGGTTAAGGTGATATTATTGATAATTATGCCAGGACAACAAGGATACATGGTTATACTAGCATGGGAATTGGGGATAATATAATAGACGGTGATTTCATTGTGGCTATACAATAGACGCGTAAGTTCTACCTAATTGGATAATTCTTACATAGACAAGGGTTTTTGAGTTGAATATGTTGAAGACTAAAAGGCTGTATATGTAATGTCAAATATTAACTCAGTAAAGATATTTCTGTAGAACAAAGTACTTTGCTTCTTCATTATTTAGCTTCAAACAGGGATAGAATTTAAAGACTGTAGACATATTTGTCATCAACAAATCCAGTAGTATGTCTTTCTCAAACAAAAAATGAGTAAAGGGTGAATTTTACTGTACATAAATTATACCTCAATACATATTATTTATAAAAAAAGAACGAAAACTCTTAAGTGATTAGAGTTTTAAATAACTGAAAGGCTGCTTCCTGATCATCTAGTTCTCAGACATTGTTATGTTCTAACACTTAAGGAAGAATTAATACCAATGTTAGACAAAATTCTGTCAGAAACAGAGTGAGAGAAAACACTGACATACCTGTTTTATAAGGCCAGCGTAACTCTGTGCCAAAATATGTCAGACATAACCGGAAAAAGTTACAGACCAATATCTCTCATGAAATACTCTCCATAAAGTAAAAATAAGAGCAGCAAATTGAATCCAGCAAAATAAAGGAAAATACATCTTGACCCAGTTATGTGAGTTTGGTTCAGCATTTGAAAAATCAGTGAAATTTACTGTATTAACATAACAAAAGAGAAAATAAAATGGTCATTGCAATGATTTTATAAATGCAATACCCATACAAGATAAAAGTACTCAGCAAGGTAACAATAGAGAGAAACTTCCTCAACCTAATGAAAGACATCTGTGGAAAATCACAGACATTGTACTTAATGGTAAAAGACTGAATGTTTGACTCCTAAGATCCAGAAGAAGATAAAGATGTCCTTCCTCTTTCACCACTTTTATTCACCATTGTATTGGAGTACAAGTGCAATACTGGAGTCAGTGCAGGACGGCAAGGAAAAAAAGGAATACAGGTCAGGAGAAGTAAAACTGTAGCATTCTCAGACAACATGGTTATACATGTAGAAAATCCTAAGGAATATTTTAAAAGGCAGCTAAAACTAATATGTAAATTTATTAAAGACATAGCATAAAGGTCAATATAAAAAACTGAGTGCATTTCCATGTACTAACCACAAACAGTTGGAAAATGAAATTTTAAAAATAGCACATTGGCATTGTGCAGTGACTCATGTCTATAATCCCAGCACTCTGGGAGTCTAAGATGAGAGGTTTGCTTGAGGCTAGGAATTCGAGATCAGCTTGGGCTACATAGTAAGATCCCATCTGTACAAAAAAGAAAAATTGGCTGGGCGTGGTAAGGTATATCTTAGTCCTAGCTACTCGGGAAGCTAAAGCTATAGCACTGAGCTATAATTGTGCCACTGCATGCTAGCCTGGGCAACAGAGGAGACCCTGTCTCAAAAAAAACCCCCAAAACTGAAAAAACAAAAGATCCCACATTTCTAATAGCATGAAAATATAAAATGTTTAGGGGAAAATTTTTAAAAAGATATGTAAGATCTCTATACTAAGAACTATAAAGTGTTACTAAGAGAAAGTAAAGAGCATCTGAATAAATGGAAAGAGATATACCATGATCATGACTGATGGACTATATTGTGAAGATGTCATTCTCTAAATTTATTTATAAATTCAACATAATCCCAGTCAAAATCACAATAAGCATTTTTTGGAAGAAATTAAAAAGTTTCTAAAATTTGCATAGAAATAAAAGGAGCCTAGAATAGTCTAAACTATTTTGAAAATGCATAAAGTTGAAGGACATAGACTACCTGGTTTTTAGAATTTTTTATTTCAAAGTGGATCACAGACCTAATTATAAATGCTGAAAATTAAAGACTTCTAAAAGAAAACATAGGAAAAAATGTTGATGACCCAAAAACAGGACACACATTCACACAAATATGAGCTATAAAAGAAAAAAACTATTAAATTGAATTTCATCAAAATTTAAATCTGCTGCTTGAAAGACAGATTTCAGAAAATGAAAATGCAAATCACAGACAGGGAGAAAATATTTTCAATACATACATCTGACAGTGGACTTTGTGATGGTCTGAGTGTTTATGTCCCCTCAAAATTCATGTGTTGAAATCCTAACCTCCAAGGTGATAATATTAAGAAGTGAGGGCTTTAGATAATATAGATTAGATTAGATTAGATAATGAGGACAGAGCCCTTGTGAATAGGATTAGTACCCTTATAAAAGAGGCCCAACAGAGCTTGTTTGCCTCTTTTACCACGTGAGGACATGGTGAGAAGGTGCCATTTCTGAGAAGCAGGAAATGGTCCTCATCAGACACCAAATCTGCTAGTGCCTTGATCTTGAACTTCCCAGCCTCCAGAACTGTGAGAAACTTCTATTATTTATAAGCTACCCAGTCTGTGGTATTCTGTAACAGCATCCTGGACAGACTTGTAAACAGAATATATGAAGAACTCCTATGATTCAATAATAATGAGGCAAACAACCCTGTTACACAAATGGGCAAGAAATTGAACAATCACAAAAGAATATATATCAATTGCCTAAAAGCACATGAGAATATTTTCTATATTATTAACTGTCAGGGAAATGCAAGTCAAAACCACAGAAATGAATAAAAGGAAAAAGACTGTCAGTATCA
The DNA here is from genome assembly GCA_008086735.1 of Cheirogaleus medius. Lineage (NCBI taxonomy): Eukaryota > Metazoa > Chordata > Mammalia > Primates > Cheirogaleidae > Cheirogaleus > Cheirogaleus medius. The sequence continues at coordinate 10,706,058 of VBSM01000662.1, forward strand.
AATATTATATTAACCAGGATGTGAAACAATGGGTACTTCATGCATTCCTGGTAGGGGTGTAATAATTGTATAACACTTTGTAAAATAATTTGGCAATTTCTTGTAAGTTAAATATATACTTACCATTTAAATCTTGAACCTCCAATCCTAGGTATTTACTCAAGGAAAATGAAAATCTATATCCACAAAAAGCCTTGTGTGTGTGTGTGTGTGTGAATGTGTGTGTGTGCATATGTGTGTATATCACATACTCACAAACTTTATTCACACTAGCTAAAAACTGGAAACAGAGAATGAATAAACAAATTGTAGTATATTCATATGATAGAATACTACTCAGCCGTGAAAAAAAATTAACTACTGATACACACAACATGGAAGAATCTCAGAAAAAATTATGCTGAGTAAAAGAAGCCAGATACAAAAGAGTACATATTATAAGATTCCATTCATAGAAAATTTAAAAAATACAAAACTAATACATTGTGATAAAAATCAGATCACTGGTTGCCGAGAGTGGAAATGTTTGCAAAGAGGCATGAGGGAACATTCTGGAGTGCTGGAAATATTCTGTAATGGGGAGGTTACATAAATGCCCTAACTCAGGGAATTATGCAATTAAAATTTCACTAAATGTAAGCCATACATCAATAAGGTTTATTTTTTAAGTAAAAAAAAGATTTCTATACCCTGCACTCTGACTACTTTGTCATATGGGACACTTACCCTCTCTATGGTAAGCCTTTCTGGTTATTTTGATAAACTTTGCCCTGGTCAGAGATAATTTTTGTACTCACAAAATCACAATTCATTGTATTAAGCAAATTAAATGGAAAGCTCACTAAAATGAGGCACAGCACATAGATGGGCTATATGGGATGGGAATGGGATACATATCCTGGATTCCAGTATACACTTTGGGATATTTATCTTTTAAAAATAAACATAGCAGCACCTGAATTTTATTTTTTTTAATTCTAAATTAAGGATCAGTGAACTATGGGCCATGAAGCCTGTTTTTGTACTGCCCTTGCTCTAAGAATGGTTTTTACATGTAAAGGGATTTTGTTTTTAAAAGCAACCGATACCGTAAGTATCCCTTAAAGCCTAGAATATTTTCTATCTAGACTTTTACAGAAAAAGCTTTCTAACTCCCATTCTTTCCTCTTTAATCAGCACACTTTGCCTACTGGAACTGATTCAGCTTCCTCAAAACTAATACAGGATGTCTTTTTTTTTACATTATAATTCCAGATATTTGAAGTACTATTTAGTATATATTAAGTATGCAACTTTATTTCCTTAATTGTCTGAAGATAAAGAGGTGAATGTTAAGTTGAATGGATAGTTAGTTCCCAATGAGTGCTGTATTTCCCATGGGAGAGCCTTGTTGGCTATATTCCAGCTGGCCTGGTTAGAATGATGTTAAAGATGTGGAATATGCTTGAATTATTTCAGGACAGGGATTTAAAAACAACAACAACAACAACAAAAGATGCGGAATAGCCAGAGCACCTATAATAACAGGCGCATATGTGACACAAGACTCTCTCCTAGCCATGCTGCAAAAAACTCAGGGCAATACTAAATATTTCTGGTTTATCTTAGTCATATAGATAGGAGGAACCATTTTTACTCAGTAGCCATGTGGAAAATATGAGAGTAGTTTAGAAGGTGTTTGAGAACTTCCAGAGGTTCTAGAGGGTAATTTTTTCATCTGTCAGAACAGAAGAGAGCTGCGCTATACTCTCAGCAGCTTCCTGATTATAGTGCGTTTGAACTCCCACATCAACCTTAAATCCTTCTTACTCTTCCTCATCCTTTGTGGTCTCATACACCGGACCTCAAACCATAATTAACTTAGGTGCTCTGAGAATTTCTTTATTTTAGAGTTCTTAAGATCAACCTGGGGAAAAGGGACATCTAGAACTTCTTTAGAACATACACAGTCTCTCTGGGGATCCCGCTGTGCTAACGGCACACATGTTCAAGTTGAAAGATCAGTGGAATTGTGGTGGACATCCCAGGGACAGGGACAAGCAGAAGGCTGGTGTGAGCTAACACTTAACATCTGTGAATATTTACAATATTTCTTTCCCTTCATCTTTTCTCTAGGCCTACTCTGTGTATGATGAAGACATTGGGTACTGTCAAGGGCAGTCTTTTCTTGCTGCTGTATTGCTGCTTCATGTAAGTATTTTCCACATGATAAACAGCACAGTGCTACCAGGTTTATTTTCTACTGGCTTTGTTCTTCCTTCTTACTTCCCCTTTACCTGATGGAGATTACACATAGTATATCTTTTTAAACATGTACTGTAGGTGATAAAGTAAGAGATCTGATGTGAAGAATAGGATGGTTTCTCAATAGAACTAATTTTTCTCACTAGAAGAGAATAAATGCTTATTTGGAGTTATTTTTAACCAGTACCCTCTAGAGGTAAAGAATTCAATGTGATTGTCCAAAATTCAGGACCTGGACCATTATGAACCAATATACTGTGGCAAGGAAGTCTTTAATCATTTCTGTGATTTATTTTTTTATGTTCTCTTTCCTGTCAGACACTTTCATTTAGCAGAACATTTATTTTTTTTTTGTTTGTTTTTTTGTTGCTGTTTTTTCCTTTTATTTTTTTTTATTTCAGCATATTATGGGGTACAAATTTTAAGGTTGTGTATAATGCCCTTAGCCCCC
>VBSM01000662.1:10714232-10725214 GCA_008086735.1 Cheirogaleus medius
AGGTGTGAGCTACCACGGCCTACAACTTTTTTTTTTTAATGGTTTATTGTTGAGAGAAGCAGTGAAGCTTGGAGACTGTCTTCATTCTGGGGTTATCTCCGTTAGTACAGATGGCAGATCATTCTCAGCATTTGTTACTAAACAGTGATTACATCATGCTTGACTCTCAGATTATGCATATGAGGCAGGTATTTTGTTTTGTATTTTATAGAGGCATGTATGATATTTTGGTATCTTAAATTATAAGATTTTAATGTTTATCTCCTTCTCTCCCCAATTAAATAACACTGATTCCATGATAAAGTTCTTATACACAGCAAAGGTGGATATTTAATATTAGAAACCCGCCATGTTCTAACATCTTAATATTTTATGTAAAGATATATTGTTCAATTATTTATTTGTATTGTACTTTAGACCAGTTGCATATTGGTGATAAATCAGATTATCTTCTTCAATGAAACAATAATTGCCTTAAGTTTAATAGTCATTTTAAATTTTTTTAAAGTAGGCAGGCAGATGCCACAATACTATATAATGGGGGAACTGCATATAGTTTGGTGAAGTTTAATAGTACAAGCAGGTATTGAATCTCAGATGTTGGTTGATTTTCTTTATGCCAATTGAGGGACAAACTTTATAGCCAATATAAAATATAAATAATACAAAAATTTCTTATATTTAGCATTTATAATAATATTATAAGAAATTAAGTGTTAATATAATTACATTTGGCTTCCCTTTGCTTCCAACTTTTATACCAATCCTTTCCTTCTACATTTTTGTTGGCTCTTACCTTGGCAACTACCAACAGTTTGTCCTGCTCATATGGCATGACTTCATTGATAAAGCCAGATACATTCAGAGTTTTGCTAATGTTATCTTCAACAAATAGTTAATACATAATATTTATTGAAGGGTCTATGCTAAGGACTGTCAGAGAATAGAAAATGAAAACAGTGTCCAGAGAGTAAGGGCACACAATAACTATAATATATACAACAAAGGGTGTTGGTATTCAGAGAAAGCAAAGAACATATTGAATATTAAAGTGCCATTTATGATCAATCTTAAAAGATCAGTAAGATTTTAAAGGCAGACCTGTGCTATAGAGTATATCCCAACCCCATAATCCACCCTGAGTTTGTAGGTCTTAAATACAAAGAGAATTTGGAAAGTACAGCTTATCACTATTTGAGTTATAAAAAGGGTGAGAAGGAAAATAGGAACATTCTTCCCTGTGATACCCACGAAATTCTGTCATTTATGTGAAAAGCAACACATTTTTGCTACTTCCTAAGAATGTATGTTCTAATAAATCATTTTAACAATAGAAAGGACATAATTTTTACTCATGCATTTATTTATTATTTTTAGTACCTTCGTATAAAGCAATATGGTAGTTGTTGATGTGTAAGACATAGTCTCTGTCTTCAAGGAGGGAATGAGAGGGAAATTTATATTTACTGATCATCAAAAATAAGCACATGTTGTTTCTCACAGATATTTAATTTAATCCTTACAGCATCCCTATGACACAGGTATTCTTATTGCTAACTTTTTAGAAGTAAAACATCTCAGGCATTGAGAGGTTACCTGCTCAAGGTCACCCAACTAGTAACTAAGAGCAAGCTTATCTGGAGTTCACATCTATTGGTTTAATTCCAAAATCATATTTTTTCACTGTAACACCTTTTCTGTATTTTTTTTTATTGTTGGTATTTTATTGGGCTGCTTTTTCAAATATTTTTCATTCCTGGTTGGTTGAATCCATACATGTGGAACCTACAGATACAGAGGGCCGACTGTGTTTATAATCCTTCTTTTCCTGTACTCAGTTTTCCATATAGTACCTATGAACTTAGTCAAAATAAAAATCAGATCCCCTGCTCAAAACTGTTCAGTGATTTCTTATTGCGCTTACAATACAGTCCCGGCTCTTCATTATGATCTCTATCAGTGCTGTGCTGGAGCCAGATCTTACCAGTTTGGAGACCCAATTGTTATTTTCAGGAATTTTGTGAACCAGTTGTTAATCACAGCCATTGTTAAAACTTAAATGATATAAACTTATGGTTAAATAACTTATGTTAAAAACAAATTTAATAAATATTCTACCACTTTTTACCGTATCTATACTCTTAGACTATTTACATCATCTCCTTTATTTGTGTGATAGAAATAGCATATAATGGTGTATTGCTGCTGCACCACTGCTGTGAATTGCTTCCCAGCTCTAGTGCATTTATTTTCTAGTGCTCTCTGAGTTATGGATAGTGGCCAAACATGGCTATTGCTACGGCAGGGCTCCTATTACTCAACTTGTTTGGAATGATTGCTATTATGTTTATTTGTATCAACAAAGCTAATAATTTGTTATTGTCAATAAATTTTTCTGCCATCATTGAAGTCATTAATAGCCACTAGTAAGTGAATATTGTTTTAAATTTTCAAAATATGTTTTCTTACCATACGTCTTATGTTACACAGTACTACAAATCTAGGCTCAGCCTTCACTTCCTGATATTGTCATTGCATTGAGGTATAATATCATCCTTAAACATGTATTGTCTTATCCTTCATAAGCAAAATACTGTTACAACTCACTATGTGAATTACCTTTATTCCTTGCAGTGTAAATGTCAATCATTATTTCCTGTTTAGCCATATTTATACATTTTTAGGTACTTGTTTTCATTTTTAAAATCTTTGATATTTTTGCTAAATTTTATATGCTTACCCTGATTGTTGCTACTAATAATGAATACATTAATTGAGGAAAGGGAAACACCAAGGGAAGCATAAGTATACATGCTAAATAGACCCCATTAATCTTTAAGCTGGAACGAGAAGGTCGCATTTCCACTTTCTACAGGAGTGTACATATTTTCCATTAATTTCTCACTCATTTTATTAGCAATCTTTTTCTATACTCACAAGGGTTCATTTTATCAATTTTGTGATGAGATAATCTAAGATCCTATAATAGCCTATTATAGGTGATCTTAGTCTTCACAGATTAGTATTGATTTTACCCCAGCTGGACTGGTATTTTATAGGTTTAGTCTGCTGTTTCCATGTGGCACATAAACTAACTGAAAATTTAAAACTTGGCGATAGAGCCAAAGCTAGACAAAAAGGACACTAACTCCAAAACTACTTCTCTCTCCCAAATATAGATGTGTTTTGTAAAAATAAAGATTATGGGCTGGGATTGTCAGTTATCATAATATCTACAAGTTTTTATTTTCTAGGGATCAAGTTCAAACTTTTAAATGGTTTTGTTTTTGGAGAACTCTTATTAAATATCTTATTTCCTGTGTGTGAGGAGAGGGAGGTAGAGCGGGAGAGAAATGATATTTCAGCTGCATACCTAAAACAAGCAGAAATTTGTGTTCATTTGTCTTTGCCCTATCATCATCCTGAATGATTTATCCTGCTCTTTATCCAGCCATTGCTCTCTTTGCCCTCTAGCGGTAGTGATACCTGCCTTCTCATCTACACACCTAGCTTTCTTTACCCCAGGACTTCCGTGTCCTTGTCAAACTCGAGCAGAGTTGCCTGTTTACTCATCCTTTGGGAAGGCACTATACCTTTACCTCTGTATCCCCAAAGCCTAGGACAGTGTCTGTTTCTCATGTAATCAGTGACAGAGTGTAGGAGTGCCAAAAGGCATTTAAGCCTTTTATTTGCTTTAATGATTTTACCACATTCAAGGAGATAAAGGCTTCTTCCCTTTATAAGATTACCAGATGGTAAAATATTCAACCAATTGTCATTTACTTAGAAAGAGAGAGACTTAAGTGAATTATTTTCTCTAGGACAGGCTACCGTTAGCTTACATGTAGTGCCTTTGTATAGCCATTTGAGTTGAAATCTGAGACTAAGATAAAGAGACTTAGAACTTGGTGGTAAGAGAAGTATTATAGGACATATATGTACTATACCAGTTAGTGTTACTTGAGGTATCAATGACATATTTGCTAAAGGAGTAAAGAATATAGTGTACTTACATTCTAAATAACTGAATAAAAACTGAAAAATATTTGCTGACTTGAACAGCTCAGGTCAAAAGCCAAAAACTTTAAAAAGTCCTCAAACAACTTATAGTTAAAAATGAAATAACCAGATATTTAGAGAATCAAAATGACAACAGCGAAGTATACTTATTTAACTTTAGGAGATTTTATTTACCTAATTTAGATATCTCATAGTGTATAAGTAGATAATTGAAGTGGCTGATTTGTATAAAAACTTAAACAGTTACTTTTCTAAGTGGACAAATAGAACCCTACTTGATTCAGTTATTCAGGCATGAAGTTATAATCAGCCAAATGTATATTTTCAAGAAAGTGATATTTAAAGTAGATATTTACATAATAGTTACATCCTAGGACATCGAGTAAGTACAACAGCCTTTTCTGTTTGCTTGGTGTAATTCTAGAATATTGGATATGTCCCTTTCCATATGCTTTCAGTTTACTGTTACTACAATTTAGAGATTTGTCCCTTTGACTTCAGACTCTTATTTCCTATTCAGATAAAAATACCTCTGAAAGGGTTAATATATTATATTTTATTGCTCATTTTCCTGAAAACTGTTTTTTATAGAAAAAATAGCAACATCAAGAAGACTCTGAAAGGACAGTATTACACTATCTATCAAAATTAAAAATGCATTTATCCTGTGGCCCAGCAATCCCTCTTTCGGAAATGTCCCCTATCCCAACCCCATTCCTGCATATGTGAAAAAAAATGATGCATATACAAGGTTGTTTATTGCAGCTATTGGTGACAAAAAATTAGGAACATCTCAAGTATCCATTAATAGAAAACTACTGATGAATACAAGGTTGAATGAAATATAGTACATCTACATAATAGGATACTTTGTAGCTATTTTTTAAAAATAAAGAAATAACTATATACTATGGTAGAAATATTTACAACTTATATTGTTAAGGAAAAAAATTAAGATGCATAACTATGTATATGGAATGTTATCTTTTATGTAGGAAATGAGGAAATAAAATAAGAAATGTAGTTATTTTATTTGCATAGAGAAACACTGGCAGGATACAGAATGACATTATTAAGAGTTTATGAGGTTATATGAAAGAGGTTGGAGGGGGCAGGAGCTAGGGACTATTGTATATAAGGATTGGAAGGAGGGAGACTTTTACCTTTATATCCTTTTATATTATTTTGATTTCTTAATCACGTGACTGTGTTGCCTATTTTTGAAAGATGGCCTAAGGAACGAATGACAAAAGCATGCTTAAAATTAACAAAAGAAGGCAATTCATCTCAAGTGAAGAAACTAGAAGTTTTGAATATAAATTTTACCTGTGTTACTCTCCAGAGCCTGGCTCCAAGGACATCATTTACTTCAGGCCTTCAACTATTCATGCAGAGGACTAATAGCATGAAGGAACTTTGCTGACATTCTGGTCAAATGCCACTTGATCATGTTTTATATGTCTATATTTTCCTGTAGATGCCAGAGGAACAAGCATTCTGTGTTTTGGTGAAAATCATGTATGACTATGGTTTGCGAGACCTCTACAAAAACAACTTTGAAGATCTTCATTGCAAATTCTATCAGTTGGAGAGACTAATGCAGGTAAATAAAATTAGGAGCTTTTATCACTCAGGGATTTGTTAAGTTGTAGAAAAAGCTTAATAGAGTTGGTAAGCAATCACGAGTTATTAATATAAAAGTTTAACAAAATGCTACAGAAAATATAAATGTAAATGTATTTGGCTTCTGACTAATATCTACATTAGTCTAACTATAATAATATACTTACTTAGCCATTTGACTTTTTAAAAAATAGTCTCTCATTTTAAATATTCAACTTTAATAGACTTTGAAGTTAGGAATTAAGTCAATGAAGAGATTGCCAAGTATCATTTGTAGAGGAATGCAAGTATTTAAAGAATAAAAATTGAAATGCTTAAGAGCTTTCTCCATACCACTACCTTATCTGGATCTACATAGAACAACTGGGAGCACAGCCTTATCCAGATCTACATAGGACACTTAGAAAAGACAGAAAGGGAATAAAAAACCCTTAAAATACTATAATATAGGGACATATTTTAAATTTTTCTCTATGTAATTTTCTAATTTCAATATTGTTTTTATACTTTATAATATATATTTGTAAATGTATATGTGTGAGAAGCATACATTCTTTTACATATTTCAAATGTTACATAATAAAAAAAAGATTGTGAGCAAGGGCAAAATGATTAGAGCTGACAAAAGGAATCATTGAGTGGCTTTGAAGTTCCACCTGAAGTTGGAAATCTTAAATTTATAATGGGCCTATTCATCATATTTATATGACTTTCTCTAAAAGGAGTGTTGAGAACCCAAGCGAAATGTGAAGGAAATATATGGATGGATTGATTCCATATTGGAGAAAGGCAAAATGGTTAGGGAAGAAGGTCAGTGGGATGTGAGAGTGGAAGAAGGTGGTAGAAGCTCATTGGCTTGACCTGTCAGGAGGTGCATAGATTTCTGAAGAGGAAAGTGAAGCCCATAGGAAACTGAAAGGGTAGAAGAACAGAGAATAGAAGACTGAGAGTTTGCTGTGAGGTTAAGGACAAGCTTTATTGAGAGAAGGGAATATAGGAGGGTAGAAGACCTTTAAAATGAAGAAGAAATGGAGGGAAGGATATAAAATTAGCCATAAGGACAATGACAAATGGGCATTGAGGGGGAAAAAGACTGTAGAAGAATCTAGTAACTATGGGCATTAAAAGTAATAGGCTCTTTTTTTAGAGATTTGATTCTACCAAGAAAATAGTTTGAATTATTCACATTTTACCTCTTCTTTACAAAAGTTCATTTTTTCCCAAAGGTCAATATTCCTAAGAACTTTGAGAATCAAGTAAATATACCTGATAAGTGAAGAACAAATTTGTGGTACTATGAAGAAATTCAACCTCATTTTTCTATTAGCACTTTTTTTCTGTTAACTGAATGACTATTTGGACACCCATTTAAAGTTCCTGATAGGCACATATGGTGTTTTTCAAAGACAGCATCTAGAGTAAGAAACGGGCTTTGTTTTTTATGTGATCTGTTTATGAAAACAAAATGAAGGTGAGGTTTTACATATCTTTGCCTTTGTCTTTCAGTCATGGAAATAACTATGCTATGCATCATCTTCCATGCTTTTGAAAGGCATTTGCTTGTTGAAATTGGGGAAAAAATAAAGCTAGCATAATGGCATTGTTAGGAGATAATGCATTTTTATACATTATACTCTTACATAATTTCTTTATTTGCCATTCTTAATATGTTTAAGATAGGTTTTTAAATATTTGATTATGCTTTGGGGTTTTCCAGTTGCTCAAATAATATATCAATATAATATCATGGACCCCAGAAGATGTTGATATTAGCTGGTTTCCAAAGAAATATACATTTTTTTCCAGGTAGTTAAGAGTTGAACTCTGAATGTGGATACTGTGGCTTGACCCTGGAGTGAAGATATTCATTAGCTTGTAGGTATTCTGTCAGAATGAGCATTTCCCAAGAAACAAGAACAGTCAAGTGAGCAAGAGATGGTCTTTGTTAGTTATTTATAAAAAATGTATTTTTATTTTTCTCAATGATCTGTCATATCTCGAATTCCCATCTCCTATAATCACTTTTGTGTAGTTACATAAAATGTACCCAATGCTGGAATAAAGTTAAAATGGTCATAGAAAGTTTGTTATAAATCATAGTTGTGGCAAAGCTTCTTCCTAAATCTTCCACTTTGATTTTTAGGAACAGCTACCAGAACTGCACAGCCATTTCTGTGATCTGAACCTGGAAGCTCATATGTATGCATCCCAGTGGTTTCTCACCCTTTTTACTGCCAAGTTCCCACTCTGCATGGTGTTCCACATCATTGACTTACTGCTTTGTGAGGTAGAGTGACTTCTATCTTTCATACCTAAGTCAAAATAGAAAATAGTTTCTGCTTAAAATGGTTACAGTTTTCTTCATTTTATTTTTTCCTATTGCATTAAGCCATAAATACTTACTGACCAAAAAGTTCTATTTCAATTTTTAGTAAATTTTACTAAAAATTTTACTAAAGTTTATATAATTTAAATTCACAATAAGCCTATATCTGTGTAATAATGTATTACAAATATAAAGGACTTTTACGGTTAAATAAATGAATTTAGAATCAGGTATTTAATATTAATGCAATTATATTCCAAGAGTGAATATAAATGTTATTTTTATAGTAACTAATTCCTCAATTTATAAGATATATTTCTGTGTATGATGTTTGAGGCTCCTGCCAGATGATGAGAGAAATGATAAACTAAAGCTATTATGTCATATAATTATATTTTTAGACAGTAAAATATTTCATAAATTAGTTTGTAAAATTTCTTAGATGTTTATATTTGTTTATTTTATTGTTTTTAGTTCCTTAGGTGGCTTACTTTACTTTTTTGAAGAAATGAGCAATATTATACATACATACATACATATTATATTGCCATCAAGATATTTTGACAATTGTAACAATAATAGGAAAGTTACTGAATGAGAAGTATGTATTTTTAATAGCAGCATAAATATATATAAAAATATAGCTGTGTTAAAAAGCGTAAGTAATCAAAAGTGTAAACTTATGTACATGATTATAAGCTTAATATAGTCTGGACAATTTCATGTTATACTTTTAGGTAAAAATTCTTCTTTCTTAAAAGTCTATCTTAGTCACACTAGGAATTAGAAGTTTAAGGGTAAAAACAGGATTTAAAATGATAAAATATATTAATATAAGCTATATGAAACATAATAGTGTTATTTCTCAGCCTACTACAACAGTAATGATATTATATGCAAGTTTAGCAGGGCTTTTGCTCTTCAAAGCATTTAGTTAGTAGTTGTATAGTACCTGAAGGTCAGCAAACACTTTGTAAGCATGTAAGATTTTTAATCATTTGTAACATACTTTGATAAAGAAGGGTTAGGTGACTTGCTGGGTTCATAGAATAAGTTCCTGAATCCTGAATATATTAATATAACAGCTAGAGAACCTGGTTGTTAACACATTAATTCTCCTACTCATTTTACTTACAAATTAAGTTTGTAAAGTACTTTTGTAAATTTAACTTAAAGGAAGAATGTAGAATCAGGAGCTAAAAACCTTATTCAAAGTCACAATGGTGTGACCACACTATATATAAAGCATATTTAGTCATTTGTACTAAAAAGTCTACTTTGCCTGATTATTCAAATTGGTGTGGTAACCAGTTCCAATTCCCCAATTTTAGTACGATGCTCTTTGAAAGCAAAAACTAAACTCACACAGGCTAATACTAAAAGTTTTGACAAATAAATAGTCATGGACTTTATTTATTACATACTGAGCTTAGTGATGGTATTTCATAAAAACAGGAAAGTGGGGGTATGGCTTTTTAACAGTTTTTGCATTATATTAATATATAGCGTGAGCTTGCAAATATTTTTTATCATTGCTTCACTTTTTTTGCTGAAAGAGATTATCTAATTTTATACTAGATTGGTTGTATAATATTCATTATAGAAAAGGGAATAAAATTAATATGCTTAATCATAACTAGCTAAATGAGATTTCTCAATCACTTTTGGTAGAGTAATGATGCTGTTCTTTAGTTCACTGGAATGGTGACTTCCTAAAGTTGTCTCTGCCTGAATGATGGCACACCTGGCATCGGAGCACCGTCCGTGGGTCTCCAGGAATCTAGATTCACAATTTCTCAGGCAATTTCATCTCGAAGATACTTGAATTTCTGATGTCAGTTACTAAGAAAATGAGCAACATTTATGTTATGGAAAAGAAAAGTAAATTTATAAGCTTTCTCATCACTTGTCAGCTGTGATTCATAATCACAGTGTTTGAAAGATCATAATGTTCATTAAAATTAATAACAGCATCATAGATGTTGCTTTTCCTCCCCTTAAACCTCTGCTCTATAGCTGTTTAAAGATGTTGCAAAGCTTTCCAAAACATGGAGTAGGTTATAACCATAGCATCATGATATCCAGAGAAATAAATGATAATAACATCCTTTAACAGTAAAATAGCTTTTCAAAATAAACTTTATTGGGAACAGTATTGTAGTGTGCTTCAGGATATTTGTTCTTTCCACTAACTCATCTTTGTCACAGATTATTTTACAAAGGAAATTTTTGAGTAAACTTTTACTTCCTACCTGTCTGTGTTTTTTCTCTGCCCCTTTTCTTCTTGTAGTTAACAAAATATTTATATCAAAAGCTATTCTTTTATATGTGATGGAAATATTCTAAGAACAGAAATGATAACATAGTCTTAAATAGATCATCCATAGTTGTTTGTTTTTGTCATATTCTCTCTTTTTAAGAAAACAGTTTAAATCTTGATGGTTATGCATTATTGTTGAGTTACAAATCGAAGGCTGGAAATTCTCAGATGGAAAAAATGTTGATTTTTCAAAGTTTATCATTATGACCAAAAAATATATTGGTCTGCAAAGTATTTTGCTAAAGATCCTATTGCAAAGTGAAAATGAAAGGCATTGAGTTTGAGTACATCATCATGTCATACTTTCCTAAGCTATATACTTTTAGAGATTTCTTCATTCATTCTGAGGTTAAGAATATGAAGTTAATTTAGCAGAACAGGGAAGAATTTTATAGACTTTGATAATGCAGACTGAGTAACCAACTGCTAGTTATTAATAGTTTTATTTTAAATGTTTGCTTAAATTTGAATATACAATGACCAGGGTTAATTTCAGGATGAATTCCAGGATGATGGATGGCAAAAGGATTTGAAATTAGAATTTAAAAATATATTTTCTTATACTAAGATGAGTAAAACTCTCTGTAGATTGTCTTTTAGTCAATAATTGAAAAGAAAATTATTTTATTTTATTTTATTTTTTTATTTCAGCATATTATGTGGGTACAAATATTACGGTTATATATATTGCCC
>VBSM01000662.1:10729203-10747434 GCA_008086735.1 Cheirogaleus medius
AAAAAAAAAAAAAGAACAGGCTGATATAAAGAAGATTAAGAGCACTGCCGTAAATACAAATGTTTCTAAAAACTCTGGCGGTAGTAATAGGCCACAAGAGTAGAGAAAAAAAATGTTTTGACTAACCAATAAATAGGCTATGTAGGCTACTTTAAAGTTTTGCTTGTCAACAGAAATTTTCAGGACCAGAAAACTCTCTAAACTCTCATTTTTTGGACCCCAACTCTTTCCCACCTACAAAGATCTGTATGGTTGTTACATTGGTTGACTTACAACTCTTTCTTGCGTTTTCATTAATTTTGGTAATTACAGAGAGAGGCAGAAACCTCAAGTTAAAATGGCAGAACCATTGTGTTTCTTGTGATTTTTAGAGGAACATTCATTCATTCCACATTTATTGAACTAAATAACTTTAAATCTAACCAAATGCCCAGCACCATTCTAGTTGAACGATACAACAGTAAAGAAAAAGCAGATAAAATTCTTGTCCTCATGAAACTTTTGTCCTTGTGGAAGACACAGACAGTAAGCAAATGACTAAATAGAATATATAGCATGATATTTTGCTTCAAAAAAACAAATGCATATTACTTTGAAGACTCACAAAGACTTCATGTATCAGAGTGTTTTTAAAAAGTGCTGTCGGGGGGAGGGCGGCAAGGGCAATATATGTAACCTAAACATTTGTACCCTCATAATATGCTGAAATAAAAGAAAAAATCCTACTCCCCCCCCCAAATAAAAGTGCTATGGGGAAAAATAAAAGAAGGACGAGAAATACAGCAATCTTAACAGGGCCTTTTGACAACTGTAAAGACTTTAGGTTTTACTGGACTGGTTGGAAAGCATTGGATGGTTTTGAGTATAAGAGTGACAGGTACTGATACACATTTTATCCTGATCACTCAGGTTTTGCTGTTGAAAAAAGATTGTAGGGTATTCATGGAGAGAAGTGGGAGACCAGTTAGGAGGAATTGCAGTGATCTAGGTGGGAAACGATGGTTGCTTGGACCAAGATAGTGACAGTGGAGGTGGTGAGAAGCGGTTGGATTCTTGGACAAGTTTCAAAGGTAGAGGCAACAGGTGTGCTGATGAATCAGCTAGGGTAAGTTTTATTGATTACATGTTCTCATTCAGTGCAGTGATGAGAGAGAAGGTTGGCTGGTTTTGTAGTTTCTATGCCTCCAGGAGAATTTTGGGAACAAATGATATTGTGAAATGACTGCAGAATGCTATTGTTATGTGCTTTATTCTGGCGATGCTCATATTGCAATGTTTATTCTAGAAGGAGGTATTGACACGTTGGGGAGCATGTAAGGTCAATATTGATACCTTTAAATAAAAATATAGAAAGTAGAATAATTATGAAAGATGAACAGCAGGAGAGTAAGTATGTCAAACCTAGTGCTTTTAAATAAGGATACTTCTAAATAAGGATATTTTGCTTCAAAAGAATAGACCCATATTACTTTGAAGACTCACAAAGACTTTATGTACATCAGACCTGTTCGATAACCCCCACTGTATTTAATTATTATATGTTTAATTATTTGGCTCAGAACAAGGATCACTGACTTAAAGTTATAGTGTGACAGATTTTTTTTTCCTAATAAAAATCTTCCAGTTTCTAATGAATTGGAATAACTAAGCTCTTTTATAGTATTTTTTTGGTGCAGAAAAACTCATAGCAGTTAAATTGTGTATACATGGATTGAGTAAAATAACTAAACATATTCTTTTAAATTTATGATTAAATATTTAAAACATATAAAAAACATTAATACATATATACAACAAGCTCCTGTGTATCTTAACTCTCTGGTCAAGAAATAAAACAATACCAATAAGATTTGAAGCTTTATGTATACCTCTTCCTAACCATGCCCCCTTGGCTTCCCTCAGAAGAACCATTATTCAGAATTCAATATTTATCATTCTCATGCATGTCTGTATGTTTACTACATATGTATATATCTCTGAACAATTCATCACTGAACATATTTACAAAATATTATTGTACTCACTAGTTTATCAATTCTACCTCAAATAAGTCTTGAACCTTTTATTCTTTTTCCAAATCAACATCATCTCTTATTCAATAGCCTCCTTACTGGTCTTCCCACTTGTCCACATGTCTCTTTTTCCCCTTATTCTCCATAGCATCCAAAGAGAATTTTCTAAAACACATATCAGTCATGTCACTCCTTTGTTTCCCACTAAACAAAACTCTCATTGTTTCACTTGGCCTATAATCTTGCCCTTCCTTTCTCTCCAGTGGTATCCAAGAGTCAATCTTCCTCTTACTTGTTGTAGTTCACCACCAGCCTTCTTTTATTTTCTGGAACACTTAGATCTTTTCAAGTTGAAAACATTTATACATTCTTTTCTTTCTGCCTAGAATGTCATCTTCACTCTACGTGGCTAACTCCTTCCAGTCTAAGGTTAAATGTTACTTCTTCTAAGAAGCTTTCCCTGATCACCCATTCTTAAGTAGATATACCCTTTTATTTTCTCCCATAAGACCCTGTGGTTAGTGCTTAGTTATTTATTTATAGTACTTTTTATTACTTTTCAAATGCCTGTTTCCCCCACTAGATTGTAAATTTCCAAAGGAAAGAACTATTTCTTTTTTGTAAAGAACTATTTCTTTTTTGTGTGCTGCTGAATACCTAGTATCTAACTTGACATATGGTAGACACACATGAAATATCTGTTGAAGGAAAATAGGAATGAAGATGTAATGGACAAAATTATTTTTATCATCTTCATTTAAATCCTACAGGCTGAAAAATAACTTTGCTGTTGAGTTTTAAGAGGAAAAAAATAAGTCATTTTAGTTAAGATATTTTAAGAAATAGAAAACCAGACATAGTAGTTCAAGAACAGTGGGGCATTATTATATAGGAGGAAATCCAGGAAAAGTTGAGCAAGTATACATCAGGAAGGACAGGCACCAAAGTAACTCCAGGCACTCATCTATATCACTCGCTATCCTTCTCTGTGAATCAGTTGTTCTCCCTTCTTTCCTGACCTACTTCTTTGTAGCTTTGATTTGTACATGGCCCAAAACATCTCAGAAAGGTCTACATGACCTTTCAACTCTAACACCAATAGCTTTTGGCAATCTCCTTACATGTCTTTTAGATAAAATTCCTGAGGGAGAACTCAGTTGGTCCTGCACATATTTTAAAATAAATCTGTATAGTCATAGGTGACAGTATGGGTCACCTTAGGCTCGTTGTCCATCTCCTGTCCAATCTGCTGTGGAAGGGATAGGATTGGGTGAGTCACATGATCTATAACCCATTCAACATGAACTGTACATGGAGGCAGAATTCCTGAGAAGAGTCATTGGTAGATCTGGCACAACGAAACATTTCTAGTGCGCATATAGTTTACACTAAAATTCTCAGTGTTGACTGCTTTGAAAGTAGGTGTTTGATAAATATAATATTTATTAAATAAAATTCTAATGCATCTCAAAGACAAGCTATATATTAGCCAGGTATTGGTATTTATTTAATTAGAGTGGGGAGTAGCATAGTTTTAATATAGGGTATAATCTTTAAAATTATAATTTGGTCCTCAGGGTTGAAGTGGTAGCTGTGCTCCAGATAATTTTCATGGTATACTTTTTATAGGTTGGGTTTTGAGTAAGGATAGTGTGCAACTTTGACCCATATAAATTATTTTAATGATTATCTGCAAAACTATAAAATATTTGAATGCTTTCCATTGTCTAGAAATTAGATTATGAAAGCATCTTCTAACTAATACTTACTGAGAGACCTCCATTGCAGTTAGTAACATTCCTGTAATTTATAAGTTATTTATAGTGTACAATAGAGAAGGAACTCTACATACAGCATCAACTGGAAGTACACTGAAAATGAGACCACATGTTAGAGAGTAGTTACTTGCCTTTACCATCCTATTTTATAAGTACTCAATTTTAACTAATAAACTTTCAGACTTCCCTTTTTAAGTCTCAGAGATTTGAGGACAGAATATAAACGGGCTTTGTTGGAGGGTATTTCTGGGCCACGCATTGTACTAAAAACTTTACATACCTTGTCCCACTTGTTCTTACCTTCTCCAAACAGACTGCAGCCCTTCACATCCCTCATATGGTCAGGCAATTTAGAAATAGGTTTTTATTTTTTTAAATTCACATTCTTGTCCTTCAACTCCACAGCAAATAAACAGATGGTCTTTCTCTCTTTTAAGAAGTCTTCAATATCTACTGTCATTTTAAAGTTGAAGTCTTCTCAGCATCAGTTTGGATCTCTTATCCCAAGATTCTGTTGATCTCATCCCACATATTCCTTCTATGGTCTAGCAGGATTTCTCCATGTTAAATGGCTTCTCCTGATGCTCCTGTTACTCTTCTCCAGCTGCCCTTTTCAGATACAGGCGTCCCTTGGTATCCACAAAGGATTGGTTGGACCCCTCCCCATTACACCCTCCCCCCTCACCCCGCCCAGTGGATACCAAAATCCAAGTCCCTGATTTAAAATGTAGTATTTATGTATAACCTACGCACATCCTCCCATGTACTTTAAGTCATCTCTAGATTACTTATAGTACCTGATACAATGTAAATGCTTTGTAAATAGCTGTTATATAGTATTATTTTTAATTTTTTTATTTTTTATTGTTGTTATTTTTATTTTTACGTTTAAAAAATATTTTCCACCCACAGTTGTTTGAATCACAATTGAAGAACCTGTGGATAGGGAAGGCCAACTGTACTTTATCATCAGCATCCATTGTTTGGCATTTTTTAAATTATTACCAATTTTTATTTAGAGATAGGGTTTTACTGTGTTGCCCAGGCTGGACTGCGGTGGCTATTCACAGGTGTGATCATAGTGCACAGTGGCCTCAAACTCCTGGCCTTAAGCAATCCTCCTGCCTCAGCCTCCCAAGTAGCTGGGACTATAGGTACATGCCATTGTGTCTGGTTGTTTGTTTTTAACAGAACAATAGTTTGACCTTTTCATCATTTATCCAGGGCCTCTTAATTATATCTAGTCATGAAATATTCAGCTACCAGTACTAGAATTGCTGATTGCATTGGTTAAAAAGAAGCATAATAAGAACTTCTGGTCTCCAACTTTTCGGGTTGTCTCACCAGGGCTTTCAGAATCTCTTATTTTTTAGAAGTCCACTTGACATTTTGCCTCTTGTCCATGTCCTAGTAGTATAGCCCATTTTGCTCTTCTTTTTTGAGGGATAATGCCAAAATTTTTTCCATAATTGAATAGAACAATTTCCTGCTAGTCCCCTGGCTCATTGACCTATTGGATTTCAGCTTGGACCACATCATAATCTGGTAGTTGTTTCTTACTTAAGGCACTCAAGGCATCTGGTAGTTTATTTCTTACTTAAGGCATGTCTGGTTGTTCTCCTAATATCCCAATAAAGTAGGTACATATTACTTCAGAGTCAATCTCTTGGTTATGCTAATTGACAGAGAGGCAAAAGTCTATTTTGTCCACAAAATCCTTAATATAGAGAAAAATTAGTACATTCTTAGTGTTCAAAATCTCTGTTACCTTGAAAATCTATTTAAAAGATCATTTATTAACATATGATTCTTTGTAAAAGAACAAAAGATATCCAGTAGTGCTAATAAAACCTCTAGTTTAAGTGACCTCTTTTTTCCCATTAAATAGAATCAAAGCACATTTTATCTAACAATTAATAAGCTTTCAACTTGAAAAATAAACAGCTTAAAATAAGTGACTAAGGGTTAAAACTAACAGTGCTGAACATATTCAGATTGTATGAGTCAACCTTGAAACACACTAAATTTTCAGGAAAAACAATTCACCTGTAGAAGCCAGATATTACTTTGCCTACTCACCTATCTAGATGTATGATCTAATTCTTGTTCCAGATCATATTTTTTTTTCAAAAATTGGTACAATTGTTTTCTGTTTATGTCTGGTAGAGAACCACATGGAAATTTTGCAAATATTCCTTGTTCTATGGGAATATTTTTCTTAATGTCAGAAGAGCATAGTGAAACAACCCAATACTTAAGGAAATTACTTAAGGAAAAAGGAAGTCTCACCATGAGTTGATCAGTCATACCAATGAATCTTGAAGAATGTATAGAGTAATTCTTTTCTCCAAGCTCAAGTTATCTGTTGTAGTTCAGTCAGAACTTGTCTAGCGTAGGGAATCACATGGGGCAGGGTGGGGTTTCTCTGCGTGCTGCTGTCTGTCCCACCTGGTCCTCAAGGGTAACTCCGATGTTTCTCAGCCACCCCTGTCTTGGAATCTCAGGAAACCTCTCTGTGAAGCTTTCTCTCTCTATCCCTCTAAACTTTCCATCTTTTGACACCTTCTTTTACTTCTTTGCACTATGGTCTTCATTCTTATGTTTTTGGCCTCAGTTTCAGTTATTCAGTTTCACCTAATTTTACCCTCAAAGATGTTTCAGAGCCAACCAAGCTGAAGAAGACAGTGGAAGAAAACTGCTTGCTTTGGATCTATCTGCCAAAATGACTACCTGTTTGCATAACTTTGTTCCTAAGAATCTCTACCTCATTTCTCTGCTTAGATTTATGTTACAAAAGACTCTCTTCTGTGATCCTAGATCATTAAGTGCCCAATCCCAAAAAGAAAAGAGGAGATGGTTATAGAAATAAAACATATTGACCAAAGAGGATAATTATGCTTGAAGGCATAAGACGATATTTCCAAAAGCGTAGTTCATAGCTTTCATCAGAATACTTTGGGGTGGGGGGTTACTTTCAAACCTTACTATTAATACAAAGCTATAGTAATCAAAACTGTGTGGTAATGATGGTATAGGTGTGGATCTATAGATTAATGGAATGGAATTGAGAATTCAGAAATAAACCCATATATTTGTGGGCAATTGATTTTTAACAAGGGTGCCAAGACAGTTCAATAAGGAAAGAATAATCTTTCCAACAAATGTTGCTGGGATAACTGGATTTTGACATAAAAAAGAATGAAGTTGTATCCCTACCTCTCACTATATACAAGAATTAACTCAAAATGGATCATAGACCTAAATGTAAGAGCCAAAGCTATAAAACTCTTCGAAGAAAATCTAAGTGTAAATCTTCATGACCTTGGATTAGCCAATGGTTTTTTATATATGATGCCTAAGGCACAAGCAACAAAGAAAAAATAGATAAATTTAACTTTTTCAAAATTAAAAACTTTTGTGTTTCAATGGACACTATCAAGAATGTGAAAAAACAATCTACAGAATGGGAGAAAGCATTTGCAAGTAACATATCCGATAAGGGCCTTGTATCTAAAATATATAAGGAACTCTCACAACTCAGCAATAAAGGTAAGTAATCCAGTTAAAAAATGGGCAAAGGATCTTTTTTTTTTTTTTTTAAGAGACATTTCTCACTGTGTTGTTCAGGCTGGAGTACAATAGCTATTCAGAGGTGATATCATAGCACACTGTAGCATTGAACTCCTGGCCTCAAGCTATCCTCTGGCTTCAGCTTCCTGCATAGCTGGAACCATAGGCTTGTGCCACCACACCTACCTTAAGGGTCTTAATAGATATTTGTCCAAAGAAGATATACAAATGGCCAATAAACACTTGAAAAGATGCTTAACATCATTAGCTATCAGAGAAATGTAAATCAAAACCATAATGAGATACCGCTTTATGCCCACTAGCATGGCTATCATAAAAAAGTAAACAAAACTAGTGTTGATGAAGATGTAGAGAAATTGGAACTCTCGATAATTGCTGGTGGGAATGTAAAATGGTACAGCTACTTTGGAAGACAGGTTGGAAGTTCCTCAAAAAGTTAAACATAGAGTTACCATGTGACCCAGCCATTCAGCTCCTATGTATATACCCAGGAGAACTTAAAACATATGTTCACACAAAAAGATTGCTTATGAGTGGTCATAACAGCGCTATTCATAATAGTTAAAAAGAATAAAAACCTACATGTTCATCAGCTGATAAATGAATAAACAATGGAACAATATAATAGAATATTGTTCGGTCATAAAAAGGAATGGTGTACTGATACATGCTACACCACAGATGAGCCTTGAAAACATGATGCTAAGTGAAAGAAGCCATACAAAAGTCCACATGTTATATGATTCCATTTATATGAAATTTGTAGAAATTCATAGAGATAGAAAGCAGATTAGTTTCTAGGAACTGGGGGAGGAGGGGTTGGGGAGTGACTGCTTATGGGTACAAGGTTTCTTTTAGGGGTGAGGCAATGTTCTAGAATTAGTGGTGATGGTTGTACACCCTTGTGAATATATTAAAAACCACTGAATCATATACTTTTAAAGCTCAAATTTTATGGTATTTGAATTCTATCTTAATTAAAAAAAATAATGGAGGGGCAGTGGAGAGTGCTTCTTAAATATAAAAATTCTAGAGACCATCTTAGATTCAAGGTTCTTTGCAGATGTGGCTCTAGAAGTCTCTGCATGTTTAACAAATATCCCTAGGTTTCTTTATTTTCTAAAGTTTAAGGAATGCTGATCAAACAGTCATGTGTATTTATACATTGAAATGTATCTGGGCTGAATGATATGTGGTTTTTGATGATTTTGATCAGCAAAAGCAGTGGTAGCAGAGAGTTATTGGGGTACTACTTTCTGTCCCCTATGGGAGTTATCAGATGACATAGGCATGATCCTTTCTCTGGAGAAGTAAGAAAAGTGATATGGAGAAACATAAGATAATGCACTTTTTTCATTTCTTTGAATTTTTTACTTTGGCAAATTCTAGGAAGTAAGATAATAGCCCAAGGTAATGAATTCAGAGAAACACAAAACTTAAGGGAAATATACAGCAGTGTTTCTGTGGTTACTGTGTTTTAGTGTTGATCCTGGGGTAAAAACCATGGTGTGTTGATTTGTTTCAAGGCTTTTTTGGTCAGAGGTTACCGTGGGCCTATAAACAAAGCCAAGTTGACAGAGAACAGATACATATTTTAACAGCTAAACTTCCTCAGCAATACTATCTGGATCAGATTTGTTTCACAGCAGTGCTACAGCAGGACAAATTATAATTAAAAATAGGCAGATATTTGATTTCATGAGATTTAGGGGAAGAATAAGATGGAAGCTTTTAGAGTTAGCAGTTGCCAAATAGGGATGAAGGTAGATCTGCATTTTCCCTATACAAAGTATGTGGGGGCTTATTCAAAATTTTACTTTCCCTGAGTTAGAAAATAATATATGATCATCAGTGATCATTAGTTATCCTGCTGACACAACGCAACACAATATAGAAATAAAATACATTGACCAAAGAGGGTAATTATGCTTGAGGGGATAAGATGATCATCAATAGTATTCTATAAATATTAAGCTTAAAAATTTATTTTGAAAATCTAAAACTGTTTATTTTCCTAAATTTTCAAAGGTTTTAAAAAATCTGGTTCATAAATACTTTTTCAAAAAAGAGAAGCCTGGCTTGATACTCAATAAATTCTTTATGGGTACTAGTCACTCTTACTTTGACTAAGCCTATTTCTTTTTTTTTGAGTCTCACTCTGTTGCCTGGGCTAGAGTGCCGTGGCATCAGCCAATCTCGCAGCAACCTCAAAGTCCTGGGCTCAAGCGATCCTCCTGCCTCAGCCTCCCAAGTAGCTGGGACTACAGGCATGTGCCAGCATGCCCAGCTAATTTTTTCTATATATTTTTAGTTGACCAATTAATTTTTTTCTATTTTTAGTAGAAATGGGGTCTCGCTCTTGCTCAGTCTGGTTTCGAACTTCTGACCTTGAGCGATCTGCCCACCTCGGCCTCCCAGAGTGCTAGGATTATAGGCGTGTGCCACCACAGCCTATTTCTTTCTTTAGCAATAAAAATAGATGAGCAAGCTTAAAAGATTCCACACTTATATGAATGGTATATTATAATGGGTTTGTTTTCTGTAAGCCCAATAGTATGCTGTGGGACAAATATTAATACTTTATTCAGTTAGGGTCTGGGAACATGAATGTCACTAGTTTTTCCCACTTCTCCTTTTTATCTCAAACTTCTGCCAGTAATGATAAATGGCTAGCAGGAATCCTCTAGCCTCAACCTGGGAGTAGGGTTATACTCTTTGTTCTAAAATATGGAACTTCAGATGCTTGCCCAGGCTGAGCCCTTGGCCAACAGTTACTGTGCTCTGTTTTAGGCCAGCCACAGTGCTTGATGATGGAGACACAGAACTGACAGACAGTTTTGAAAGGAGGCAGGTTGGAGTGATCAGATACAAATAAGATAGACTCTTGTATTATGTTGAACCAAAGGAATTTGTCATTTTTATAAGTCAAAAATTATTGAATATTGGCAGCTTCGTATGGTTTAACCTAATATTATACTGAGGATAGTGATATGTTGGAGATAAGATCATAAGAAAAAGTAGCATCTAATCCAAACTGAAGGAATGTCCACTGCTCAATCCCACTATTGCTGGGCCACAGTAGTCACTATTTATATAATAAATGAATGAAGTCCTCTGTGATATATTTTTGACACATGTATTGAGTGTCTATTAATTGTCTGGCAAACAGTCTCCCAAACTTAAGCTGGGCATGGTGCTGCATGCCTGTAATCCCAGCTACTCAGGAAGCTGAGGTGGAAGGATCGTTTGAGCCCAAGAGTTCAAGACTAGCCTGGGAAACAGAGAGAGACCCTATCTCAAAATTTAAAAATACTGAGATTGTGAATTGCTCATTGTTTTGTTAAGTCTGTCCTGTAGCACTTGTGCCTTTTATATTTTGCTTTAAGTATACATTTTAAATGAGTATGTGGTATAACACCAAATTGTCTAACAGTACTACATTTTTGTAGAATTATGGAAGAGGGAACATATTATATAATATATGCAAAATTTTTAGATTAGCTTCCTTTTATAGTCATTTCTCTGATGTGTTATCTTATATTTAGAGAAGAAAAAAGAATTCATAGAATACATTAATGTGTTGAATTGTGTCAGCAGGATAACTAAATTTTTAAAGGATAGGTTATTAAAGGTTTATATGGGAATCTAAAAGGACTTAAGAGTAATTTACTTTAAAATGCATGGAAAGGAGTGAAAAAATGGATGACTGTCTAATTGTAGACATGAATATGAGACAGACTAGTACTTATAGCAGTTAGAAGGATGCCAAGAAAGCCAAAAAAGGAGTAGCATATGCTTCCAAATTGTTTTGAAGTGAGGCTTTGTCTCTAGAAAAATAGCTAATATCTCATCAATTCAACATCTAAGGGACCAGAGATACTGAAAGGAATGTCTTCTTGTTAATTCATTCATTTAATAAATATTGAACACCTAATATGTGCTAACACTGAGCTAATCCTAACTCATACCATGGTTTATAGAATTGAAATTGTCTTTGTATCTATGGAACTAACAGACTAATGGGCAGACAGATAATAAATGAATACAAATATATATATATGATTATACATCATAATAAATGCTATGAAGGGAAAGTACAAGTTGCCTTAAGATTTCATAACAAGGAAATCTATTTTAGATTAAGGTTTCAAGAATGGTCTCTCTGAGTAAGTGACATTTAAAGCTGAGATCTGAGAGATGAGTAGGAGAAATCCTGGTGATGAGTAGGGGAAGTGCATGTGTGAGGCTCTTAGGTGGGAGGATCTAAAAGAAAGCCAGAACTTCTAGAACACAGAGAGCAGTTGGCCAAGAGATAGGTAAGACCCAAATTATACCAGAGCTTGGTGGCCAAATTGAGAAAAACATGGGATTTCATCCAAGTACAGTGAGAAATCATTGAAGATCATTAAACATGGAATTGCATGGTCTAATTTAAATGTTTCAGAGATGACTGTGGCTGTTGTGAATGCATTTAAGGGGGTAAAGAGACAAGATAAGGATAGTGAGAACAGTTAGGAGCTACTGCTAGGGTTAGGGCTGATGGTGGTTAGTTGAAAGTGTCAGCCATGACCATGTGTAATTGAAGGTCAAAGCTAACTGTAAGTTAAACTCTTAAGAAGTATTATTGCTGGTATTTCACCCAAGAAAAATACCTGTCTCAGGCAGTGGAAAACTGTCCAGTAAAACCACCCCCCCAAACAAAAAACAATACATACATATTTTGAAGGTTGAAAAAGAGGAATATATTACTACAGGGAAATTTTTGGTGAGATTTGTTTGTGGTTATGGTTGTTGTTTACTCCTGAAATATGATTTCCATTTCCATGATTCTCCTCCACAAGTTTTGTTTGGGAAAAGAGATTTAGTGGAATTTAGACTTACAAATTGGAAGCATCAGTAATGTATAATCTTTCACCTCACTTTAGTTTTTATTTTCATATTTAAGCTTTCATTTTTCCTTTTATAACTTTTATAGAAATTGTATCTATGGAATCTCTTTTCTGTCTTTGAAAAAAGATAGTTCAGGTACCTGATGTTTCTAAGAAAGAAATAGCCTCTGAAGTAATGTCTATTTGCTTTCTGGCTTGCCGGGTCAAAGAAAGGAAGGGCACACTTATACTCTAACAGTGCTTTTATGTAGTGTGCCTCTTAGGTTTTTATTGTGTTCTGGGACAGTGCCTGGGAGCGTTTGGAGTCAAAGCAAGGAATTGCAATGAGATTGGGTGGTAAAAAAACATAATCCTCCATAAGCTATAGTGGACAATACCATGAATTATCTTTATTGATTGAAATCAATTTTGACTGTAAAATAATTATTTTACAGTCCTTAACTTATGTATTAGATTTGTGTGTTTGCTTAATAATTTAGCCTTTTTAATTTGCCCTTTGAATTTTTATTCTTCTAGAAATGTTTTCTGGGTTGAAATTTTCATGTTAGGATTTTTATTAATAAACTCTATAAATTTATTTTCAGCAGACTTCTTATAAATTCGTTTCCTCTTTTATTTCCTCATCAAGGCTGAATCAAAAGTAAGTTCTTCATCTTTAGTGAATTATCAAATGAGGTCTTTTAAATTATCTGTCACTATTATAAAATTAGTTTGAAATTTTGAGTCATTTTCTATAAGATATGAATTTTGACAGCTTGATTTTTCTGACTTTTTAAAATTATTTTTTTAGCTTCCTGTTGCCCAAACCCAATTTTTTTGTCATTCCTTCACTGATGCTTGGTGCCATCTGCTGTTTGTGGGAAGTATTTTATATTTGACTAGGCAGACTAGAAATAGGTTTAAACCGAAAATATAAAATTGGTGAAATGGAAAAAAGCAGACGTGTGACCTGTTTGAAACTTTGTGGTCTGTGGTTTATTTGCTTGTTTTTTATGTAAAATCATTTTTAAAATCTGCTTCTCTCTAGAACTTATTATAAATCACAAGATTTTGTATTCACTTGTCATAGGCCCAGTACAATCCTTTCCTTTCACTAAAATGTTATTTTCAGATTCAGTGAGTTTCCTTTTTACCTCATTTCAAAGACACCTTTGTCAAGAATCAGATTTTGATTGCTATAGGATTATAAGCTTTTTGAGCTAGAAGGAACTTTAGCAAGTGGGCCTCAAATTTTAACATACATCCCAATCACCTGGCTATCCTATTTAAATGCTGATTCAGATTTGTTTGGTGGTTCTGGAGTGTGGACCCCGATAGTCTGCACATCTAATGTACGCTTAGGCGATGCTGATGCTGCCTCCACAGAACACACTTTCTGTAGCAAGGCTTTAGAAGCAACAAACCAAAAAACAACTAGTAAAGATCCTGGTTTTCTCTTTCACATACCAATCATCAGAACTGTATTTCTTTGTAAAGGAGAAAGGAATCTAGAGTCTCGCTCCCGAAGACATTCCTGGCTAATTTCTTATTCTTTATTCTCAGCAATAAATTTTGTTACTCAGCAGTAACCTCTTGTTATTTCTACTATTTTGGTCAGCAATAACATTTTAGGCGAAATTGTTTAAGAGAATTATATTAAAGACCCAATTATTTATTGCCTGAGCACTGTGACTGACAACTAATTAATTGAAACCAATTCAAAATTCAACTACAACTTTTATTTCTATTTGTAATTTGTTACCTAGTTCTTTTCTCTTTAGATTGTCTTTAAAATTTTACAGCATTAAAAAATGAAAAACTAAACAAATAAGCCCCAGTGACTCAATGTAAATTCTAGAGCAACTGCTTGACACAAATATGACTTTTTTTTTTAGGGAGTTGAATATACAATGTTCCTCTCTTGATGTTTGGATTTCCCTCCACACTGGTTGATTGTATTTAAACCAGAATACTCACATTTCCAGTACCAGTGTGTGTTCTCCAGGATATAGCGTCTATGTACATTATTCTCTGAGAAGGAATCCTTTATTTTTAGCCAGATAGCCATAGAGTTGTTCACATCTGAGAGGTTATCCAGCCCAGTCACACAAGTTCAGGGGCCTAAAGGAAATTGAAACAGGCATAAAAGAAATTATGCCCAGGAACATATGAATTGACTAAAAAGTAAAAGTTATGGCCTAGAAAAAAATGTTTGGAAACATTTTTCCAGATTAAATCTTATGCAGAAGGACAATATTGCCCTTCTTTCCCACCGCCGTTGAGGTGCCAGTAACGGTATGTTACTCTCGTCTCGTGCATCCCAGCGCCCTCACAACACTGCTACGAGACTGCGACAAGGTCAGGAGGCCCACGGGGGTTTCTGCAGGCAGGTTTCACCATTATCTGTGGATACTTAGACTCTCTTCCAAAATGAGCGCTGTCATGTTTAAGATGTCTTAAAAAGGAACTTACCGAGTGTACTTTGGTAACTTTTTCAGGATTTTTTAATTCTCTTGCTTTTTATAACATCTGTCAAAAAATAGATAACAGCACTTTGAGAGATTTTTTTTCCAGTAGGTAATCTAGAAAGCAAAACCAACCAAACAACAACAGAATATTATGCCCTAGAACTCCAACTTGAGACTTTTCTTTTTCATACCTTTCCTGGCTGTCCATCTTTACTCTCATTAATAGTCTCACCCTCTGTTTAAGTTGGCAAGATGACTGGGAACTATTCTGATCTTAAAAGGCTAGATTCTTTAGGCATACTCTGTAAGTAAGTCTTGGTTTCCAGACTCTGACCAAGTAATGTTGTGACTTTCTTGTGACGTCTTTTGGGAGCTAGAACATAAAGACTGCTGTGTCTCTATAATCCTACTAAATCTGTTCTTATTTGGAAAACAGAAAAATCAAGGAACAGTGTTTCTACTATATTCAAATAAAAATCATGCATTGTTAGACTTCAAAGGTATCTTACAGGTAGTTTAAGTCAATACCCTTTATTTAAAAGAAAAGCACATAAGTATGGCAGTACAGGTTGTAAGAACCTTGACTGATCTCAAGCTCAAAGCAGGTGTACACAGTTTAGTATTAGGGCTTAAAGTTAATACCCTGAGTATAATTTTAAGGTAATAATAGTCTGTACTTTTTGAACCTGTGCTACAGAATTCTATCTAATTTTATTTTTATTAGATTTATTAAGGGTCTTGAAGAGAATTCATAGGTGAACAAAAGAATTAAAATTAGAACCTATGAGGACAGATTAAAGGAATTAAGAATATTTAACCTTCAAATGGATACCTTCAAAAGTATCTTCACTGACATGAAAATTTTTGACCAAAAATTTTTTCTCCATTTTCTTTGGAGATAAAACAAGGAAGTAAATTTGCACTATAGCAAAAGAAGCAGCAGTAGTTAGTCGTGAGGCAGATCCACACAATGAAGCTAATAAACACTGGAACAGAGGGATATTTGGCTTTCTGATTATTTTCCTCAAATTCTCTGCTTGTTATCAGCATCTGTTTCCTGTGGTTGGGATTTTGCATCCAAAAGCCTGAGTGGATGCATCCCCACAGATCCTGTCCAGCTCAGTGAACATGCGTGCTCTAGCTGACAGAGACTGTGAGACACGTATCAGTGTCAAACTTTCTACATCGTCAGTGCAACAACTGTCTTACTGAAATCATTTTTTAAAACCCCAACTAGCAATTAAGGAATAAATGCCAAAGACTAAATCTCCACTCCATCTATTTTTAAAGTGTATTAATCCTTTGATCTATTTCTCCTAAGGTACTAGCTATTGTACTTCCAATCAATTTTCTAGTGATTTAAGCTTTTATTTTTAAGACTGAGTTATTGATATGATTTAATTGATAGAGAAATAAGAGACTATTTATTGATGAAGTTAAACAAGAAACGTACAGGTCAGCTTTTATCAAAATGTGTAGCAGATTTCTTGGAATTTCAAGTAACTGAAATTCCTAATTAAAATTCTGGGAAGCTCAGTTTTGGGGACTTTAACATAATAATGTGTCAGGATATGTATTGCTTAACTGTATGTCCGATGCTGTTCTAAGTGCTTTACATGTAGTAACTCATTTAATCCTCACAACAACCCTATGAGGTGGGTGCTGTTTATGAGGAAACTGAGGTGGAGAGAGTTTGAATAACTTGCATAAAGTTACAAAGAGATGAAAAGTTGATTCAGAGCTAGGAAGGCTGGCTCCAAAATCCACCACAGTCGACTGCCTCTCCAAAAAGTGCTAAAGGCAGGAAGGGGATCAGACTTTAAGGGAAATGATATTTCTTTTATGTTGCCATGTATTTCTAGAACTGATAACAGCCGGGCCCAAGATATGAAAAGTTGCAGGGGTCGAGGGTAGCTAGCAAGCAGCGTGCACCTGCCTCCCTCTCCGGCTTCGTTCCTCACAAGCGCTTTCTTCGGCTCAGTCTTCCCAGATCACATGCGGTTCCTGAATGCGCATGCTGCGTCATTTTTCTCTGCCTTTGCAGATGCTATGCTGTTGATTTGCACTGCCTTTCTCCCAGCACTTTAACCTGACCAATTTGCGTTTATTCCTCAAAACCTCATTCGGGCACCCACTGCCTTGTGAAGCCCTTCCCAGTCTATACAAGTAGGACTGATCTTCCTTTGGACTCCCCCTATGCTACATACATTCTTCTTTTGCTGTACGTTCGTTTGTTCATTTGACAACTATTTATTTATTATTATTTATTTATTTAGCACTATATTCCAAGTGACATTCTAGACACTGGAGAAATCAGTCTAAGTTTCTGACCTAATGAAGCTTAATATCTAAGTTTTTTTAAAAAGCAGGATATTGGGCAGAGAAATGATATTATCTGATGTTTCTTTTAAAGGAGAAACCCTGCAGGTGTGATGGCACACACTGTAGTCCTGGCTAATTAGGAGGCTGAGGCAGGAGGATTGCTTGAGCCCAGTGTGGGCTGAAGTGCACTATGCCGATTGGGTGTGCCCACTAAATTTTTCATCAATATAGTGACCTCCTGGGAGTGGGGGACCATCAGGTTGCATAAGGAGGGGTGAAATGGCTCAGGTTGGAAACAGAGCGGGTCAGAATTCCTGTGCTGATCAGTAATGGGATTGTACCTGTGAGAACCACTGCACTCCAGCCTGGGTAACTTACCAAGACCCCTGTCTCTAATAAAAATAAATAATAAAACAAAATAAAAGGGTTGCTCTGGCTACTATATGGAGATTAGGCTATGGGGGCTAGTAGGAGTAGGAGATCAGGAAGCTATTGTATTAATCCAGGTCAGGAAATGATAGTGGCTCAAGCTAGGGTGGGAGCAGTGGGAATGATAAGACATATTTGAGTTTGGGGCATATTTCACAAGTAAAGCCTACAATATTTGCTGATGGATTGATTGTGTGTTGTGAGAGAAGAAAGGATGACTCCGACATTTTTTGCTTGAGCAGCTGAAAGAATGCAGTTACCACTAGCTCAGGTGGAAAAGACTGGAGGAAGAACAGGTTTATGGGAAAAATAAAGAATTTGAATTTAGACATGTCACATTCCTATTAGGACATCCAAATTGAGGTAGTTGAATATATGAGTCTGGAGTTCAGAGGAGATACTGAGGCTGAAGATGTTAATTTGGGAGTCATCAGTGTATACTGTATATATTTAAAGCCACAGGACTGGATGGGGGATGGCCATTGAGTATTATTTGGAGATGGTAGTATTTGGAGTGGAAGGTCGGTCCAGTAAAGCTTGTCAAAGCCTCAGCCAAAGGGACAGGATTTAGAGGCAGGACCTCATTTCTAAAAAAGGGGACTAGAAAGAATAAAATAAGGTCTCTGGCCTAAACAGCCATGGAGGATTGAGCACGTTCTCAGGACAGCAACTAGACAAAGGTTAGAATCCAGAACCAGAACTCAATTAGGAGATAGAAACTTGCTCTTAGGAGAGAGTCAAATGCTATTTCTTTTTTTTTTTT
>VBSM01000662.1:10753665-10764733 GCA_008086735.1 Cheirogaleus medius
AAAAAAAAAGAATATTTTGTTACATTTAAGAGTTTGTCTCATTTATGTGTGTTCTATAACATTTTTAGTTCAATTAAATTTTCAAATTATAGTAAAAAATTATTACTAACTTCAAAAGTGTGTATGTCATTGGCTCCTCTAGTAAGGAATATGGTTTCTGGGGAACCAGGTAGTATGTATTTATGTTAAAATTTGTGAACACATTTGTAATTGATTTTCAATAGAATTTTTTAAAGAAAATAGCTTGTCATCTCTGAAATCTCTTCTATCACCAATTTTATAAAATTAATCTGCAGACTTGAAATTTTTTGCTTAGCTTTCATCATATCCTGTTTTTTCACCAGTAATCTGTCAAAATTTTATTACATTCAAATCTTCTATTTGCATTTTTATTAAGCTGAATTCATTTCATTGTATTTTCTGTAGATTTTCAAATAGTCAGTTGTTATAGATTCTGTATTAAAATAGAATAACACCTGTATACAATATATACTCATATGCGTACAGACATAAATCACTGAAGACATTTGTGAAATTTGACACAAGTAACCTATTTTCAACAACTTTGAAAGTGATCACTCAACACTTTTTGGTGCTGGCAAATTATCTGATGAAATGTATAAAAACTAATCTGCAGCGTATCACAATTTAATAGCAAGTACATGTGGTGTTTGTTTTTCCATTATTTTCAGACGTCCTCAAACCCCGCCCGTGGGCCACATGCAGCCTGCTGAGGACATTTATCCAGCCCGCCGGGTGTTTTTGCCTGTTTTGTTTTTTTACTTCAAAATAAGATATGTGCAGTGTGCATAGGAATTTGTTCACAGTTTTTTTTTTTAAATTATAGTCTGGCCCTCCAACGGTCTGAGGGATAGTGAACTGGCCCCCTGTTTAAAAAGTTTGAGGACCCCTGTTAGATACTTCACTTAGGATAAACACACATGTACTCCACAGATATATACAACTATTATGTATTCATAATAGTTAAAAATTTAAAAATTAATAAAACAGCTGCTTACGTGAATTCATATGCAAGGCTACTGTGTGAGCCTATAAAAAAAGTATTTTTCTAAAGCTGTTTCTTGATTTTCAGTGTTGCACTCCTGACCTCTAGTGGACATCAGAAACAAAAACCCAAACCCCAAATATCACATCATTTTATTGGTTACTCCATCAAACTCCACTATATAGCTATCCTAAAAGACTGAACTTTCGAAGAGCTTAAAATATGAGAAGAAGAATAAGATAAAAGCCTTTTTGGCTAATATGTTATAATATTTTTGCTATAGAAGATATATTTAGGAGCAGCCAGCATTTCTAATTATCTGTCACTTTCACCTTTTGTCTTTGAAAAAATGCATTACTTTACAGATCATAGAAGTAAGAATTTTATTAAAGAGAAGCTAAAGGCATTCTGTTCTGGTTACTTGTAACTTGTTGTACATAACAAGCTACACAAAAACTGAGTGGCTTTAAAACAATGATTTTGTAGTAAGACACACTGATGTCATGTAGCCTCCCGATAGGATGCGCTGAGAAGGGCAAAACATCACTTCTGTGGTATTTGTGCCGAAAATATATAGTCTGAATTTAATCATAAGGCAACATAAGGCAAATCAAATTGAGGGACATTTTATAAAGTAATTAGCCATCCCTCCTCAAAAGTGTCAAGATCATGAAAGATAATGACTGAAAACTGTCCCAGATGAAAGGAGGCTACGAAGACATGACAGTTAAATTCAATGTATGATCCAGGGTTATACCCTGGACCAGAAAAAGGACATTAGCAAGGCATTTGATAAATTTTTAGTACTAATTTCTTGGTTTTTCTTCATGGTACTGTGGTTGTATAAGTTGTTAACATCTGGTGACACTGAGTAAAGGACATGCAGGAATTCTTGGTACTATTTTTGCAAATTTTTTCTAAATCTGAAATCATTTCAAAATGAAAAAAAAAATTAAATTAAACAGCCATTTGTTTTGCTCATAATCTCCTAAGTCAGGGATTTGGGAAGAGTTCTATATGGTTCATCTGTGATCCACATGGTATCGGCTAAACTACCTAATTCACTTCCAAGCTGACTTCTTCACTCATATATCCAGCTCCTTGGTGCTCCTTAGTCTTTCTTCTTTGCTGATGACCTGTGGTCCTCCAGGCCCTCTTGTTACTGCTTGTATTTTTAGAGCCTGGGCGTCTAGGTATAAATGCACTTCTTATATGGTGGCTGGCTTCTAAGAGTGAGTGCTCCAAGAGATGGGACGTGGAAGCTGTCAGTCTCTTAAGTCCTGGGCCCAGAAACTGGCATGGCATCACTTCTACCATATTCTATTGGTAAAAGTGTAATGTAGTCTGCCCAGATTTATATCAGGGGACAGAGACCCAGCTCTTAATGAGAGGAGTGTCAAACAATTGTGGCTATCTTTAATCCATCACAGATATCTAACCAAAGTTTCACTGAATTAGCAGTCGAGATGGAATTTGTGAAAAAAGCATGGATTTGTTTTAGACTAACAGACCTAAGTTAGAGTTCTGGCTTTACCATTTACTAACAGTCTGTCTCTGAGCCTCAGTTTCTTTGCCTCTAAAATGGTGACAATAACACATATGCTGTAGAATTGTTGAGAGGTTTAAGGGAAAAATATATATAAAATATTGGATATAGTAGGCAATAAATACATGAACTTAGTAGTAATTGCTAGCATTCATCAAATACTTACCAAATACTCAATTCATTTGATATGCTTTTTATATGCTATCTCATTTAGTAACTACCTCTTCCTGGGATGATGTGTCCTATTTTGTATGGGTCAGAAAGGGTAGCACCCCATTTCCTCTAGCTTTGTGAGCGTGCTCCATTTACTTTGGCCACTTTTGCTTTGATAGTTGATAATTGTGGTTAATGCCTTGTTAGGATTTCCATTATTTCCCTTTTATTTTGATCCTTAAGGACCCAGGTGCTGATGTGCACTTGGTACTTTTTGACACTACCTTTTCATCATTTGTTCAGTGCTGTCAGCATAGTTTTTGACAGCATCTCACATAATCTGTCAGCTCCCTCTGAACCCACGATTGCCTGCTCATCCGAGCCAAAATGTTCAGTGACTTCTTTCAGTGAGTCCTCTACTGTCAGTCTTTATTTTATGCAAGATTGTGGGTGCTCAATCATTGGCCTACCCAGGAACACCATGATCTGCACTTTGGAGCAATTATTCAATTTGAGGCAATTACTCGTAGGTGTTCTGTAAAGCAAAGATGTTGCCAGACTGTGACTTAATTTTGAAATAGCAATATCCAAATCAGTTAAGGAGCCACTTCTTCATGCATGCAAGGCTAATCTCAGTCTGTCGTCACTGGAGGAAGTGGTGACCCTTTCTTTCCACAGCAAGCTGGGTTTTTATTGCCTCGTATCCTACAAGCAGTCACCTGCTTTTTGTGAGTGTTTTCAATATGGAGACAAATAATAGAATTTAGTTTTGGTAGAAGTCACCTATTGGTTCTCTTTCTGCTCTCTGCTCTCAAAATGTACTTGCCTTCAAATGGAAGAAATCACTTTAATCCTTTGGGAATTAGAGGGCACATTAAATAATATCTGGATAAGGGATTTATTCATTCGTTCACCTATTCATTGAGCTATCCTCTGTAATTTAGTGGTTTAAAGTATGACTTTTAGAATTAGGCTACTTAGGTTAAAATCCTAGATCTGCACTTACTAGCTGTGTGATTTAGGGAATTTACTCTGTTTTCTCTAAATCTTGATATCCTTGGGTGTAAAATAGAATTTAGGGTTGTTGTGGGATGAAATAAGGACATGCCTTTAATGTAATTAATTCAGATCTTGGCACATAGGACATGCTCTGTGGATGCTGGCTCTTATTTATTATTTTGTACTTGGACTTAGACCTTGTACTATAAAGAAGTGGGCATAGAATATTACTTGTTTTTGTTTCACTCTTAATAATTCTCCAAACTTTTTAGCCCTTTGACTCCTACTAGGTATACTTGTTTACCTCTCAGTAACAAATAAATTGCTAGAGATTACATATTCCTAAAAAGGGGACACATTTTGAAAATGTATGACATATTTTGCTTTTAAAAATACATTTCAAAAAATATATTTCAGCTCAAATAGAGTTTGGACTATGGAAAAGGAGGTGGAAAATAAAGTATCAATAAAGGACTTAGTAATGGTGGGAGAAGAGTGAAGAGTGGTTCTCTTATCATTTGCATCTTGTTGGCTGGGAGGCTGTGCTGAGGACCATTGCTTGCACTGATGTTATCATTTTGAAACCAACCTATTTGTAGTGTCCCACTTTTAAACTGACCAACATCTGCTCTGTGGAAGATTCCTATAATTTAATGATACCTCTAATTATATTTCTAAATAAAAATAAGTCTTATTTGAAAGAAAAAATATTTTTAAATATCCAACTAAGGTTACTTCCTTTACTGTCCTCTTAGGAAATCAGGATACATTTTGTAGTGCAAAAAATAACTTGATAGAATAACAAGTTTTTCCTGATTTCCAACAACTCAGATGTCTGTAAGTATCTTATTTGTTTGCATAGTCTGGCCACTGTAGTCTACTTTAGTTTAAGGCTTATGAAGTCTTCACTTGTCTAGATTTTTATGAGTAAAGTCTAGAACTTGATATAAGCAGGTACAGTAAAACCTTACTATTGTGAACTTGTTTAAAGAATTTACATATATTAAATATAAATTCTTCTGGTAACAAAGTTTCTTCTTTAGCTTCCCAAACTTTAAAATTTTTTTAAAATTTTTATTTAAAACACACACTCTGCTTCCTTCTTAAGCACAGTATTTTAATATGATGTAATTCATAATTCACTAATGTTGCTGGATTATCATTATTGATAATTGGAGGGTTGTTGGCTCCCCCAAGTGGGCTGAGATAGCTATGCGTTTTATTGGTTTTTAAAAAAATATATCTCCTAGGTCTGTGAGATCTAATATTTTAATTCTGACAGCTGTTTCCACAGCCTATCTATCCCTAACCCCATGTAGCACATACTTTGTCTTATAGTTTGCTACTTCTAATATCTATAAACTCTAAAATCATATCACCAAACTAATTAGAAGTATGTGTAAAATATAAATTTGGGCTAGGTGCCGTGGCTTACACCTGTAATCCTAGCACTCTGTGAGGCCAAGACAAGTGGCTTGCTGAGGCCAGGAGTTCAAGACCAGCCTGAGCAAGAGCAATATCCCATCTCTACAAAAAATATAAAGATTAGCTGTACATGGGGGGTGTGCACCGATAGTCCCAGCTACTTGGGAGGCTGAGGCAGGAGGATGGCTTGAGCCCAGGAGTTTGAGGTTGCACTGAGCTATGATGATGCCACCATACTCTATTCTGGGCAACATAGTGAGACCCTGTCTAAAAAAAAAATTTTAAAAAGGTTGAACAAAGTTTTCTTTTAGTGTTTGTGAAAGCTATTTTGGATGTTTAGAGATCTTTAATTTTTTTTACTTCTAAGTTCTTGTTTGTGTTTTGTATACCTCAGTTGTCTGGTAGTTTGATTTTGAGATAATAGTAGAAAAGAAGCTCTTACTATAATTTAATGATGATTCCATAAATTGCTCTAGTTGGGTTATAGGGGAAAAAAATCAATCCTGGAAAATTTGGTATAGCTAGTATGGTTTAATCATTTGGTCATCAAATAAGCACCTAGTATGTATCTTACACCAGCACTGTGTGATGAAAATGTCACTAGACTAAACATCAGGAGGCTTGAGGGCTGATCCTGGCCTGCTACTAATCATATCTATTAATATAACCTTGGGCTAGTCACATTCATATTCTGAAAAATGAGAATCATAGTGTAGGTTGTTAGGAGAATGAATGAGATTTCACTATTCCTGTGAATGTAAAGAGTTGGGGGGAAACATTTGACAGGGAGGATGAGAATACAGCTGAGTTGGTTGAACATGGAGTGGAGTTTCCAAAGAATAACATGAAAGAATTTGGGAAGGAGAGGAGGAGTAGGAAGCTGGCTTAGGAGAAAGGACCAGAGCATTATAAGGATCAGAAAACTAGAGATAAGAAAGGCTTACATTTTGAGCAGTGACCGAAAACAAGAACTGGAAACATGGTAGATTCAATCCTGATGGTGGTTGATAAACACTCAACCGCCGATGGCGGTTGAGAATTCACTGCTGACTAGAAGTTGTAATATGGGGGTAGACAGAAGGTGAGGGCAGGGCAGTAGGTCTTTTATATCTTAGCCTGCACGTTTCTGTGGCAGGTGGACAGCTATTGGGTGAGAACTCAAATTTAGAGTAAGAAGGTGAATTTTGTTTAATTGTAACTCAAGTTTTTTGACCTACAATAGTTTCCTTTATTTTTTCTAATTGATAAATTATAATCAAAACCAGTCCAGGATCCTTGCTTGGTATGGTGATGAACAGTGTCAATTCATTTTTGTTTTCTGGCCTGATTATACTTACTTCCAACTGCTTTTGGTTTTTTTAAAGAATTAGCTGAGTAAACCCCAAACCAAAAATATTTGGTTTATATTTTAACCAACCAAATATTATGTGTTTATCATTCATCCCTTCCACCATTATGTCATATTTCTGGTATCTGAATGTGAAAGGACACATTAGAAAACCATAACAGGAATGCACTCTAAGTATCTAGGCCTAATCCTCACTTCTGGAGCAATTTTGGAGACAGAAAATCATGAGTTTATTATAAGCTTTTTGCATAATACATTTGACACAGCTTCATATCCAAAAGGCAGATTCTGTGACCAAAATGAAGAGGGCACATTAAATAGACTCTGAATTTATGGAAGATGCTAACTCACACTTGAAAGATCTTCTCGTGCATGATAACTTGCATGGCAAGGAAACAGCACATTTTGTGGCAACCTTATTTATGATTCTATTATCATGATTATATAAGATTCACTGTCTCTTGAATTTAATAGCTCAACATCTCTTCAGAGTCAGTGGGCTGAACCCAGATTTCAAAATTCAGTTGCAACTTGGCTTCTTAAGAAGCTGGTTAGTTTGTTTATTCCTAAAGAAATATTGCTCTGGTTTTCAGGAAAGAAAAGGAAAAGGAAGTCTGGCAGATACCCCCTGATTACCACCTCTAGTTGTATAAATAATACTTGAAATAAGCACTAAAACAAATAACAAAAAAATAAGAACAGTAGTAGAAATACAGTGTGGTGCAACTCCCCCTATATAATCTGTGCCACTCATCAGCAACACTATTTGTCTTTTTTTGTTTTGTTTTGTCTGCCCCTGGCAATTGAACTGTAGTATCCAGAAGTCCAGACTAGGATTAGGAATTTCAATTAATAATTTTAGATGTCTGCATCATTCTGCCAGCAAGGAACTTGACTTTCACAAACCTTAGACACATGCAAATAATCCAGAAACGGATTGAAAGAAAATCACTTATTTTAAAAATAATAATTCTATGTGAATATTGAATTAATAGCACCTAAAATTTGTAATAAGCCACTCAGAGAAGGAAAATACCTTTTAAAAAAACCTCATGGTTTATTATTGTAGGTGAAGATAAAAATAATTAGGAATTTTATTAAAGAAGTATGAAAGTCTTGGGAAAATACTTAATAAAATAGTACTAGATGTTACAGTATTGATTTTCACTTTCTTTTTCTATTTCAGGGTTTAAACATAATCTTTCATGTAGCCTTGGCTCTCCTAAAGGTAAGTCTGTTTTTATTTTAAGTTACCAAGCTATCTTACCTCTTTGCCCTTGGGACTAGAATAATTCAATTTACAGCTTTTGACTCGTTCTAGGTTCTTGATTTACAGCTTTTGACTCGTTCTAGGTTCTTGAACACATAAAAAAGATGAATTCTCTGAGAAACTCTGATCCTCTCCCCTCTTCTCATTCGTGTTTGTTGTTATTTGGAGTTTGTTTTTCTTATAATCTATTTAATTTTGTTATCATGGTACTTATTTCAGTAACATAAAAGA
This sequence comes from Cheirogaleus medius, assembly GCA_008086735.1. Classification (NCBI taxonomy): domain Eukaryota; kingdom Metazoa; phylum Chordata; class Mammalia; order Primates; family Cheirogaleidae; genus Cheirogaleus; species Cheirogaleus medius. Next base: position 10,761,644 of record VBSM01000662.1, read on the forward strand.
TCTTTTTTATTCATATGAGTTGGATGATACAAGAGAAAAAGTTAAAACCTGTTTTCTGTCAAAATGATGCCAGCTTTTTTCTTAAAACACTTTTTACTCTAATAATATTCCTGGAGGTACCTAAACATATAATTGAATTACTAAAAAGCTTCTGTATATACTGACTAAAAAGGAAACTGCTACATGTCAATTTGCAGTTCTTTCTCTGCTAGCTGGAAATTTATAAGACACTTTAGAATTCAATTATAACTACCTTGTTGGATTTTATAGCAACATATCAATACAGCTTTAACAGTGTGGTAGCAGCAAGACATATGCTACAGAGTTGGTGAAAATAACCCAGTCGGTTTTTGTCCTTCAGTCAGAGAAGACATTCTGTTATTAAAGGCAGTAATTTCCTTGTTTATAAAAAGATGTAAGCTTACCCTTCCCTCAGTATGACACAGTGGTTAAAAGTGCAGACACTGGACTCAGACAGATTTGGTTCTAATTTCAGCCCTACTGTATGACTTTAAGGCAAATTAAGTACTCAGAGTCTGAGTTTTGAGATAATAATAGAAACTAATTTATGGGATTGTTAAAAGAATTAAATAAGATGATACATAAAAGTCCTTAATGTAGTATCTAGAAAATTCTACTGTCTAGTAAGTATTAGCTGTCATTATTGTGAATATTGTTATTCACAAGGTAACTCATAATGTGTTCCTAGATACGATACCCCATCTTTCTTCCCAAACCCTCAAAAGATAATGACTTGATATCATAGCAGGGCCTCTTTACATCTTAGGAGAGCCATAGGAGTTTCCGTAGTGTAGTGGTTATCACATTCGCCTCACATCTTAGTAGAGCCTTGATACTTAACCATTAACATATCTTGATTCTAAACAAAGGTATGAAATAGTATAGGCCCTCTGTAACTCAAGAAATGGGTTGCTGCTCCTCATCTTTTATTCTGTTAAACATTTGCTTTTTGTGAAGTTCATAAAATGCACTTTATTCATTAAATCATTTTGTATTTACATATGAACAATTCTTATCCTAAAGTTATTTTAGAAGTTAGGAAAATACTTTAAAATAACACAAACATATTCGTTTTTGTCTTTTAATGAAATCATGGATCTTGACCTCTAGAATTTTTTTTTTTCTTTCATTAAAACAAATCAAAACCCAAAAGTCTCTAACATGGCCTCTCAGCAAGGCTGGAATAAGACTTCTAGAATGCCTAATCATTGACGATATTATGTAATTCAGACTAAAAACAGTACTAAACAATAAAGTAAGTGTAAGGGAAATCCAACAAAGTTCTGATTTTTCCTATCATATCTATTTTTTAAAAAACTCTTAGATATTACATCTTTCCCAAAATACTTTTCCTTGTTTTTTTGTGACCCATCTTTACTGGTGCTCTCACCACATGCTTAGTTAATCCTTTGGGTAACCCACGACCACCTCTCTGGATATCAGGCTTATAGTATGTGTCAGCTTGATACTGTATATGTTGGTTAGTTGTCCTCTTGATTGCCCTGTTGGCTTGGCTGTATTATCATTTATTTTGGCCCTGTTAACCCAGACAAAGCCTGTGCAGAGGACATTCTCTGGCCACTGGGCAGAGAGGCTTTTTGTATCTTCTCCAGCAATCCATGGACACCCTTCTATCATCTTGGAGAATTTGACTTGTTAGAGAAGATAAAAGGAGAGCCTTCTCACCACTAGTGGGCTGTATTTAACTTCCTTGTATGAATTCTGAAGCTGACCTCACATAAAGACAGTATATATATATGTAGGTCTAAACTGAAGTGTACTTCAGTGATCTGATTGCCCCCACCTAGAAAAAAGAACAGCCAAACATATATGACAGTGACTTTCACCTTTAATCTAGTATACTAGATAAAATAATGTATATTTGTTCAGATCAAAATAAAAAGCCAAGGGCAGTGGCACGCACCTGTAGTCCCAGCTACTCAGGAAGCTGAGACCAGAAGATCACCTGAAGCCAGGAGTTTGAGGCTGCAGTGCACCGTGATCATGCCTATGAATAGCCACTGTGCTCCAGCCTGGGCAACATAGGGAGACCTCGTCTCTAAAAAATAAAAAAATATATAAAAATAAAAAACTCTGGGGAAGTTCAAAGTGCTTATGAACCTAGCCTAACTGATTTTCAGTACAGCTACGGAGGGATTTTAGATTTCTCTGTATTAGAAGCATTTGTTGTGATAAGGGGACTCAGAAAGAGAACTAACATTTCTTGAGCATTTAGTCTGTGCTAAGTGCTAACATAGGTTATCTCATTAAGAAACATTAGATGTCTAGGTGTTACTTGTAGACTAGTAAATTGTGCTAGCCAGAGAAAAACATCTGATTCTCCTCCCACCCAAATGATAATTTGAGGAAACCAAGACCCTAGATTGCCTAAAGTCTTTTGTCTGTTTATAAATCCAAAGCTGGATTTATAATTTTTTTTTACATCATGGGCATGGGATGAATGTCTCTGTTTCTCAGTTTGGTTTAAAGACACCAGCTTTCTGAATGGGACCTACTTCTTTTGGGTTAGTGACAGCCTACCAGTTAGCTAGAAAGATATTGTGCTAAAAGAGTGATTCACTATACCAGGTAGCATTATCAAATTACTTAGTGTCCAGTAGGTAGGTCAAATCTATTTTATTTATTATATGAAGCATTGAGTAGTGATAGCATAGTACATTTAATAGATTGGAGTTAGATTAGTCAGAATTTATCTTAACCATTTCCTAGTGGGCAGAGAAATTTTTTGATCAAAATATATTCTGTGGTTTCTGACTGTAATTAAAAGCAAGGGACAGAATGTTTTTTTCCCTCCTTCCCCAAGTATTATATGTTCATTTTGTGTCTTATGTGTGGATATAAACATTACAGAGAAAAAAAAAATTTAAAAAGCCCACTCTTAATCCCATCCCTAGGGATAACCATAATAAAAATTTGATATAAAATCTTTCCCTCATGCTTTAGTCTATGAATATATAAGTATGCATTACTTATCTATATACATATATATGTATGTATATATATATTTTTTTGAGACAGAGTCTCACTCTGTTGCCCAGGCTAGAGTGA
>VBSM01000662.1:10771992-10803945 GCA_008086735.1 Cheirogaleus medius
AAAAAAAAAAAAAAGAAGAAGAAAAAGAAACAATTCATAAACATTTCTTTTGGATTTGCAGTGATTTTTGCACATTTGATTAGTTTTGTAACTTCCATGAAGGAATGCCTATAGTCCTGTTGGTGGCAGTAAAGCACCGCTACTTGATATGGAAATGGAATATGTTAATGAAAGCGCAGCATTTTGAATTCTGTGACAGTAGTATTCCTTTATTTTGATTTCCTCTTCCAATATCATTTGTCATTTTACTGTTTTATTTGTTTTTAACTTTTCTCTGTTTTCAGCATGATGACAGGCAATTTTAAGATGCTATATAGTAAATATTATAACAAACCAACAAACACAAATACTGGGCTTCTAACTAATGTAAGATACTTAAGGAATTTTAAAGTTTTAAAGTTTCAGAAATAGGCTGGGCATGGAGGCCCATGCTTATAATCCCAGCATTTGGGGAGGCCACGGCAGGAGGATCACCTGAGGCCAGGAGTTTGAGACTAGCCTGGGCAACATAGCGAGACCCTTGACTCTATGAAGACATTTTTTTAAATTAGCTGGGCATGGTGACAGTTGCCTGTAGTCATAGCTACTCAGGAGGCTGAGGCAGAAGTTTCATTTGAGCCCAGGACTTTGAGGCTGCAGTGAGCTATGATCACACCACTACATTCCAGCCTGGGCGACAGAACAAACCCTATCTCTAAAAAAATTAAGTTTCAGAAATAATGCACTTTATGAAATATGGATCTATATCAGAAAAAGTGTATATCATCACAGTACCATGCATGTACTATATAACACCTTAAATTGTTAAAGCAATTTCTCTTTATTTATTTCTCATAAGACAATCCAAAATGCCAGGAAAGGAGGACAGTTGAATAAACACTTCATGTTCTTGGCTCTAAGTGATCAGTAATTAATTTGAACTTAACATATCCTCTATGATGTCACTTAACAGAGATAAGGATAAAATCCAGTGTCCTTCTTGTCCTATTTTTGTAAACAAAATAAGTACTCATTCAAGCTTTCATCCTTTTTACTTAAAAGTCTCTCTCCATCTTTATCTTCCTTTGCTTTGCTCTTATCTTTACTAAAGATATGTTGTGCCTTCATTCCAAGGCTAACTTCCCATCTATGTCCTTAATCCCATCTTTCCTGCCTCCCTTTGGAGAAGCCTGTGATGGCTGGCTAGTTCATTTTTCAACAGGTATTCACTATTGACAGGCCCTGGGTACGTGTGGGGAGATACAGGGATGACATTCTGTGTCTTCAGTTGTCATGAGTCTAATAGAGGAGGCAGACAAAAAGACAATTATAATTCAGTGTGATTGATCCTGGGTTTCAGAAGGGCACTTTGGGAGCCCAAAGGCAGGATGCCAAATTCATTGTGGGAGAACTAGGGAAGATTATCCAAAGGTGGCAGCTAAACTGAGACTAAGGCATGAGAGTGAACAGCACGCAAAAGAAGAATGAGGAAGAACGGCTGAGGCAAGTCCTTTGCTATACTGCATTTGTGGGTGATGCACAGGGTGAGGTTCTGAAGGGCTTTCGTTATGTTCCATTACATTTCAATTTACTATGGGATTTTAATCAAGTCATCTATCCTATTAACACTTAATATCTTCATTTATAAAATAAGGGGCAGGGAAATATGGTTTCCAAGCCTCTAAATTTCAGTCATGCTAATTGTGTCAATCTGTGCTATATGTGTGCATATGTACGTGTGTGTATTTATATGTATATATGCCTTATAAAGCTGTCAGTCTTTTAATGAATAGATAGAATCATCTTATAATTAGCACATCTGTTAGTGTCTGAATTTATCTTTGTCTTATAAAAAAAGAGTTTATAGAACAATATAATAAAATTAGGAGTAAAAGAATATTTCATTTATTATACTAAAAATAATACCATAAAGTTGTTTTCAGTTCTTTATAAAAGCCTCTTTAGAACTATGCTTGAATGTGAACAAACCCATTTGTTCTAAATTAGTGAAGTGCTAGTGTGTATGTGGCAGTAGGTGTCTAGTGCTCACACCTCTGTACTATGGTCATTCTATCAGCTATAGCCAGATACCCAAGTATTATGTTGGATCTATGTAAAAAATATGACAACTCCTATCAGCAACTATATAATTGTGCATCATTCATACTTTTTTTGAGCTCTCAAATGCATTTTTAAATGTTTAATAAACAAAATTAATAGTAATATACTTACTATTTATTAAGCGTTTAAAATGTACCTGGTGCTATGCTAAGCACTTTTAAGCTGATTTTCTTGGCCTTTAATTTTTTTATTGTATTAAAATATATATAACATAGAATTTACCATTTTAACTATTTCTAAGTATACAGTTTAGTGGTATTAAGTGCATTCACACTGTTTTGCCACCATCACCACCATCCATCTGCAGTTTTTCATCTTGCAAAACTGAAACTCCCCATTCCCTCCTCCTCTCAGCCCCTGGCAACCACCATTCTGCTTTCTGTCTCTATGAGTTTGACTACTCTAGGTACCTCAAATAAGTGGAATCATATATTGTGGTCCTTCTGTGTCTGGCTATTTTAGTTAGCATAATGTATGACCCTTAATTTTAACTATAGGCCTATTACTGTTAATACTATATTACTATTTTAACAGTTTAATCCTATTACTGTTAATACTATATTGACTCCCTGGTATGAGTCAATATTTTCATTTTACAGATTGGGAAATAAAGGCTTAGAAAATTTACAAAACTTGGCTGAAGGCATTCGGTTAGGCAGATGACACACCAGAATCACAACCGGGCCTGTCTTACTGCAGAGCCAGTGTTCTTAACCTCTGAGCTACGGTGTGTGGGTGTGTTTTAAACCTTATAATAACACTGTGAAGAAGAGATTATCATTCCACTTAGTACTCCAACCCAGTAGCCCTCATTTAAAATTCCATGCCCTTTTATATTGGACAGTAGGAGACTCTTAAATTATAGTGAAATCAGTCTCCATTTCACAAGTCCATATTGACATTGTACTATGAGTGAAAAGACAGGTGTTTTTTTTAATGCAAGTTGTTTGAAAGCTACATGTTCAAAGATGTCCCAATTAAAAGATGTCACTGGTTGAATAGGACAGAAGCAGAGCCAGAGCAACTGAGAACCATTGTTATATCAACAAATAATTGAATTTGAGCTAATGAAAACAAACTCACTGTCAAAAATGATCATAAAAATATTCTCTGCTCTTTACTGACTAGAATAATATTTGATTCCTGAGTTCTTCCTATCTACTTTTTCTTTCTTAGTCTGTAAGATATATAAAGTCATCCCTGGATGCTGTTTAGTGCTCTAGTCAAACTCCATTTCACCCTGACCAATCACTGTATGTGAGCTGATCATAGGGAGATATTATTGGGAGACTTTTGTCAGAGAATGTCACTGCTCAATATGTTTTTATGATCCTTTTTATCTGTAAGAGTTACTGGTATTACTTTTTAGCATGAAATAGACTAGTTTTGTTCATTAAAGTGTTGATTGTTTGATAACTCACTGTGGGAATCGATTGATATTGTCACAATAATATAACCAATCAGAGAAACTCTGAAGTGTATACAAATTTATTTGCTTTTGGTTTATGCAAGTTGAGAAAACGCTGAAATATGCTCTTTTTGCTGGAAATACAATAACTAAAACCCCTATAGTCTTGCTATTCTTTCTCCTTTGTTGCTTTTCTTTGACTAAGAGAATTTGGTTTGAGCAAAGCTAAATGAATTTAGAACAAAATCATTTATTTCTGGCATATGTAACCTTGACTGATAAGATTTTTATTTCTATTTAAAAAGAGAAAGAGTACATAAAAGAGAAACCATAAAAAATACAATGGTTTAAATAAAATGATTTATTTCTCTCATGGATACCAGTCCTCAGAGAAGAGGAATGGACCAAAAAAGCAGGTAGCTCAGCTTCATGAGTTCACTCAGGGACTTGGGTTCTATGTGTCATTGTTCTATTATCCCTTAGGATGTTGTCCTCTTCTGCGTGGTTAAAGTTAGATCAATGCCACATCCATATTTCAATTCTGAGGAAGAGGAAAATTTCAAGCAAAAGTAGAGGGAAAGCAATTTCCGTTTAAGCAAACAGTGAGAAAGTTGTATACACCACTTTTATTCACATTCCATTGACAAAAATTTTGTCCATGGCCATACTTAGCTGAAAGGAACTAGGAAATATTGTCTGTAACTCAGTAGCCATGTGCCCTGTTAAAATTTGTATACCTATGAAAGGAGGAGAAAACGTTCTTAGAGAAGAGTTAGCAGTCTGTCATAGTTTACCTACTGGCCATTTGTTAGCTGTGATCATTTTATTCTCACACACAGACATTCCCTCCCTCCCAAGGGAGACATTCCACGGCTCCATTCAGTTACTTCATCTGCTCAAAGTTACCTGGATGACGCATATTCCTGTTTTTCAGTCTTTCAGACCTGGATGGTCCCTCAAAGTCCACTGACAAGTTATCTGCTCATTTCCTATCCAGAGTACAGATATGGTAGGAAAAAATATATTAATAACTGCAATAAAAGCTGTCACTCAGAAGAGGGAAGAGTGGGAAACTTGTCACAGTCAGTAGTTCATAGGAATTTCAAAGATTCCTGCTGTAGCAGTGGAGAAGGTTTCTTGGTTGGCCTCTCTGGCTCTTCCCTGGCTCTAGCCTCTAGGAACTACACCATTATCCATTGTCCTCCATGGCCATATCTAGAGTTGATGTTAGAGAATATACCCTCCTTAAGGGTAGCACAGTTTTTAAAACTTGCTACTTGTGGAGATTTGGAAGTCTGAGAGTTGTTTTAGTGATCAAACAAATATAGACTTTTTTTAAGGCCAGACTTTTTATTTCTTCTGGGAAATGGTTTTCTCGGTACTTTTGTAGGCTTTTGGTCTTTTTGCTTCCAGGCAGTTTCTTCTGAGTAAACAAATCCAAAGATTTCTTCTAAACATACCTCTTAAGTCTTCTTGTTTTATTTGTTTGTTTATTTTGAGTGGTCTATCCCGTCTTCCCCCATTTTAATGGTGGTTACTCTGAGGCCAGATAAAACCACAAACTTTGGTGAGAAGGCAGTACCATTAATTTGATCTTTGCCTTTTGGCTGACTCTGTGTTTTTGCTGATAAGTCTTGATAAGAGATACTTGTGGGAAATGTAGAATTTTAATCTTTCTGTTTAAGGACAAGTAGCTGGATAATCCCAAGGCCTCAAATCACTCTGCTTAATCAGTTTAGATTTTAGACCACTCACTTTCCAAACACTTTCTTTGGAGTGACAGGTATCATAGGCACATGGTCTTTCTTTCAAGTTATCAAAGGTAACAATTTAACCAAATATTGTTACATACCAGAAAAAGGAAAGATAGCATAGTTTTCCAACCTGCAATATTTGTTTTCTTGCCTTGTATTTTACTCTACCACAAGGCCAAGAAACATATTTTAAGTTTTTATTTTGGCAGCACATCACTTATGGGTACCAATTTCTGTATTAGAATATAAGCTAAACTGCCATATTAAATAGATCCCAAAATACAGAGGCTTGTATGAGAAATATTTCTTTTTCCTCTTTATGTGTCAGTATGTAGAGATAGCCTGTGGTCCATCCCAGTGCCATGAGATCACTCACAGACCCGCACTCCTTTCACCCTGTTGTTCTACAGCGGGGCTTCTCAAGTTCAGTGCTAGTGCTTCAGAAGGCTAATGTATGTGTAATTTGGGAACATGCTAGAGAGAAGAGGGAGTAGAGACAAAAATATTTGAAGAAATAATGGCTGATGTTTTTCCAAATTTGATGGAAACTATAAACACACAGATCAAGAAGTTCAGTGCATTCCAAGCAAAAAAAATAAAGAAAACTAGATCAAGTCATATGACGATCAAATTTCTCAAAACTGACCATAAAGAGAAAATATTAAAGGCATCTCTCACCCCCCCAAAAAAACACCAGATAATATATACAAAGGAGCAAAGATAAGTATGACAGCAGATTTATTCCTAGAAACAATACAAGTAATAAGACAGTGGAACAACTTATAAAAAGTGCTGATCCAAAAAACCCAAAATGTCTTTCAAAAACTAAGATGAAATGCTTAGTATTTAAGAAAAAATCTTTTCAATACTAAAAATATCTCCTTTAAGAATAGGACCATTCAAGCCCTATAGGAGCTTTTGCATACAGTGTTTTCAAGTGCTCATTCTGTCATGTCTGTAATCTGCAGCGCTTCTCCCCCGTTATGTGAAGACCATAAGTCTTACAGTGGGGACAGCTGCCACTGGGCTCCGTTGTCTTACATACAGGAGAATGCTTATGTATTAGACTTTTAGTAATAATTCTTGAATGTTGGCTAGATTTTTAGACTTTCACTTAAATACTAGAGCATCCCATGATCAGAGCATTATAACCTGATGTATCACTGATAGGAAAGAAGTAAACGTAAAATAAATAGACATTCAAATTTAATTATTTGATTACTTTTTTATCTAGCTTAGCTAACTCCATTTCGAGCATCTTACTCATTTACTTGTAGTCTTTATCTTCTCTAAATGTAATAGCTTATAGAGGAGACATATGGAAGAGTCTTCCCTTTACCATAGTGATTTCTGTGTCATTTTCTTGAATTTCATTTCAGTCCTGTTATTAGTAAATTCTCAGCATCTATCCTTTTAAGCAAATAAATTTGTCAATCAGATATTTTCTAAAAGGTATGTTTCATGTTAATGTTAGTTGAGGGGTATGTTGGCATTGTTTAAAAACCTTTGGGAACTTTTCAATATTTACTAGTTATAGCCAAATAAGTTACTTACATCAACACCTATACTTTATTTCCATGTCAAATGGAAAATATTGTTTTATCTGACACTCTTCTCCCCATTATATTTTATACATTAAAATACAAACTAAAATGATAACTTTTAGACTCTTACTGTCTCCATCCTGCAAAGTATGTGTGCCTGTCCATTGATTCACTTCCAGACAACAAGGCCTGTTTGATGATTAGAGCCCACACACTCCTCAAATCAAATTCGCTGTTTCTGAAGAAACATCAAATGGTACTGAGCATATTGCTAAATAACGTTGAGTTTTATTTCTTTTCTTACAACTTTTATGCTGTTTTACTATGATTTCTTTTAGAAACCTATAAACATTGCACTTGCTTTCATTTTGACTTTTCTTCTTACTAATTTAGACATTAAATAAAAGAGATATATACTACCCATCCCCTAGTTTAAAACATGTCTTTTAAAAAATTAAATTCATATTTTAATTTTATTTATAGTACATTTCTTCATTTGAGCATCATTCACTCATTCATTCATTTACTCAATATTTATTTAAATGATCTGTGCCCAGAGTGACTAAAAACTCTTGGGTACTAGAGATGCAAAAATGAGTATGTTGTGATTAATCTCAATCTCGGGTTCACTGAGAAGTTGGGGAGATAGACAGGTATACAAATAATTACTATAGAAGAGTTGTTATCATAGGGTCATAATGAGACAGAATGCAAGGCTGAGGAGGGAGGTGATGACAAGGATGACCTGAAAGAGAAAGTGATGTTTGACATTTGAGTCTTGAAAAATTAGAGAAAACAAGGAATGTTGTTTTAGGCAGAGCAGTATATGTAAATAACAAAAGCATTATAAAAAACAATATTTTGGGGAAGTTCCATGAGAATATTGGGCATGAAGGGTCAAGGTGACAGATGTGATCAGAAAGGTAGGATAGATCTAGCTTCTATGAAGGGTGTGTCTTGTGGTTAGGATGTGTGCTAACCTTCGAACCTATGGGCCATAAGATACCTTCAAACAATTACATGATATTATGTTTTAGGAAGATAATTTTGGAGACAGTGAGAAAGGCAGGGTGAAATGTGAAGAGACTGGTCATAAATAGGGAGACTAGTTAGGAGGCTGTTTGAATAGCTCAGGGAAGGAGTAATGAAGGCTTCCTTAACCAAGGCTGCAACAGTAGGGGTAGAGAGATAGGGGCAAACTGACCAGGTACTGTTAGGGAGACTTGGGAATAATTGGATGTGTGGGATGATGATGCTAAGAGTCATTATTATTGTCCACTTTTTTCTCTCTTTCTCTTAAAAACTTCTTTATCATGTTCTCTTTTGAATTTTAAGGAAAAAAGCTACTAAAAAGTGTTCTTTGTAGAGAAGGCAGTTTACTAGACCTTATCTCTTTCACTTATGGCTCATTTAGTGATAACCAGGGTATCCTTAAGCAATTAAATAGTGATACCAGATCAACTTCTGCATGGTTCAGCATTAGTGTATTATGGTTTGAACTTCATTGATAATTAGTCTTGTAGAGAAAGTGACCAAATCAAGTGATCTTTTAATCAACTTTGTGCCTTAAAGTCAGGAACTTCAAGAGAGCCACTGTGTTCATTTATCAGGGAACATTCTCCTAGAGTGCCATTTCCTGACTTGGTAAAGAATATTTTCTCTCCAGCAGTTTTATAGCAGTAAGTTATACAAAGGATTACATAATAAGCCACATGTACTTTGGAAACTTACACAGAAACAATGGATAAGTGTTTTTCCTTTGAGATACTTCTCAGATTCAAGTGTGGCTCTATTTCTGTGGCAACCCCACCAGTCCTGGCTCTCACATTTGGCTTACTGCAAGAGCTTTCTGATTTGTCTACCTTCAGTGTTTTCCTCTCCTAAGCTATCCTGCCTTCTGCTACCAGATTAATCTCTCTAAAAAATTATCTTCATAAGCATTACTCACCAGTTGTCCAGTGTAAGCTCATCCTTCTGGAATTCCATTTTCATCATAATCTGGCCTCAGATGTACCAACTGGCCTGAAATGTACCTACTGGGCACATGATTACATATCATCATGTGGACCCCAATCATCCCAATCTGTGGGTTTTGTCTCCAGCATAAAGTCTATAATGCAGTTGAGGGTAGAGGACAAAATGTGTATTCTGCTGAGCACTGAGCATAGTTCTGGGCTTATGGTATATACACTGAGAATTGAATTTTTTTTTTTTTATCCTTTGCCCCTGAGCTCATTTATTCCACTCTATCCCTACTTGGTTTAAGAGTTGTTTCTAGTTGTTTTGTGTTGTTAATTTCCTTCTCCTTCCTAAAGTAGTTGGCAGTTATATAGCATGTATTATCAAAGCTTGCAGGAACACTTTAAATACCAATTTATGATATCTTTATTTTTAAATATAGAAGCTTCTCTCCTCTGTACCAAACACCACAGTGACTCAGCTACTTGCATGTGTAAAATGGTCTCTGCATTTTTCTGTGGCTAGTCTTCATGATGGTTATAGATCAGTAACAGCCTTTTGGGAAGCATAATGTTAGGTATTAATCATGGCATTCTTAAGGAATCACTGCAGTTAACCAGACAGACCAATTTAGTTGGACTGTGGCCTGTTTTCTTTAGTGTGTATAAACATGGGTTCAGGGGTAAAAAAACAACTTAACATTCAAGAAGGATATATTTAAGATGCTCTTAAATTTCCTAATTTTTAAATACCACTATGATTTTCTTTTACTGAGTTTCTTCATTTATGAAATTAAGATAACATAAGTATATCACCATAAGAACATATAGTAACTGAGAAGGATAAAGGTTACTCACATCTGCTGCATGGGAATAACTCAGTTCATTCCTCAGCAAACCCACAAGTTCCTGTGTTGTGGCCCTGTGTGGTCCCTTGGAGAGAGCAGAAGCAATAAATATTAAATCCATAAATATCAAGGGGTCACTTTAGTTGACTCTTGCTTGCTAAAGGAAAGAGAAATTCAAAGTCCTGTAAAATTATAATCTTTTAAAGCAAAAATGAGTGAATGAATGGAAGAAGCTGAGACAAGAATCTTATTTTGTGTTTATTTTCCTCTAAAACCCTTGTCAATAAAGGTTTTTTAAAGCTCTTTCTCCTTTCCACTGTGAGCCTGCCCTGATATTTTCTGCTTGCATAGAGAGATAATACATAAGAAAAAGGTAAGAAAACAATTGCAAGTAGTGATAAATGTCATGAAGGAAATAATAGAAGGGAATCTACTGTGTTGCTGTAAGAGGATGGTAAGAGAAGGCTTCTGTTAACAAAATGGCTTTGGAGTTGAATGATTCAGTAGAGCTAGCCATATGAAGATCAGAGCAACAGCAAATGCAAAAGCCCTGAGGTGGGAAAAGTTTCTTATGTTCAAACAGAAAGAAGACCACTGTGGCTGGAGCATAGTGAGTGAGTAAGTGAGATGTAGAGAGGAAGTAAATGTGGTTAGAAGGTAGGCAGGGACCAGATCAGTAGAGACATACAGGCAATGGTATAGTATCTGCATTTGGGTACAATGGGAAGCCATTATAAGTTTGAAGCAGGAAGAACTTTTATCTGATTTATGGTTTTTAAGACATCATTTTGATTAAGGAATTCTGGTACGTGGAACATAGGTTGAAAAGGGGTGACAGTAGAAGCATGGAGTGTACTTGAGATGTTGTTTCAGTAGGCCAGCAGGAAATGTTGGCAGCTTGGGCCAAGGTAGTGACAATAGAGATGGAAACATGGGACAGATTCAAAATACATTTTGAATATGGGGTAAAAGGACTTGTAGATGATTGAATTTGTGTTACTAAACGAAACTGGGGTCAGCTCACCCAGTGCAGCACAACTGGACACTAATGCTAAGATTCGCAGTGAGAGAAAGAAGGGCATTTATTGCATGACACCAAGCAAGGAGAACAGGTAGCTAACACTTAAGATCCGAACTCTCTGATGGCTTACAAGCAAGGATTTTTAAAGGCAGGGGCACATTTCAGGAAAGCGGAAGTTACAGGCAAAATCGTAAATCACTACATGAAGGTTATACATTGGTTTGGCCCAGAAAGACAGGATATCTTGACGTAGGGGCTTATGAGTCATAGATGGATCCAGAGATGCTTTGATTAGCAGTTGGTTAAGGAAGCAAGGCCTTGTCTGTGAACTTGGGGTCAGTGGAAAAGAATGTTACAGTTTGGCCTGTGGGCGTGACTCTTTGCAGGCCCCTCAGGAAGAAATTTAGAACAAAAAATAGTGATCAGAGATCGGTTCATCTGACATCTACATGGTAGTGATTGGCATTTTCCATCTGGTGGGGGCCTGGGTTTCTGAAAAACAACTCAAGAGTATAGGTTAACATGTTATTAATATCTTTTAGTTTCTATAAAGAACCACAACACCTTGTGACTCTAACTTGTTTGGGATACAGTTGTCTTCTTGCTTACTTCTCAAGGCTAGATAGATGCCTGGGATTTCCCTTGAAGGGACTCAAGACTTTTCCTTTATGTCCATGCTTGGGGGCCTGGCAGGCCCTTATGCTCGATCCCTGCTCCGTCTCATTTGGAAGGTTGAATAAAAGTGAGAAATCAAGGATGTTGTAGAGATAGGGCAAACTAATTTTGCAAAACATGAGCAAATCCTTTATTTAAGCCATGACTTTAATGCAACCTATTATAGGCATGAAATGAGATTGTGCAGGGAAGTGGACAGGACAAGTCTAGCCCACAACACCCTTCAATTCCTACTTCAACACCCTTTCCTTAAGAATTTGTATTCTCACTTTCCTATTTATTTTGGTCATCAAATCTAAAGCAAATTATTAGAAAGCTCATTGGTGAGTATTATATGAGATTCACTCATTCATCAATTTAGAAAATAATTTCTGAGCCCCTTCTACATATAGTCACTGTGCTGAGTGCTGGGAAAATACTGGGGAGTGTAGTGAATGCCATGCCTACTGCAGAGGAGGAAAAAATCATTTTCTGTCTACCCTTTAAGCGTTCTTACATGGGCTCCCCCCTGTAACAAAAGACAGATTAGCAAGAGAAAAACAAACAGTTTATTAACATGTATACATGGGGGGTACCCACAGAAATGAATAAATCCCTAAGAGGTGGCTTAACATTCAGGCTTAACACATAAACTGCCATGTGAGTTGTATTTAACTCATGTTAGTTTTAAGCCTGGGGCCTTGTGAAGCATGTGTAACTCACACCTCTCTTCAGCTTGGAAGTCATAAGAACTATTTTTCAAGTTGTGTATAATCCATGCACAGAAAACAATAAAAAATAACAAATTTTTCATTAAATTAGAAAGAATCATTTTATTTTCGGAGTTTTTATTCTATTTTTGTAATAAAACACTATGGCCCCAAGGAAAAAAAATTTTTCTAGTATGGCAGTCAATGTGTTAAATATCACCTTCAGCTGAAACAAAGAAAGAAGGGTGTGGGGAGGGGCAGTTATGGGGAGGTGACCAGAAAAGGCACAGTAAACAAGAGTAAGATTTGTTATGTAGATTTAAATTGCCATCTTCTCCACTGATAAGAGTCTCCTGTGATTTAGCATCCTTTTCTTCCTAGTACAGAGGAAAGACACCCTACAAATGGAGATTTCCTTTGTAGATTTAAATTTCCGTTACAAAAAGGTAACTTCAACTATGTTTTCAGAGCTTCTGAAAACAGTATGTGTTGTATCTCAAAATAATACTTATGCCAAAAAGGCATATTTTTGGGTGGCATATTCTGGTCTCCTACAGTCATATTTTGGAGTGGCATATTCAGATCTCCCATACTACTCTTAAGAAACTTTTCAAAAGGGAAGATTATTTCACTAACAATATAATTACATAAATAATCATTAAATTACACCTTGCATAGTGAAGAAGAATATTAAGACATACTATGAAAAAATTTCTTTATGATTAATATTTTCCTTACATGACCTAATTCATTCCCATCTTTCATCTTGTGAAAGAAAAAATTATCAATGATACTTGTTAAAGCATGGTAAAGACAGCTTTATTCAGAACAATCACAATAGGTATAGGGATCACTGCAACAGGGTCTGGCCATGGGGGAGAGAGATTGGGCTTGTCATCCAAAAGAAAACCAGGTTGGCTAAATAGTAGAAAGGAGAGATTTATTGGCAATATAAATTTGCAAACTGGAAAGAGATAGTCTCAGGTGTGTATTTAAGGTGCCCTCTCTTTGAGGGGGGAAGGGGCAGGTTGGGATTTTATGCACCTGGAGTCTGTAATACATAACAGAGTCATATATATTCAGCAGGTTTATGGGAAGAGCTATACATATTTATGAGGTGAGCCGAGTGCATGTGCAATCAGTAAACATGTATGTAACATACATTCCATGTTTATTTTGGGGGGTAGCATCAAAATGAGGTGGAATTTGGTTCTCTCTCTCTTTTTTTTTTATTTCAGCATATTATGGGAGTACAAATATTACTGTCACGTATATTGCCCATGCCACCCCTCCCCCCGGAATTTGGTTCTTTATGTCAAAAGATGAACTATAGGACACAAAGGCAGTTTTTGGCTTAAGGTCTGCATTTACTTATCAGAAGAGAATATAAGGCTGGTCCTCTGTCCAATCAGAGTTGTAGTGGTCCGGTTGTAAATCAGAATTAGGAGTGGTCTGATAGCTCCTATTGTTAGGGAGTTCAGCAAGAGTGTGGTCTCTTTTGTAGCCATAGGAACTTAGAAATTTGCCATGCCAGCCAGGCCCTGAGCCCGTGACTCAAAGATAACTTTTGTTTCCTTAACCTTAAGGTTCATCTTAATTGATACAGGGGCATCTGTTTTGGTCTCTCAGATCACAGACTCAGTTCCAAACACAGCATGGGCAAGTGGGAATTTATAGCTAGGAAGCAGTGTGAGGGTCATTGGATGGGAAATTACTGAGAATAAATACCAGAGGTAAAGGGCCAGGGTGATGAAGCATCACCTGAGGGATGGAAGAGGATGAGGAACCTGATCAGATATCAAGGATAGTCAGATATTAAGGATGGAGGGGAGGAGGAGTTTTGCTAAACTGACTTAGCAGGTTTCTTTGCTAAAACTGGATTTTATAAAGAAGTGTACAGATGAGCCTAGCAGAAAGTTCAGAAGGCTGAATAAAGTTTGGCCAAGCAAAGAATCTTTGTCAATCTGCCCACCTGTGATTTCTAAACCCATCCCTGTGCTCCAGATTCATACTTCCCATGGCCTATAGAACATCTCCAACAGATTGCTGTATATTCCTTCTTAACTCCATTCCTCATCCGTTCTTTCCTGTCCCCAGTACTTTCCCTTTACTATTGCCTATCAGTTAATATCTTTACTGATCTTGGGGGGAAGTCTTTTCCTCTACCATCTTGAATTGGTTTGGTTGGGGGCTTGCTAATTAACTGACAATAAACAGATTAACAGGAACAAAGACCAGGTTTATTATGTGCACACAGGCAGAAGTTGCCGAAAACGAATAACTCACTAAATAGCCAGAGATAAAGGTTTATGTATCAGTTTAACAAAAGAGAAAGGGAGAGTTTAGGGCTTCAGTGGGAAAGTATGGAAGGTTCTGTTGGGCTTTTTGATGCTAATAGACAGATGAATTCCCACTTCTTGCTAAGGGTCAGTCTTTTCCCAATTTGAGGATTCCCTGGAAGGTGGTCAAAGGCAGCTGTATTTTCAGGAGGCTCTGCTTATGTTTAGGTAATGTTTCTTTCTGTAGCTGCTGGTTGTCCAGGTATTTTCCGATTAAAGTAATAGTCACACCACTTTGGCGGGCTATTAATTCCTTCACTGTCATTCCAGTTTACCAAGCTAAGAATGTCATAGACGTTAATAACAATAGCAACTTCATAAGATTACTATTAACCCCATTTTCTTAATGAAAAGGAGACTCAGGTGAATTAACTTTCCTGAAGTCATATAACTACTACCAAATTTGGAGTTTAAACCCAGTTGTCTCTGACATCTCAGTTTGTGTTCTTTCTATGGCAACATTTGAAGGATTATTAAAATTTTTAAAGGAAAATGATGGAAGGGAACATTCTAGAAAGAGGGAAGAGCATTTTAAGAGGCTTGGGAATATTAAATATTAAAGTACCAACAGCTCTAATTGAAGAAATGCTTATCTGTCCCTCCTATGGATAATATGTTATCCCTTTTGAATGCTGAAACATTTCAGCAAACATTTGTGAGGTAGCCACCATGTGTTGAGCGACTGCCCTCTGCTAGGTTTTAAGACAGAAAGAAGGAAAATACATGGTACTGTCAACCTTAATGAGGGACAGAGAGACCGACTCTACAAAGCACGGGCTTTATATTTGGGAATAGCAGGAGAATTGCAACTTGGGAAATGCGTGCTGTGATAAATCATAGGCATAGTGGAGAAGGTGGGAGCAAGGGGAGCTTTATAAAGACAGAGTAGAAGTCTGTGTAAACTGTATGTGAGACAAAGTTTCCATGTTGCATATGAGGCTGCATATTTTCAGTAAGGAGGTAGATACAGTTTGGGAGTTCTTGAGAGAGGGCTGATCTTGTGATTGGATTGCCTGCTAACAAAACAGGACATTTATACAATCACCAAGGTACAGATGCTGCTCTTTCAGCCTAAGTTTTTCCTTTGTTTCCTTTTTCTTTTTCTCTATTTCTTTTGGAACTTGATGTAGCCCCTTAATATGTTCATAGTTATGTGCCCATGTAAATCCTGTTGTTTCCACTAGACTAATTTCATTACCTTCTAGAATTACTTTCTTCCTTCATTATTTTAAATTACTCAAATTAGATTTAAAACACTTAAATATCAGATGTGTAGTTATCCAAAAAGTATAGTTGTGATTACCACTTACTAATGTAGGGAAGGAAAAATATCTCTTTCCTTCTATCCTTCTAAATTCTTGGCTGGGGCCTCTATAACAAAAGACAGATTAACAAGAGAAAAACATACAAATTTATTTAATATGAGTTTTATATGACACGGTAACCTTCATAAAGAAGTGAAGACCCAAAGAAATGGTTAAACCTGAGTGATTTTATACAAGGCTTGGCAAAGAATGAAGAGTCATGGAAATATGTTACAGGACAAAGAGTATGAGCTAAGAGTAGTAAACTGGGGGGATATTTAGCAAGGCCTGTTTATTCAGATTCCTCCCAGCATCCCTAGTCTTCAGAGTTAAGGATGCTCCTTTCCTCCAGGTTTCTAGGTATAATGAGTGCATCTGTTACATGAGGGTCTTAAAACCTGCTTCAGGGGAATAGGGCAGGGGAGCATCTTTCCTGACATTTCTCAAATTCCTTCAGTTTAAAATATTCAGTATGCCAAGATGCCATATTTTAGGGTAGCATGTCCTGAACTCCATCACTAATTACATGACTTTGAGCAAGCCACTTAGATTTTCTAAGCTCAGGTATCTCTTATGTAAAATGGTCAAAGTTGGTTGTTAAGATTAAATGCAATAACGCATGCTAAGAGCTTAGCATATAGTTCATGGCTCTTAAAATAGTGAATAAAGACTCATACTTTTAGGCATTTATATATTTATCAAGAGCCTATGATGTGCAGGTTGCTCTATTAAGCCTTGCCTGGAACAAATATGAGCATGTGATAAGTATAGAAGCCCATTAAGCAGGGAAGACCCGTATGCGCTTGTTCAATTGTTGTCATCGTGTGAGACAGCCTGTGGCAATACTGAGTGTGGACAAGTGCTGAGCTCACAAGGGAGGTGGAGAGGGAACAGATCACCTCCAGTAAAAATAGAGGAAATATCACCTCCACTTTTACCATGCTGCCACCTCTGAAATTCTACCGAATCCATTTGAAGCCGAGAGAGAGAGAGAGAGAGAGAGAGAGTGTGTGTGTAAGTGTAAGGGGGGAGTGGGGTAGAAGGAGGCAGTACAATCTATTACCACCTTTGTTTCAGAACAGGGACTTGTCCATTTAAAAAAATGAATGTCCTCATCTTGATATAGTCATTTTGTAGAAACAAATTCTTTTGCTAATACATAGGTTGACCCATATAACTCCTCTACTGAAAATATTATTTTTCACAGTGACAGCTGTTAAACTATACCTAACATTCTATGTAACATGAAGATGGCAGAGATTGCAAATTTAATAGAGTACTGGACATGGACCATAGGAAGAAAGCAGAGGCAATTCACAACTTTTAGAGATAAGTACAGCACCTCATTATTTTTAACAACAATGACAATACACATACATAGAGATAAAAAACAAAATGCTGGTCTAGCTTGAGAGAATCAAAGAATAGTCTAGATTCTATATGTCATAATTTTATCTGATCAATTTAAAATTAAAGAACAGCCTTCTGCTAACATATGTTTATGCCTTCTGCTTAAGCTTGAAAATAAATAAGAGCTTTATACACACTGCCCAGGGAAGAGGATGAAAGAACTGAGATAGCATTCCATTTTCAAGCCTGTGTCACTAACATGGCTTCAAGAAAGCAGCTCATATATAGACACTGGCTGAGCTGCTAGGGGTGTAGCTTCCTGAACTGTTTAATTGAAAAAGAGAGTGCTTATCAGTTAAAAACTGAGAAGACAGATGTGCTTTATTATCACAAATATGTGTTTAGAAGTCACTATTCTCAAGGCCAACTTTTGGATAGCCCCTCTCAACTAAAATCTAAGAATCTTAGATTCTTTCATGGCAGATGGCAGGCTCAGGCTTCAGACCAATTCCACTTAGAATAAAATGGTGAAGCATAGTCTTCCTAATGAGATAGTTTCTTTATGGGCTACATTAATTGAAAGATAGCAAAGTACAGTGCAGGAAATGCTAGGTTCTCTGCCATGCATCTATGCTCTGAGATCTTGGCTTCCTGACTCTGCCTCTGACAAGTTTTATGATCATGAGTGGTTACTTATCTGCTGCCTAAGTCTTTTCATCAATAGGATAAACATGTTAGACCTTAATGTTTTCTAGAGTCCAACAAGAATCCATTATTTTATGATTCTGTAATTATATCTAGAGTATCCTTTTCAATGTGGGCAGCACGGTGAGAGACACTGTCCAAACAGCTGTGTCCTTGGAGCAGCAGGCAGGATTGCAAAGATTCTAGAATGGTCCAGAAACTAGCTCTTAAGGAGACACAGTTAGCAGCAGGAACAATTAGCTTGGAGAAAATAAAATTAAAGAACTCTTCAAATATTTTAATTAATGTCACATAGAAAAAAGAAATTGACTTATTCTGTGTTGTTATAGAATATGTAACTAAGGGAGATCATGTATTAAGTGCTCTAACCACAAAAGGAAAAAAAAAACAAAGGGGATGGGAGGAAATTTTTACACATGTTGAATAAGTTTATGGCGTTGGTAGTGATAATGCTTTCGTGGATGTATACTTACATCAAGTTGTATACATTAAATATCTGCAGCTTTTTGTATATCAGTCATGCTTCAGTAAAGCAGTTAAATATATTTATATATAACCAAGCCTAGTGACTAGAAGTTTCAGATGTCTGGATTACTATATATAGTAACAACTATGTATAGTCTGTTTCTAAATGTCCAGTAATAAAATAGACAGCCTCTTGAGCTACCTGTCAATGATGATATAGAACAGAGACAAAATAACCAACTCACTATAGGCTATAGAGAGGCTAGAGAAGATAGTTCTTATATTAATGAAGGAATTACACTAGAATCTGATCACAAGGATAGATAAGAACATATTAGTGATGCTGTCAAAGCTATTAACAATGTTATTAAATTGCTTTTGGTAGGGGAAAGTTCTTTCTTCTGTATAAAAACAAAAACAAAAATCTTCCACAGTTATGCCTTAAGTCTTACAAGAGGTTAGAACATTCCTGAAAAACTAGGTAAATGTGCAATATATTGCAGGAATCTTTTTTTGCTTTGAATTCCTATAGACTTGTGACCTCAACCATAGTGTTAGATAATTATATAGTATCTTTTACTTTGTACTCTTAATTTTTTGATATGAATTCCAATTATAAAATAATGAGACTCATTTCCCTGTGATATAACTTATAAGCTCAGTCTCATTACATTTCATTTTAGCCTTTCTTCAAGAAGCTTGAATACTCTATAAAGTTAGAAGCAGCATCTAATACATCTTTCTACAAACAGAAGCATGTAGTACAGTGTTCAGCAGAATCAAGACTTGAATGGTAGAAATAGTATTAGATGTGTAGGATTTTATAGGACCAAGATACCAATACTACTACTCACTGTGTTATCTTTATTTGACTTGTTTGTTGGATGTTAGGAACTTGACAAATTATTGAGGGTTTATCTTTTAAAAAGTAGTCTGGTAGGAATAACTAGAGAATTAAGTTTTTGCAGTTTTACCTCTCCTAGTAAAGAAGAGCATGGATCCTTTGCTACTTGCTATTAGGTCATTAAATATGAAATATCCTATTTTGAATTAAAGTGTAGTTTATTGTATCTCAAACAAGAAGCAGTACAATTAATCAAAGTATGCATCTAAACTGTCAACACAGTTTTGCCATCTTAACAGTAGCTTGTGTATGCCAGCAGTAAAGAAGCCTGGAGAGCAAGTGGCAATGAAATCACGAAAAGCATTTTCCACAGCTTATTGAAAATTGAACATTTTTACTTGCAAGAAGTGGTCCAAAGCCTGGAAGAAGTGGTAGTCAATTGGTGCAAGGTCTGGTGAACATGGTGGATGATGGAGAGTTTCCAAGTCCAGCTTCTGTAGACTGAGCAGCCTTGTTGTGCAACATGTGGTCAAGCACTGTCTTACAAGAGGGTTGGCCTATCTTTATTGACCAATCTTGGCTGTTTAATGGCAAGCATCTTCATGATTTTGTCCAATTGGTTACAGTAGACATCACTGTAATTGATTGACCAGGTTTCATGAAGCTGTGATAGATAATACCAGCACTGGACCACCAAATAGACACCATTAGCTTTTTTTGATGAATATTAAGTTTTGGACTGTGTTTCAGCACTTCATCTTTATCCAGCCATTGTGCCAAATGTTTGCATCTGTCAAAAAGAATCCATTTTTCATCACACATAACAATATGGTGTAGAAATGGTTCACCTTTATATTGTGACAGCAAAGAAAGGCAAGCTTCAAAAAGATTTTCCTGCTGATGCTTGTTTAATTCATGCAGAACCCATCTGTCCAGCTTCTTTACCTTAGTGATTTGTTTCAAATGGTCCAATATTGTTGGAATAATAATGTCAATCCTTGCTGCTAATTCATGTTTAGGTTGAGATGGATTCGCTTCCACTACAGCTTCCAGCTCATCATTATCCACCTTGGTCTCAGGTTGCCCACGTGACTCATTTTCAGGATTAAAATCACCAGAATGGAACTGCTCAAACCATTGACATACGGTGTGTGTGCGTTCATTAGCCACATCCTTCTCAAACACTTTGTTGATACTTCGAGCTGTCTGCGCTGCATTGGTTCCATGATGGAACTCATATTCAAAAATAACACAAATTTTTGACTTATCCATAAATTGCTCTAAAAAAAACTTGACGGATAATCATAAGCCAAACATGTTTGAAAGACTGAGGATGTACCTTGACAATAAAAATAAAACAGGAAGTATCAAAATGAAATGTCAGTACTGTCAAACTTGGTACTTAAGGAAATCGGACACTTCATACTTAATAACCTAATATTAATGTTGTCTGTATCTTAAAAGTGAACTGAAGAGGCAGGTGGTCTGACGTAAACTACTTTTATCATTGTGTAGCCCTCTTTCTGTTGTTAATACTAATATATCCAGAGGTTTTTTTGTCTTACTAAACTCTAACCCAGATGAACACAATGCATTTTACATATTTTATCCTCTTCTACGTAGCTTCCTGGAAAGAATTTTTTAAAAAAACAAAAAACTATTAGTTATGGAGCACCTACCATGTGCTAGGCACTATGAGAGATTCCTTCATATGCATTAACTTATTAAATTTTCAGAGCAACTTTGCTAGGTAGGTGATGTTGCCATTTTATAGAGGCTCAGAGTATTAACTTACCCATGTCATACAGCTAGTAAATGTGACTAAAAGATGATGTAATAAGCAATACCCTGTTTTGCTTTTAGAGAAATATTTAATTCTCATTATTCTTGGATTTGGATCCAGGCCAATCCTACCACTACTTCTATCTACATCTACTGTGGACAACAAAGATATGCTTACTTCAAAGCACATTTGTTCCTTCTTTTATAGTATCCATCCCACCCTGCTTTATCATTGTATTTGGATACCTCCCTGATTTTAAGCTCCTACAGGTCAGAAAGTATTTCCTTTTTCATCTTTGTAACTACTTAAGTAACTACCTAGCATGTTTTGTTATACTCAGTTTTCTTAATGATAGGTCCCTGAATTAAGTCAAGTATGCTTCTCATTTTACAGTGGAAGTCTATATAAGTCCTAAAGATGTCCGGCAACCATGACACATCAGAGTGGCTCAGGAAGAGCACTCTCAAGTGCAAGGCTCTTCTTAGGACTGCCTAAGAAGTCCCACTGACCCACCTCCCTCCAGCACTCCAGAGAATGACACTTCCAGTCATTATCCCTTAGCTTTGGGACCATTGCTTGGCCCTCTCCTTTACTCTCTCTCTCATTGAGTGTGAAAAGGTTTAGTGTATGCCACTCCAAAATATACCATTCTTGCATAAGGATTATTTTGAGCTAAAGGCAATTGAGAAAAAGCAGACATAGGATCAGCTCTCTATTATCCTTCTATCTGCCTGGAAGTCGAACATAAATTCCCCTTGTAAAAGTGCCTCCCCACACACCCACTTTCCTTACCAGCAAGAGATAACAGTTACCTTCTCACTGGAGATGAGATGGCACCAAGAAAGAATCTACACCAGGGGTAGATAACCTTTTCATGTTGGAAGGCCCCATTAATTTAGCTGTAATCAAATAAAGCCACATTCAAGAAACTTCAATTAGATATACTTAAAAATGTAAATTATTTTGTAAAAATCTCACTACTATGTACTTAATCTCAAAAAGTGAAAACTATTTGTTAATTTTACAGTTAACTAACCTTTTAATGACTTTGTGTGTCTGCTTTTTGTTGGAAAGCATTTGAATATTTGGTTGCAGCATGGAGGTCCACAGTTTCAATTGATTCTCTAGATCAGGGGTCCTCAAACTTTTTAAACAGGAGGCCAGTTCACTGCCCCTCAGACTGTTGGAGAGTACGCACTGTGGGCCCGGGACCAGTCGGCTGCTAAGCAGGACAGGCAGCGGAGACTGGATAAATGTCCTCGGCGGGCCGCATGTGGCCCGCAGGCCGTAGTTTGAGGACGCCTGCTCTAGATGGGTATCAGTCATTTGAGACCTTAAGGGTGTCTTGATTTGGATTAGGTAGGAGAATGTAGATTCACTGCAATAAGTGGTTGAAAAGCAAGAAAGCATTCTTTAGGCATGTTGCTGAAGGCTTGGTTATTCTGCCACAGTTTTCCGTATTTCAGTTGGATCTTAGCATCAAACAATGACTTTAAAACATCATCTACTGAGAACTCAATCAATTCCATCTGTAGTTCTTTAGGTGCCTTGGTGATATCAACTAGGTGAGGCTGAAATGCTAATTTGAGTGTAATGTCATGATTCTCAAAATCAGTGAACCTTTCATTGTATTTTCCAATTAATAGGTCTATAACAGCTGCATATTCTTCAAGTCATTCACACATATATCATCCTGCTCATCAATGACCTTTGCTAACTGAGGAAAATGTTGATGTGAAATTTCCTTTTGAAGAACTGTTTTGAAAAAGGATACATTTTTCTGAAATGCTTGGTTTTTTTTTTTTTTTGCCACAGATCATATATAGACTTAATTTTACCTTGCAAAGAAATATTGAAGTTGTTTTGATCTGACATGATATCATGCAGAAATGCTGTGTTCCTATAGAAATCTTCTTTCAATAATTCACGTTGCTGATTCTGTTCTTCATAAAATTTAATTATCTGTTCTCAGAAAGATAAAATTTTGGCTAATACCTGTCCTGTGATAGCCAACACACTTTAGAATGATACGGCAAAACTACACTGAATTCTTTATTGTTCAACTTTAGCATGTTACCAAACTGATGATGCTGTGTTGCATTCACACAAATATGTTAACAATACTTATAACTTGTTGCAAAGTGGCATTTCAAATAGTAGCTTTAGCACAGAGATTTTGCTGATGTAAGATACAATGAAAAGAAATGAGAGCATCTGGATCTGTTAATACTTTTTTTATCTATGCAATAAACCCTTCATAGTTTCCTGTCATGGAAGGTGCAGCGTCTGTAAATGCACTCACTAAATTTACCAAATTCAGCCCAACTTCATGACACTTATTTTGAAAGTTGTTGAACCCATCTGTTCCCTGTTGTCTGTTTGCAAGAGTGCCCAAAGCGAGTAACTCTTTGTAGCAAGAAAAATTTCTGTTATGACCCAAATTAAGTATAAAACCTGTGCTGAGTCAGTAGCAGTTGATTCATGAAAAGTGGTTGAATAGTATATATTTTCCTTTTGAAGTGCTTCATGAAGTTGTTCTTTTAAGTTGAAGGCTAATTCATGCTGCTGATCAGTTACGGTTCTCCTTGAAAGAGGCAGTTGTTTGTACTTTGAAATGTTATTGGAGTCTAAGCATCCTACAACTTTGACAATACATTCTTTCACAATTTCTACATCACTGAATGGTTTTCCTTTTTTCCCAAGTATATAAGCTACTTTATAAGTTCCTTCAGTGACATTATTTCCAGATCTTAATGCTGCCTGAAAGAATTATCTTTCTTTTGCTTTTCATCTTTTAATTTCTACAATACAACTTTCATACCTCTGCTTCTAATTTAAAATATTTGTCATTCTTATGAGTGTTATAATGCTCATGAGCATTGAATTTGTTTAATGTTTCAATTCCGGTATCACAAGGCAAGCTAATCATCGTATCCTTAGTAGAAACAAGGTAATAGTGCAATTTCCAATCCTCATTAAAAAATGTTTTCTTCCTTCAATGTTCTTTTGGTCTTCTTTGACATGATGGGCTGTTAAGCAGACAGAATTTAAAAATACTGTCAAGCTGTGCAACTATTCACAAATTCTACTTAAAACAGAAACACAGTGCCCTGATGTCAAAAGCTGATGACAGACTGGCGTACTCAGTCCCATAAACTCTCACCAACCAGCCTCATGCAGTAGTGGCACCAGTCAAGTGGGGGAAGTTAGAACCAAATCATGAGCAATGTATTATAGCAGCTGTCAATTTAGCCCTGTTGTGCCAGTCAATCTGAGAGGATTATTCCACTGAAACTTACTTTATTCTTTGGTTTTTTAAATACATTCATTTAAAAAATAAGAACATAAAAAACAAACAGAAATGTATTAATAAAAATAAGAGCATTTGTTCTGTAAAATTTGGATTCAGTCAAAAGGCCACACTTAAGGACCCAGAAGACCACATGTGGCCTTAAGGCTAGAGGTTCCCTGCCCCTGGTCTACACATAGAATCTACACAAATAAAACTCACTAACTACTCACCAACTGATCTACCTTTAGTTTCCCCATTTATTTGCCTTCCTACTATTTGTTGCCCTAGAAGCTCAAAATCTTTTCCTTTTGTCTTGTCACTTTTCTACAAAATTACTGTTCTAACCATCCCTTTGAGTTAGTCATTACTGAGTTTCTCCCATATGTATGCACATTGCATGTGTTAATAAACTTATGTTTATTTTTGTCTTGTTAACCTGTCTATCGTCAGACTTATTAGCAGGGCCCCAGGCAGAGAACTTAGGAGGATAGAGGGGAAAAGTTTTTCCACCCCATAAGTGATTCATACAAAGGAAATTTGAGAAATATGCATTACTAACTGGTTAATTCAAAGGAGTTTTTTTGTTTTGTTTTGTTTTTAGAGATGCGGTCTCTGTCACCCAAGCTGGAGTACAGTGGCACAATCATAGCTCACTGCAGCCTCAAAGTCCTAGGCTCAGGCAGTCCTCCTCCTGCCACAGCCTCCCAAGTTCGCTGGGACTACAGGCATGTGCCACCACACCCAGCTAATTTTTCAAATTTTTCCTTGCTATGTTGCCCAGGCTGGTCTAGAACTCCTGGCCTCAAAAGATCCTCCTGCCTCAATCTCCCAAGTCACTGGGATTACAGAAATGTACCATGGTGCCCGGCTCATAAGAGTTTTTAAAATTATTATTCCACTTTTTGGACTACTTTATAATTCAAAAATTTTTTTCTCAAGTGTTCCTTGACTTATTGCTGAATCTCAACAGCAGTAAATAAATTATTTGGAGTTTGGGGAGGAACAGGAAGAAAGGCTCACTGAGATGAGTGACTCTTCTATGGCTTCAAAAATTCATAGAATCCAATCTTCCATATCACTGAGTGATGTTCTCAAAGAATTGTTTTACTTGATATTGATCAACATCCTATTATGAAAGGATAACCTGAAAATAGAACCAGGGCTGAAAAATTACAGAAATTTGACAACAAGGATGATGGATTTTTGAAGGGAAGCATGATGGAAAGATTGGGGAAATGGAAATGCACTACCACTGATGGTAGTGCCTTTCACATACATTGTGTTAAATGTACCTAAATGTTTGAAGTGTAACTTTACTTCCTCATTAAGATATCATATTTTAATTATTGCATTTAATACATAGTACATATAATTTTAATTTTTTTTGAGCATCAGAGCCAAATCATAACAATTCCAAAATCATTTGATTAGTTTTATTTCTTTTACCAGAATCCTTTTGGGCAAAAAGTTCTTTTTTTCTGGTTTATGTAAGAAAAGAT
This sequence comes from Cheirogaleus medius, assembly GCA_008086735.1. Classification (NCBI taxonomy): domain Eukaryota; kingdom Metazoa; phylum Chordata; class Mammalia; order Primates; family Cheirogaleidae; genus Cheirogaleus; species Cheirogaleus medius. The sequence continues at coordinate 10,797,571 of VBSM01000662.1, forward strand.
AAATGTTTCTGCTAGTGTTCTGTGAAACCAAGTTAGTTAGATAGAAACATCTTCCCTACTATTTGAAAAGTCAACCAAAAAAAAAAAAAAATCCTTTAAGCTAAAGAGTAACTAAGTTCTTACTTCCTTTGCAAGTTGGAATGCTACCTTGTTCTTAAATGAGAAGTGTCCATGGCAGTGCTGTTCACTCTTGCATCACAGTAGCACAGTCTTTTCAAATGAAATCTAATGCAGAACATCAGTATGTAAAGAAGGTAAAAATGGAGCTGTTCTGTGTGTGTGTGAGAAGCCTCTTCCTTGTAGTCTCCCTCTTCCAGCTGAACCTATCCCCACCCTAGGCAGCCCAACAAATGTTTCCTCCAAAATTTTAGGGACCTGAATATTACATATGTATGTAATATTCTAATGCTTTTGATCATTTTACCATAAAATCTTTATTTTGATTGATTTGACTTATAGAGACAGGGTCTTGCTCTGTCACCCAGACTAGAATGCAGTGGCATGATCATAGCTCACTGCAGTCTTGAACTCCTGCACTCAAGCAAAGTGGATCCTCCTGCCTCAGCCTCCTGAATACCTAGGACTATAGGTGTACACCACCACACCTGGATTTTTTTTTTTTTTTTTTGTAGAGACATGTTCTTGTCGCTATGTTGCCTAGGCTTGTCTTGAACTCCTGGCCTCAAGCAATCCTCGACCTCCCAAAGTGCTGGCATTACAGGCATGAACCACCACACCTGACCTAAAATCTTTACTTTGCATAGATTTTTTAGACACAAGATCTCACTATGTCATACGCAGGCTGCAATGCAGAAGCTATTCACAGGTGTGACCACAACACACTACAGCCTTGAACTCCTGGCCTTAGCTGATCCTCCCACCTCAGCCCCCTGAGTAGTTGGGACTATGGACATGCGTCACAGTGCCAGGCTCCATTTTGTATAATTTTTTAAGAAGTCATTTTTGGAAGAAATAAAAGGCTTGACAGCAATATAGAAATATCTCATTTAAGACACCTTGTAAACAATACTTTACATATTTAAAATTTTTTTTGAGACAGGGTCTTGCCGTCACTCAGTCTGGAGTGCCGGGGTGTGATGATAGCTCCCTGTAATCTCCAACTTCTAGGTTCAAAGGATCCTTCCACCTCAGCTCCTGAGTATCTGGGAATAATGGCTCGCACCTCCCATGCCTGGCTAATTTTTTTTATCGTTTATAGAGATAGAGTCTCGCCATGTTCCCCAGGCTGATCTTGAAATCCTGGCCTCAAGCAATCCTCCCTCCTCGGCCTCCCAAAGTGCTGGGATTACAGACATGAGCCATGTACCCAGGCCTAAATGATTAATTTTTTTAAAGTTTTGTTTTTCTGAGAGTCTGGAAAAAGAAACCAAATAATATTTGCTAAGGGAAACAACATTTCCCTTTCTATTTCTTTTTCTTCAACCCCAGTTTCATAATTAATCTATTTATTTAATTGCGACTACAGAGATATGTCAATACATACATTTCTCTCTCTCTTTTTTTTTTTTGTCTGTATTTGGATGGGTTCAAAAATAAATATGTTTCTATTTGGTTACTTGCAGATTTATAACTTAGTAGTCAGAGTAGAAAACTAAGACTCAGAAAAAACTTGCTCTCACTTAGTCCTATTTCTCTCTGTACCATGCCATGCCTTGTATGGAGAAACTGGCCTGGTACTTAAGAGACCAACTACAGAACTACAGAATCAAAATGCTGAATTTGGATTAATTATTAGGGTAATTAACTAGTTATTTGTAAATCCTAACTAATTAATGTTAGGTTAAAGTTAGGCGACTGTCCCTCGAGGTGATCTTGTTTTTTTGCCTTCGTTTGGCTACAACTGATTTTTCACATCAAAGAAATTAATATAACACTTTAGCACTGAGATTATATTATAAAACTTTAAAGTATGGATAATCTTAGTTATATTATTACTAGGGAAAGATTAATTTGACCAGAGATTATCAGAACAATGTTTTGAACTATTAACTGTTTATCAAAGTCTGTGGAATAAAGAAGTTATTTTTGCTTTGAGAATCTCTACTTTACTAGTTCTTTAAATGTATACTCTCAACATCATGTTGTAGGTTTTTATGTTTTGTCATATTGTGTGTGTTTATAAAAATCTTCCTCTAAACTGTGGCTAGGCTTTCTAGCTTGCAGAAATGCTTGTGCACATCCTGGCAAAAGTCATTATTATTGCGTGAACACTTCAACTTGAGGGTGTGTCATTTCTTGGATACATGGTCCTTGGCTCTTCTGTCCATACTCTGTCATTTTACTCTAATACCTCTCTTCTGTGGAGATTTTGGTAATCTAACAAGGACTGGAGCATCCTGCTTCAAATACACATTAAGATCTGTTCTTGTTATTAGAAAGCAAGAGTGAATAAAGGTCAGCCTTTTAGATGGCTGGCTGGCTGATTTTTTCCGTGAGCCTCACATGTTAGGAGAATCTAATTCATCTATCTGTCTGTGGGTTTAGGATTCAACAGCATAAGCTGTCAGACTAACACTGATTGAAGGTGGACTGGGAGGGGGAAGCGCATCTGTCCAATGGCTCGCCATTGGCTTCTTATTACAGCATTCTCCCCTGAGACACGCTCTGCATGCTCATTCACCTACCTCCTCCTCTTCCCTCCCCTTCCTTGCCTACCCCTTCATTACTGATTCACAGCGAGAGGCGGCAGCAGCAGCAGCAGCAGCAGCAGCAGCAACAACAACAACAGCGCTGCTTGTCACGAATCAAGGATTGCAATGAGCTCATCCTTTTCTCCTTGCAGCTTCACAACTGCCCCGGCTTCCTGGCTACTGCTGCTGCCGTCTGCTCACACAGACACACACTCTCGCTCACACACCTACACACACTCATGCACTCTCGCATGCTAGACCCTTCCAAGCAGCTTGTCCGTTTTCACACATGTATCTGAACTCTTCCTGCATCACTCTTGGCCATTTTCTTGCATTTGACTGCTTTTGCGTTTTTTATTTAGATAAGTATTTGATTTCATTTTCATTTCTCAGTCTACTTTGGGCCTCTTGCACAGTGGATAATATAGCCAAAATGTTTTTCTTGTGGAGACATTAGCTGACAATTCCCACCACAGACTGGTTTGTGCGTCCTCCCGGGGAGACCTAAGCCTGGCTCCCTTCCCATTGCAGTTTTTAAAATTGTGGATAAGAGATCCATCTTTCTCATTCTGGATACCTACTTACTGCTCATGGAAGAAGGGGTGCCCTGCCCAGCCCCAGCTGCTAAGCTCACGCCTCCTGTCAAAAAGCCCCAGGACATGCACGACGAGAGGAGCAAGCTGGTGAATGAGTATGCGTGTCGAGTGCTGGAACTTCTGGGAATGGGGCATCGTCTGTTTGTGCCTCGGCTTCTGGCGGTGAGACTGTTTTTTATTGAACTTCATTTGTAGGGAATCTGCTACCCTCTGTGACAATTCCTTGTATCTCTGGAAGAGGCTTGTGGTCTCTGGTTTTCTTTTCCTTCTCCACATTCTGCTGAGAAGGAAGTGCTGAGTGGCCACTGCTGTGCAGCTCATTTGGAGTCTGGTCCACGCCACTCCTTAATTGGCTAGAGGAGACCATGGCTCTTTTCTCAGAGCCCAGGGTCACATTAGTGGCATTATCTCTGTGGCAGCAAAAAATGGTTTTCTGGCTGGCTAGACTCAGCAATAAAGCAGAATATCCAAGTGCTTGATGTAGGCATTCTGTTATTTATGTCTCCAAAGGGTTAAATTTTACAACAGACATATAGCCACTTCTAGACTAAGTGTGGTTTCCTTTCCAACCTCCCGTTTGATTGCCAATTTGATTGTTCTGTTTTGTTTTGTTTTTTTGGTAGGGATTTTACCACCTAAAAATCCTCGGGTAGGAAATTATAGATTTCTCTCCTGTAATGATTGCACTGTGTGTCTGTGAAACAGCTTAAAGCTGCTAAGTGTGTGCTGTGAATCTCGGAAGTCTGACTTGCTTGTTATCTGATTTCCTGAATAAGAGAAAAATCACTCTTCTTCATTTCCTACCAAGGGTTAAAATTAAATACCCACAATCGCTGTTGCAGAGTTTGTCTTTAGTGGCTTGAAAACTATACCTAGCAACTATTCTATAATGTAATTGGTCTACAGTAGTCCTATACCATTATTTGGTAATTGAACAAGAATAATTTAGCTTTGTGTATTTTATAGAATGGAGTTTAATGCCATTTCAGACTGTTTTCCTCATGATGGTTCTGTCATATTCAAGTCTTTCCGTACAATATTTACTTGGCTGAATTTAACTCTTTTCTCTCACATATCTCCCTCCACTATAGTTATCTTTACAATTACTAGTTCAGTACTCATATATGTATTTACATGCAGATATAATCTCTTCTGTGTAATCATAGCAGACATGTTAGGTAGCCATGTACATAAGGAATTTCTCATCCTGAAGAAAGTCTGTTTATCATTGCAAAACAAAGTTAGAAGCAATGACTATCAAGTGATTATATGGGGTTATTTTTGAGAAATATACTTCCTTTGTCATTTAAGGCAAAAATAAAAAGAGCTCAATGCCTATATTTCAGTGCCCTGGTGAGGTCATTGTTTCCCTGAATCACATTTTTTTATTAATAAAGGAGAAAACTGAAGATTCATGATTCTATTAGAAAGGAATTTTTCTTTTCAAATAAAAAGCATTTTGTTTCAGTTTTGACACTATGAAGCACTAAAATACATTTCAACTAATTTTCTATATCTCTGAAGAATATTAGCTTGGTCTAATATAGTTCTGTATTTTAAAGACTCCTCAACTTTGTGGACTCAAGGGCTTCTACTGGTAACTCCAGTAATTCAGTACTACCCTACCTCTCTTTGGCATTTATATTTTCAATGTTTTGAAGGAAAACAAAATTGATAACTAAGAATATCTCTAATACCCAACTCTGCATTAGAGATGAATTTAAACTGCCTCTAGTTTGAAAAAATGGTCAGCAATAAAATTCACAGGGAGTTAAACTTGGGTTTAACTTTGGGGTTCACAAACTTGAGATCTTTGGGAGGTCATATATATCTGTATGTTGCAATTGTACAAAGTCTATTTGGTTGCCAAATTAGGTATCTGAGGTAGTGCATACCTTAGGTTGTTTTGGGCTCTCACATTCAGAGCCTAGATAATGGCACCACTTGCATTACATGTGGAAAGCATATGCCGAGCTTCTATGGGCCCATTTGGAAATCTCTGGCTTTGTTATACACAGTTGCACTTGAAAGATTATTGGTAGAACCAGGGTATTCTACATTTTGGGAAAACACAAACCTTTAATTAGCAATACGTCCATAAATTGGGATCTGCTATCCAATGAGTTACTGCTCAAGTTTAGAATGTGTACCAGGGGGAAGGACAGTTGTTCAACTGTGTGTTATTGGATTGGCTAATGATTCAGGATCGATGGCTAATCTGCACAGGGTGATGGTCCTAAGAGGAATCCTGCCACACTCAACAGTGTAGCGTTTTCATTTCTAATCAAGAGGGCAAGTGCTGAAATTTAAAATGAGTCTCTGTATCTTTTTAGTCATGTTTTAAACATGAATGCTTGAGGGTTAAAGACATACAAATACCTTATTTTAAAGACCCTAGAAATTTTTTTTCATTGTAAGACAAGTTTTTAAAAAAATAATCAAATAAATGAAGATTTACCAAGAGAGTGTTGTGGATTTAGACTCTAAAATTTATTTATCATTCCCTGATTCACAGAGGGACCACCAAACTACTAGAACACTAGACTTCTATAACTCCTAATTGGAAAGAGGCCACTGATTGAATAGAATATGCACATTTGGAGATTTTGCTTATTGCCCTTCAAAGGTACACCCAGGAAAGGATGATTTCCCTTTAGTAAATCAGGTAAAAGTACTTCATATTAGTTATTACCACAGGGCATAAGTTCTAGGTGCAGATTCACTAAACACGTTTCTTTAGTGAAATTAAAATACTAAAGCAGGAGATATGCTAGGCACTAGGTAAGTCGTGTTTCCTCTTTCTAAAGGCTGTACTTCAAAAATGATTCTCAGACCTCCAAAAATATTTTTTGTTTTTGTTGAGATTGGGACATAGTCTTGCTCTGTTGCCCAGGCTAGAGTGCAGTGGTATCTTCATAGCTCGTTGCAATCTCAAACTCCTAGTCTCAAGTGATCCTCCCACCTCAGCCTCCCAAAGTGCTAGGGTTATAGGAGTGAGCCATTGTACTCAGCTTAAAAATATTTTTTAGCTGAATAGAAATCCTGTTAGATACTATAACCTAAAGGAAGCCATTTAGTACAAAAATAGTGAAGGTAAGAAAGAGAACCATTCTTAGATTTTTTTTTTT
>VBSM01000662.1:10806510-10832256 GCA_008086735.1 Cheirogaleus medius
TCTAACTGAATCCTTGCAGGTTAGATGTGTTTCCTGAAGGCAGCAGATACTTGGATTGTATTGTTTTATCCATTCGGCCAGCCTATGTCTCTTGAGTGGGGAGTTCAAGAGATAACTGATAGGTGGGGCAGATTTCTGTTCATTATGTTGGGTTGAACTTTGTTGCTTTGTTTTCTCTCTTGAGCCATTGTGATATCTGTGCTTTGATCTTTAGCTTTTGAGTAGATTTACATTCGTGAGTGTTTATTGTGCTGATCTGTGGGTAACACTGTTTTGAGTACTTCTTGGAGGGCTAGTCTTGTCTTGGTGAATTCCCTCAGTCTTTGATTATCTGAGAATGTCTTGATTTCTCCTTCGTATACAAAACTTAGTTTTGCAGGGAATAAGATTCTAGGTTGGGCATTATTCTGTTTCAGAAGAGTGAGAATGGGGCCCCAGTCTCTCCTTGCTTGTAAAGTTTCAGTAGAGAAGTCTGGCGTTATTCAGATTGGCTTTCCTTTGTGTTTTACTTGCTTCTTTCATCTTACAGCTCAAAGAAGAGCCTCTTTAGTTGACATTTTGGTCAGTCTGATGACTGCATGTCATGACGTGTTCCTGTTTGCATTGAATCTCCCAGGGGTCCTTTGAGCTTCTTGAACTTGATACAAGATTTTTACCAAGGCCTGCGAAATTTTCCTCTATTATATCTTCAAATAGCTTATCCAATCCTTGAGTGTTTTCTTCTTCCCCTTCTGGTAACCTTATAACCATCACATTAGGTTTCTTCACATAATCCTACATCTCTTGTAGGCTTTGCTCTTTTCTCTTGTTTCTCTGCTCTATCTCTGTGACTGATTTATTTAATTGGAAGGTGTTATCTTCAATCTCTAAGATTCTTTCTTCTGTTTGATCTTCCCTGTTCTTGAGGCTTTCCACTGTGTTTTGTAGTTCCCTGAATTGATTCTTCATTTCCAGGAGTTCAGATAGATTTTTCTTCATTGTTTCAATTACTTTACTGAATTTTTGTTCCAGGTCCTGAAATCTTTTTGCATTTTCTTTGTGTTGGTTATCCAGTTGTTCTTGCAAGTCATTGAATTTTCTTACAATACATGCCCGAAATTCTTCTGTCATTTTAGTGGTCTGATTTTGGTTGCTGTCCATTTCTAAGGGGCTGGGGTTCCTCTTTGGTGGTGTGCTTTCCATTTGGGTCTTCATATTTCCAGAGTTCCTTCGCTGATTATTCCCATCTGGATCAGTTGTTGCTTCTTACTTTTAGGTTTTTGTTCGGGTAATGACACGCCCTGTTTAGTCTTTTAGCCAGTAGGTGGTGTTTGTGGGTGAGATCACACCCTGTATCATGAGTCAGTAGATGCTGTAAAAGGGTGTGCAGAATGTCTTCCCTGTCAGTAGGTGGCACTTGCTCGGTGGAGCAGGCTACACTTCTGTTTTGGAGTCCTGTAATCAGCTCTTTTTCCTTTGGAGAGGCACTCTAGTTCCTCAGGTGGTGGGTGGGGCTCTGGGACTTCCAGGTGTGTCTTTATTCTCCACTTCAGTGAGGGCTGGTCTGGGAGTGAGTCTGGGCGGAGCTGGGTTGGGCAAGCCTGCCCTCAATCACCACAAATGCTGTTAGCAGGGGTCAAAGTTCTGTTCTCTGCTTCCGGGAAAAGCTGTCACGGAGGGGCTGGGATGGCCCCACTGAGTCAGAAAGTCTGCGTGTGGGGGTGGGGCTGTCTGAGACCTGCAGTCTGGAGCAGGCCTCGCTCCTTTCCACCCTCCCCAACTCTGCGACTTCTTCTGGGCCTCCGCCAGCAGGCCAGACGTCATGCCACCGGGTCTCCCCCCGGCTGTGATGCAGGCTGGGAGGTTCCCTGCGCTGGGTCGCAGCCTGGGCTGGGCACACGGCCCTCCTTTGGCAGCAGGGTTGCCCTCAAGCACGCTGATCTGCCACTGAAGGCACACACACCTTAGTAGTCTCCTTCTGAGTATCCCTTCTGTGCCCTGGGCAATGCGAGAACTGGGTACGTGGGGTCTGGTCTGCAGGTCTGACCTCTGGGCCCCGGAGTTCAATCCGTGACCCCACCAGGGAGAGGAGTGCCAGTCCTGATCCCCCCACGGGGAGCCCAAGCTGTCTCTCAGCCTCAGGATCTGCCCTGTTCTCCCGGAATCACCAGGCCAGCAGTACCTGGGAGGGCTGGCAGGTAGGGACTTCCTGTCTGAGTACCCCTCAGTCAGCTGTAGGACCCCAAAAGGGAAGGTCCCGTTCCCTGGAGATGCCTCTGGCTGGTGGCTATATTGTCTCTCTCGGCAGCCGGGGTAGGGACGGGGGAGGGGAGAGTGCAGCAACATGGCGCCTGCTGCGCAGTCGGGACTGTGCACACGGAGGGGCCTCAAGGGAGTTGGGATCCTGGTGCCGTGTCCGCTACAGGCTTACTGCTCACTGGCGGCTGCCGTCTCTGGGCTAGTGTACGCAGGTCTCTCCAACCGATGGGGAGCCCACCAGCAGTCCGAGATGCAAGGGAGGAGAAGTTAACCGCTCCACCTACCCTCGCCGCTGGTCTCCAAACTGCTCTCTCGGGAGGTCTCTTCTCCCAATTCTCATCCGCAACCTCCTCCCGTGGAGTGTCCCGTAGTCTCCGGTACCCCTCGTTTCCAACCCCGTCTGATGTATGGTCGTCTGCTTGCGTCTTTCTTCTGATTTCTTCTAGAAGCTGTCTTTTCTGCAGAGACACTCTGTCTGGCAGTGTTTCTCGTCCGCCATCTTGCTCCGCCCCTCCAAAACTAAGTTCTTATTGAGACACCTAACTAAATCTTTGCGAAACAGGAAGTGTCTATCCCTCCATTGTAGAAGGAAAAACTGCTTAGATACAGTTGTCAGAAAATGGAGAGTTATCCCTATAAAGTTGAAATCTGCTTATGGCGTTACAAAGGCATTTTTGAGGTTATACTAATGATTATGGAAGTCTCTTAAAGATAGGAAATTGGAGGAAAAAGCCTATCAGAATCAAAGTAAGACTGCAGGTTGCTTCTAGAATCCTGGCAAGCAGTGTTTTTGTTCATGGGTTTTTTGCATACTGGCATTTTTGTTTTTATTCACAATTAAATTAGCTGTATTACAGTCCATAAGAAGAATGTAAGTTCTTCCAACTTAGACTGCCTGATTTATGGAATTAAAAATGTCAGTGAGAATAGGATACTGCTTTTAGCTACTAAAATATCAGTATCTGAGCATATTTGAGCAATGCAGAGACAATTTACCAAACTATCATCCATTATATTTCTTTTAGAGTTTGAAAAATGATTCATAAAATACCTTCACTTACTTCATTCTAAAATATTTGAGATTGAAGATATTCCCATTTTTAAAATGGTAGAACACCATGAGTTAGCCAGAGTTGGAATTAAAATCAATTTATTCCATATTTTGCAACCTTGTTTGAGTACCTTTAATGTGCCAAGTACTTTTCCGAGGCAGAGGTTAGAGAATTGAATAAGATTCAATTTCCATACCTTTGTATACCTGAGCCTCCCTGCTCCGTTTGTCAGGTCTCCTCTCTTCTTGGGCTTACCTGAGTTGGGCCAGCCATGTGATCTAGAGCATCAGCACCCAGGACAGCCACAGAGTACTCTGGCTTCTGGTGTCCAGAGACTCAACCTGAGTTTGATGTCAGCCCCACCCTGGTGGGGAGCCCCTTGCTGTACCTCCCCTGAGACTATAGCCTCTTCCAAACATCATCTCTGCCTACATAGCCATTCCTGCCTGACCCCAGAGGTCCAGTGTGTGAGAATGTAGGTTTCCTCATCTTTAATCTCAAACTTTCTGCTTTTGTATGAGCTAAAAGGCTAGACTTGAAACTAGGAAATATTAGTTTATTAGCATATTAGGAAATCAGGTAACTATGCTACTGCCTGCAGGCAAGGGATTGCCCCCCACCATTTGAGGGCATCTGTTTCCAGGTAACTAGAAGTTAATGGCGGCCGGGCGTGGTGGCTCACGCCTGTAATCCTAGCACTCTGGGAGGCCAAGGCGGGCGGATCGCTCAAGGTCAGGAGTTCGAAACCAGCCTGAGCAAGAGCAAGACCCCGTCTCTACTAAAAAATAGAAATAAATTAATTGGCCAACTAAAAATATATAGAGAAAAAATTAGCCGGGCATGGTGGCGCATGCCTGTAGTCCCAGCTACACGGTAGGTGGAGGCAGGAGGATTGCTTGAGCCCAGGAATTTGAGGTTGCTGTGAGCTAGGCTGATGCCACGGCACTCTAGCCCAGGCAACAGAGTGAGACTCTGTCTCAAAAAAAAAAAAAAAAAAAAAGAAGAAGTTAATGGCACTGAAAATCGAAGAGATGCCATCAGAGGCCTTTGAGTAGTGACGAACAGGCTAATCCTATTTCCATACAAACTCTCTAAGCAACCTCTCTAGAATTGCCCAAACCATTACCAGAGAGCTAGTCATCGGAACTGGTATCACATATTAAAAAGGAAGACTAGGGTGTGACTGGTAGCTGGATGCTTTCCCAGTAATTCAGCAGTTGATATTTTAGTTAGAGAAGCTCTCTTTCAGTCCAAAATTGTTTCCAGTAACTGCCTTTTCCAACTAAGTTAAGGTGAGTTGATAGCATGCTAAACTCTTTGTATCACTTACTGCCATCATATCAAAGTATTTATGAGGGAGGAAATAAATTTGAGATGTACTGTACTGGAGTTTTTGTTTTTTCACTGCCACTCTTAGCTTAGCTCTATTTTCTGATTACTAGTTTGCAGACCTAAAGCTGGGGCCAGCCTACTATACCCTTGTGAAAGTGCCTGGTATGTTAATTAATGTATTCATTTCTTTTACATGTGTCTATTTAAAGGGCAGAAGAGAAGGGAAGAAAAATGGAATCTATAGCAAAAGACAGATGAAAGTAGATTTCATTCATTCATTCTGTAACAGATTTTAATTGAGTGTCTCCTATCTTTCTGGTGGTGTTCTTGTTGCTATGGATGTGGCAGGGAACAAGACAGACAAAGAGGGGAAGAAGGGGAACAGAGGTAAAACTAGAAAGTGATTTAGTGGGGCATGGGATGAGGGGAAGAATTTAAATGCTCAGAGAATGCCTCACTCAGATCCTATTGAGCTAAAACCTAGATCACAGAAGTTGCTATCCTTGTGAAGATCTGGGAGAATATTCCAGGTAGAGGAAACAGTGCAAACAGTTGCCTTCAGTTAGGAATGAATTTGGTGTGGACAAAAAAAAAAAACAGAAAAGAAAGCCTGTGTGCCTGGAGGTTGAGAATAAGGATAAAAAGTTTAAGATGAGGTTGAAGGGGAAGGCAGAGACCTAATATCACGAAAAGCCCTGTGGGCACTAGTGAAGCTTGTGGATTTTATTCTGAGCACAGTGGGAACCATTGGAGGACTTTAACAGAAGAGTGACAAGATCTGAAAGAGTGTCATCTGGCTGCAAGGAAAATAGATTTTGGAGAGCAAGAGCAGAAACAGGGCGAACAGTTGGGGGGATACCACAGTGGCTCAGTGAGAGATGCCAATGACTTGGACCAGGGCACTGATGATAAGAACTCAGGCCCTGTTGTGAGCAGGAGTTTCTCTGGCGTCCTATATACTTTTTCAATGCAGTCTTTAAGGCTAATCACCCATACATTTGAATTTAAATAAAGAACATTTTGAGTTAGCATATAGTTCTGTGATATCTAAGGACTATTTTTTTTTTTTTTTAATTACTGAAGTTTTTGACAAGTATGGACTCTGAAACATCTGATTCCTTTTTGGCTCTGTGTACCCATCTACCTAAATCTACAATACATACGTATCATATATGTTTGCCAAAGGATGTTTATAGTTGTTTGTTATAAATGTTTTGTTTTGTTTCTTTTCAATCTTTTTTCTGTGAACAGATGTATTTATTTCCAAGTGGTTTTTATTTTTTAAAGAGGTAAATTCTGCAAACAATAGTTTTCATAAGAAGTCAGTAGTTAAGTGATTTGTATCATTTACTTTTTCATAGCATTCTTTAAGGTGTAGGATCAATTTCTTATTTTTCTTGCTTGAGCTGCTGCTATCATTAGTTGAAAAGCCATCTTCCCATTAGGTGTTTATTGTGTAACTCTGATGTGCTTTGATTGCATTGTCTATGTCTTTAGCCAGCTTTGTAATAATATCCTTAAAATGCTCATCAAGCTAAAGTCACCGATTAGTCCCAGAGTTTGTTTTTTTCCCTTTATTGGCCTTGTTCTTTTCCCAGAGATGTAACTTGGTAAGCTTTGCCAGGATCCACCATTATAATTTTCAGACAATATAAATTAAATACAGTGTGCTCTTAGATTGCTTCTGTGATTTATGGTGATTTATTTCAGCTAATAGCAATATCTTCTAGATATTGAAATATCAGAAATATCTTCTAAAGATATTTGGAACTCACTTAGTTCTTAGCTATAAAAGTATATTCAGGAAAATATAAATTCTTTTTGTAATGTATTTGTCCTGAATGCAGGTTAAAATGTAATAATGATCTTGGTGATTACTTTGCAGACCTCAAAGGAAGATCTTCTGCAGGCTGATTTTGAAGGTGCTTTAAAGTTCTTCAGAGTTCAGCTTCCAAAGAGATACAGGGCAGAGGAAAATGCAAGAAGATTGATGGAGCAGGCTTGCAATATTAAAGTAAGATTCATACATTTATATATAATAAAGATGGAATTTGAGTGCAGAATAACATAGCAAATTATATAAAACTCTTTTTCTATATGTTGTAGGGTTTGACTGTGTTTAAGGTGATGTTGTGTATGAACTAGTCTATCCCAGACTTTGTGTCAGGCTAGTACGTGTACAGTAGCTGTATCTTCTAGTAGGACTGAAAGTGAAAGTTGGCAGGTTCAGATTGTAACAATAGGAAGACAAACATTTATCTTGTAGGTGGGGCTCTAGAGTGGGCTACTGTGATAGTGGTTTCCATGGCAGCAGACTTAGTATTTAGCTTTTGCCATCTGTTTTAAGATTATTTAGGACAAAGCAAGAAGAGCCTATTCAGTCGATGCTTTCATTTCTCTAAGGGACTTGGACAGTTTGGGTCTTGATCTGCCCATTCCCATCCCACACCTGCCAAATGTCTGTGGATGCATTGGTCCATGTCATATGTCTGATAAAACTAAACAAATTTTATAAGTTAATTTGAAATTGAAAACTCTATCCAGAAAGTTATGGTGTTAAGGTGAGAGAGCTCACTTTTAAAAGATTTGAAACCAATTTACTGATGTTAATTCTTATACACCTGGAATAGGTGATCTTCTCACCTAACCATAACATAAATATAAATTTTTTTCCTAAACAGAGAAAGATCCCAGGTCTATGGACCTTGCATTCTTGCAGAAGGAAATAGACAATAAATAATTAACATAATACATAATTTACTTAATATGTTAGAAGATGATAAATAGCTGTGAAAAAAGAAAAAGTAGGGACAGATAAAGGAAATTGAATTGGTAGGGTGAGGGAAGGTTGTGATTGTTAATAGATAGGGCAGACTTCACTGAAAAGATGAAGGAGAGGAGGGGTCAGTCATGGAGATTTCTGGGGGAAGAGGATTTCAGATGGGGCAACAGCCAGCTCAAAGGCCCTGAGGTTGGCTCATGCCTGGTGGGTTTGAGGAACAGCAAGAAGATAGTTGCAGCTGGAATGAAGTGAATGAAATGAGACTAATAGGAGAGGAAGTTAGAGTGTTCACAAAGAGCCAGAAAACGCAGGCTATTGTAAGGACTTAGGCTTTGTTTAGAGTGAAGTGGAGAGCCCTTGCCGGATTTTGAGTGGAGGAGTAATATGATCTGTCTGAGATTTTTAGAGGATCATGATGGCTAATTTGTTAAGAACAGACCATAAGAAGGTAAGAGAAGTAGCAAGATCAGACAGGAGATTTTGCAGTAATCCTGTTGAAAGATGATGGTAGATTGAACCAGGGTGATAACAGTAGAGATGGAGATGGTATTTGGAACCTGGGTACATTTTGAAAGAGAACCAATAAGATTTCATGATGTGTTACATGTGAATGTGAGAAGAAAAGAGTAGTCAAGATGACTGCACAGATTTTGAACTGAGCAACTAGAAGAGTCGCCATCAACTTACTAATAAGCTCATTACTTAAAATGTACTTTGACACAGACTTCTTTTAGGCATTATACCCACTGTAACACTTTTTTGTGTGACACTATTGTTTTGAATTTTAACCTCTTTTAAATTAAATTATAAATGTAAAGAACTACAGTTCAGTGTTAAAAGTAAATTAAGCAGAAAAATTATATTGTTTTTCAAATGAACTTTGGATTCAAAGAGATCATTTTCCAAAGGTCATTAAGAAAGATGGACCTCTGAAGTCTTCATCCTGAAATGCAAATTCTTTAAAAGACACCTGCATTTAAGAAGCCTACATTTGTTTGTAGACTTTGAAAATATATTCTAATGGGCATGGTGCCTTTGATTGAATTTTGTGGGGGGTGAGTTTGAAAGGTAGGCTTCAGCCAGCTGATTGTTCCAGAGATACCAAATAGAAGTATTGTAAACTGGGTCAATGCTATAGGAATCCTTTAAAATAAAGTATGCATTTCTAAGAATAAAAGAGTAGAGAATTAAGAGGTATAGATAAAGTAGAAAGTAAAATGTTTTCAAGGGAACTGTAATAGCAGTGGCAAGTTATTGAGGACAAAAACCCAGGAAAACTATCCAAAAATATGAACTATATAGGGAAACATTTTTTCCCTATATAATTTATGAAGCTCCTCAGAGGATGTGGAGGTAGCTAATAATTGTCAATCCAGAAACATGGGATCCAAGAGACACAAAAACATAAAATGTTAGAAACAAGTTCACAATATGATCTGAGTGGACTGTTCCTAGAAAGGAAGTGTTTGTGCAACCTGAATAATTTTTTTGGACATGAACAGGTATGAATTAAAATAAAAATATGAATATTTTTTAAAAGCTTTTAAAAAGTTTCAATAATTAAACTTTTTATTTTATTTTATTTTTTTAGAGACTGCCTGTTACCCAGGCTGGAGTGCAATGGCACGATTATAGCTTACTGTACTCTCAGACTCCTGGGCTCGAGTGATCCTCTCACATCAGCCTCCTGAGTAGCTAGGACCAGAGGTGTTTGCCACCATGCCCATCCTAAAAATTTTTAATAATTTCATAATTTTTAAAAGTTCTAGTAGGTATGGGGGGGTGCATTATCTAAGGAGGGTGACTTTTTCTTAAATATTTAGAACAGTATGCACAGGTCACCATTTTAATTTATAACATATGATTATGGAGTGAATGACTGTGAGGCAGATAGAAGGTGAAACTGAGAGAAGGAAGACATAAGTATATAATAGGCAATGATTGTGCTAGGGTTAGAATGTAGGTCTCCAACCCAAAGGTTTAAAATTACTTTTAAACTGAGACCTACATTTTAAAATTGCTTTTATATTAAGACCCTAACCATACATACGTACATATCTGAAGAAATACTTACCCTCACAGTGTATGAGGCACTGTGATGCTTTCTGTTCTACCGTATTGTATTCTACTTCATTTTAAACTTCTCCTGTCACCCCAAGAAAATCTCCAAACCAAAAAGCTGATCACAACCCACTAAATTGATTTCATAATGGCTTACAGTTTTGAAAAACACTAAGGCCTCTCCCTCTGTTCCTACTGCCTCCTCCTTCCCCATTCTGATCTACTGCAACCAGTGAGGGGCCGTGGACGAGGAGGTGTCACGATGAATGATGCAGGTGTGAGTGTGGTAAGGATGTGAGCCGTCATGCCATCATTATAGTGGGATACGTGGGCAGTTAGAAATTTCAGGAGGTGATGGACTTATGGACTGAGGCTATGTGTTAAACAAAGCATTCACGGACAACAGTGACTACAGGCAGGGAATAGGCAAAAAAGTTAAACTCATAATTTCTTATCCACAGCCTATTTAAGATTAAGGATAGAATTTCTGTCAAAAGTAATAAAGTTTTTAAAATTTTTAAATTAATTTCAAATTGTCAAAGTGGGTATTTTTATGGAATTATACCTTCTTTGAATAGACATGTTTGCATTTAATTACCCACCAAAATGAATCCCTTTCCTCTAACTTTAAGGAACTATGACCAGTGATTTCAGTGAACTGACTGGTTTTAAAATAGATGCAGCAATTTCAGGTAAAAAATAACTTTTTAGCTCTGTATGGGTTTATTTCTGTGAGTGTACCAACAAGATTTATTAATAAAGCACATTATATTGGATAAATAATTTTATTCTTCTAAAACTCGTTTGACATTAAATATCAGGAACATTTTTTGGTAGTTCTTAAACTGCCAATTTAACTAATAGGATTTTAAAATTTTATTTACTTATGTATTTATTTTAGAGACAGGGTCTGGCTCTGTTGTCTAGGCTAGAGTGCAGTAGCCTGATCATAGCTCACTGTAATCTAGAATTCCTGGGCTCAAGCAGTCCTCCTGCCTCAGCCTTCTGAGTAGCTGGGACTATAGGTGTTAGCCACCACACCCAGCTCATATTTTTATTTTCTGTAGAGACAAAATCTCCCTGTGTTGCCCAGGCTGGTCTTGAACTCCTGTCCTCAAGTGATCCTCCCACCTACTCTTTCCAAAGTGCAGGGATTATAGGCATGAGCCACCATGCCCAGCCCTAATGTAGTTTTGAGTTATTCTGATATCCTCCTGTTCCAATGGTTTCAACCATCTAAAATCAGAAAATATGTTGACCCATCACACTTTTACTTTGAATAGTCGTTTGGTTACTTAATATTGAGATCAAGACCTAAATAAAAGATGCTTAAAGTACCTAATATCAATATCTTGCACTTTCCCAAGGAGTCAGCTTTTATTGAATATTATTATTCGATTTTTGCCTTATAGTTAAAACTGTTGCTATTACAGACCTTCTTAAATTTGGATTTTGGCTTCAGGGACTCTGAATCACCAGAAATTTGAATTTCTTCGTATGAACATATGAGCATTTTGTTTTTTCTGGTAGGACGATATATATAGCTTTCATTGAATTCTTAAAGGCAATTCAGTGACTCAAGAAAAGTTAGCTTTTGTACTGTGGGACTTATTAGACTTATTAGGCAAATTAATATTTTTATAGAACATTAGAAGTTATGAATGAGGTACCTATATATATTCAAGTACATCTTATAATTTTTTATCTGATTATTTGTTTTTCTACATATTTTTATTCCATACCATTTATATTATATTAGGTTGAATCAAAGAAATTATCATTCTTGTTTGTCAAAAACTGTCAGGTATTAGATGTTGCATATGATGTAATTCAATATTCTATGCCTCTTTACAGTTCAAATAGATGCCATGTATGTGGATGATGCAATATTAAAAGTTTAAGTCCTTCAAACATAATGGAATTCATTTAGCTGACATTGCTCTGATAAAAATAAAAAGATAAAGAATGAAACATCTATAATATAGAAATTATATGTACCTTAGTTCTATGGCCATGTAAAATTTTCCTGAGAATTACTCTCCAAAGACTAGGGAATAAGTCTTTTTTTTTTTTAGTTGATTTTTATTTGGAATAATCTTGCAAGTGCCATATTTATTATGGACTTCGTTATTAGCAAAGTTCATAAGCACATCATCTTAACTATTCTGGTAGATCTTCATAATAGAGTTAAAATATAAATTAGCCTATGTCATTTGTATGAAGGGAATTAGGAAAGAAAGATCATTTACTGAGTGCCTGTTGTGTGCCAGGAACTATGCAAGAGGACTTCTCAGAGGGAGTGTGAGCTAAAACGAGGCCTGAAGGATTATCAAGAGATAAGGAGTGTATTGATGCAGGGGAAGGATGTTTCATGCAGAGAATATACAGAAGCCCATAAGCAAGAAATATGGAGTTGTCCGAGACCTAAATGTGGGTCATGGCTGGAGAGCAGAATGCAAAACAGGAGAAGGAGTGAGGAGAGTGGACACAGAAAGGACTAGAGAGGTCAGCAGGGACCAGGCAGCTTGTGCAGAGCCTTATAAACCATGGTAAGCAATTTGCATTTTTTCCTGAGTGGCACTGAGGGATTTTAAATAGGAGACAAATTATCCGATTTGTGTTTTAGGAAGGTTCAGGGTCTGTTGCAGTAGTCTAGGTGAGAAGTGACTAAAGTATTTGTTATAGGCTGAAGTTATATGCATGGATTCCAGAGATATTCAGGAGATAATATTAATAGATTTTAGTGATTAAATGTGAGCATTAGGACAGAAGAAGAGAGCCAGTGATGACACTCAGGATTCTTACTTAGGCAACTTTATAGTAATCACATGGGGAAAGGAAATAAAGGAGAATGAATTACAAGGATGGAAGTTGATGAGTTAAGTTTTAAATGTGTTAAGTTTGTGATACATATCTGCAGATGCTTATCCAAGTAAATAGAAATATCTAATAGGCCGGTAGATATTAAAGTGATAGCTGAGCTAAAAGTAGACATTTGGGATTCATCAGCATTGAAACCGTGGGAGCAGGTGAATTCTCATAGAGTATAGAAAGTGAGCAGAGAGAAGGGATGAGGATGGATGCATTAACATATAAAATATGGGCTAGGGAATAGAAAGTGGTGAGACTAAGAAGGCAGGAAGAAACCCCAAAGAGTGTGAAGTGTAAACACTAGGGGAAAAAATGTTTGTTTTCAAGAGGAAAGAATTGAACAAGTGGCACTGGTGCCTAGGGGTCATGTAAGGTACTGAGGAGTAGAAAGTGGCCATTGTGCAATATTTAATGATCAAGAGGTCCTTGATGATCTTAGTGAGAACAGTTTCAAGGAATTGATGAAGTATAAAAGACAATGACTCAAAAAAATATATAGTAGATGAGTAAATGGAGAAGGAAGATGAGACAGTTTTTTTAAGAAAATTACTATGGGAACAGGCTGGGAAATGGAGATGTCCAGCGAGCCAAGGAGCGTGAGTATCAATACAAGAGAGAGAAAGATAAGAGGACAGGAGGCTAAGATGGATTTTTGGAGGATGGGAAAAGTGAGTCTTTAAATGCTAAAAAATCTCAAATTTTTTATTCTCAAATCTCAACTCTTAATTTCTTCATTGAGCACTTACTATATGCTAAGCACTGTGTTAGACCCAGGGAATATGAGGTTGAACTCTTGGAATTTATAGTGTTGTGAAGATGATATTAATTCTATAATAACTTTAATAATATATACTTACTTACTTTCAAAGTGAAGTAAATGCTCAGAAGGGATATAATAAGGATATATG
The DNA here is from genome assembly GCA_008086735.1 of Cheirogaleus medius. NCBI lineage: Eukaryota > Metazoa > Chordata > Mammalia > Primates > Cheirogaleidae > Cheirogaleus > Cheirogaleus medius. The sequence goes on from VBSM01000662.1 coordinate 10,819,755, forward strand.
AGAGCAAAGAAACCTGAGTTTGACTCAGTTATTTAGGGAAAGCTTTCTTGAAGTAAAATTATAAGGCATTCCAGACTGAAGAAACAGCATGTGCAAAGAGAGTATAGTAAGTTTTAGGAACTATGAGAAGGCCAATGTGACTATAGTTCAGAGCGTGATGAGGGTTGATATCCAGGGACCAGACCATTCTGTCTGCCAGGAAGAAGGAAAGGCCCACAGAAAGAGAAATTTAACCATTAAATTAAAAAGGGGGGATATATCATCAGAGAGAGGCCTATGAGGAGGGTAAGGGATTAACCTCACAAGAATGGACCTTTCTTTCATTATAGGAGGAGGAAATAAGAAAGGGATGGATAGGGATAAAGGTGAATGCATAGTTTGGTGAGGAGAAAATTGAGGATATTCCATTTGAAGTTTTCTATTATTTCCAGTTAGCACAATCTAGAATGAAGGGCATGTAGTGAAGTGAGAGGTTTGAAAACATAGAAAAGCTTTTAGGTAGACATTGTAATGAACAAAAGAAAACCACAAATGACAGCTGAGCTATATTGTTGGAAACCGTGAATTCACAGTGGCAAAAATCTGCAATGTTTCATGAGTTTCTCTAGAAACATTCAGCAGTCCAAATGTATATGTGAAGAAAGCAGACAGTTATTTTAACCTGAGTTGAAGTTTGCTCACGTGAGGCAAAGGAAGGGATTGGGGCCAGGGCAATGTTGTGCCCTATTGTAAATTATGTCTTGGTCTGGGGATAAGAGGGAGGAGAGAAAGAAGCATCTCTGATTTGTAGCTTTTGCCACTTTCCATGGTACACATACTCCCACCACTGCCAAATTTCAAGCTACCAATGATTTAACAACCACTTCACACAGTTTCTGAATATGAACAGTCACTTCTGGTCACTGCTGACTCCAGCATACCACAGGGCCAGGAAGATGAGGCTAGTAGCAGCAGAGTGGTTGACATGAAAAATGGAGCCTAACTAGTAGAAAAGAAAGTGAAAACAGATGGGGACTGAGAGACTGCAAGAAAAGAGGTTGAAAGCAGTGAACAAAGAATTGTTGAATTCCATGAACAGTAAGAAAGGTGAGGAGGAGATTTCTTGGGTTAGTGGTTATCCAAGAGAAAAGCATCTTTTCTTCACAAATTCTTATAAAGATAGCTTTCTGATGTTAGAAGGTAATACTAACCTGTGCTCAAAATTTTCAGTTATCAGCTCAGGGTAATTAGTGGCGGCAAAACCATAGCAATTGCTATTTTGGTATTCATGGCCAGTTCCTATGATTTGCTTCTCTTTGTCCTACTGACAATGCCTCCATCACTACCATTTTACTCTGATCCCATGATCAAAGGTTTGAAATGCATTATAGGAGGAATAAACAAAGATGGCAGAGGCAATGAGATGAGGGGGTAAGAAGAGGGCCCCTAGTGGTGAAAAGCAGAATCCCGAGCTGGCATCTTCCTCTCACATATCAACTTGTCTTCCTGCTCCATGCTGGGGAGAGGTAGCTACCACTGACAAGATGTTACCATGGTAACTACTTGCCTCAGAAAATTCTAAGCTCTGCTCCAGCTCAATTACCTGTATACTGTGCTGGACAACTTTCCACTGTCCCGGAGTGATGAATACAGTTTGATCGTGCCCCTCACAAATCATGTTTTTAATGGGATAGTGGGAGATTCCTTTATCTAGAATTTAATATTTCTTCCCCTTAAATCCTCTATATTTATAACCATGGATTTGAATTTATTTGAAAATAACTTTCACACTAGAGGAAAACTATAAAAAAACATTTATATTAAAAGCAATTTACCTCTAATTTCTTCATGCTGTTTGCTATTTATTGCTAGCTGTTTTTGCTATATATAAACAAGAATGTGCTCTCTGAAATAGAGGCTTTCTTTGAATTAGCAGAGAGGTTCCACAGAAGCTTTTGTCAACTCTATAAATCTAGAATATGTGCCTTTATGTACACCATTGAAAAGGTTCATTTTTGATTAAACCACATCTCATGTTCCTTTCCTGTGAAGACATCTGTATGTTGACAACCACAATTGGGATATTCAGTTTAAAATGTCATGATCTTCTGCTGGAGAAAGTTTATTACATTACAGGATACAGAGATTTGATAAACAGTTGATAATGAAGTAGTTTCTATATCAAAGCATTTTCCTTTTTTTTTTTCTTTGAGGCTTCTATTAACATTCATAATCCTCAGTACATCTCAGATTTGGGACCTTGTTTCGGGTTTTTTCCCAATCAACAGGGAAGATGTAAATATCAGACATGCTCTAAAACAGTTGATAATTGGTGGAGGAAACAGGCCATCTCTCCAAATGCCCAGGCATCAGGCACCTTCCACATTTAGAAAACTCAGTTTTTATGGCTGTTCCTAATTGGCTAGAATGCATTTGTCTCCTTTATTTGCTTCTGCCATTTTATTTCTACCCTATACCTACTTCTGCCAGTCATTTTCTGTCAGTTCATTAAAAAGAAAGTCATATAGACATTTTAAAATTAACTTGATGGGTGAACTGGATATTGTACCATAAGCATATAAGTCATTAAATTTTCCTAATCCAAAGAAAAATAAGATAAGTGGATATAAAATTAATTTATTTAGGGCATCTCTTTTATTAACAAAAGAATAGTAAACCATAGGAATAAAGCATTAAGCCCTTCTATACATTCCAAAATTGGAACTCTGTGCTTTCCACATATAATTAGCAACAAAAAAGAACACCAAAATTGCTGTCTCACCAAGTAGTTTCTCTCTCTTCAAAAACTTTCTTTTTTCCCCTACACCTAATTCACTCCCAGCACTCTTGTAAAGGCTTTGTAAGACTAATGGTTAGGCTTATAAATGGGAGTTTTCATATTTCATATACCTTTTGAGGTGTTTTGCCAATTACCTTTCATCTAGCAGTTATGATTTGTATTTATCAGTGTTGGTGAATAAAATTAGAACTTTTCTTTCCTGTTGGGAACAACAGTAATCAATAATTTTCCCACAACAAGTTATAACGCTATCCACATTTCTTTGAGTTATTTTATTTTTAGTTTTTTACCATTTGAATTCATATTAAAATTATATTTAAAGTGTGCTTCATTGTTTGTGTTTGGAGATCTGATTCAGAGAAGAAAATAGGTAAAGTGTTCCTCTGTGTCCATATTGTTTCTCACTGAAATTTAATTTTACTTTTTTAGATAGCAATAAAGTAAATTTAAATGAAAAGAGATTGGTTAATGGGTACAAACATACAGTTAGAATGAATACGTTCTAGTGTTGAATAATACAGTGGGGTGACTATAGTTAACAATTGTTGTATATTTCAAAATAGCTAGAAGAGAATATTTGAAATGTTTCCAACACAAAGAAATGATAAATGTTAGAGGTGATAGATATCCTACATACCCTGATTTAATCAATTACATATTGTATGTATCAAAATATCACATGTACCCAATAAATATGTACAATTATTATGTGTCAGTAAAAATTAACTAATGTAAATGTCCTAGGTATTTTGAATGGGTTAGGTTAGGAAGGCTGGGCCATTGGATCCTGCAGGCTTGGTCTTCCCAACACTTAAACCACAACTGTTTCAGATACCAGTGCCTCTACTCTGGGGAATATAAAGTATAATTATATTATATTTACTGAGTTATTATTTATGTTCTCATTCCTCCGACTCTTAGATCCATTTAGCATTTAGTTGTCAAATAACTAAGTCTAATTAATACTCTGGAGAAATTACTTCATTTCTTCTTTCTCCCCCACCATTCTTGCAATTTTTTTTTAAATGGTGGAAGCAACGTGTAAAGGAGCACAGCAACCCCAAAAAGATAGTCAAAATTTTTAAGTGTGTTCACATGTCTCCAACTGTTTGTCAGATTTTCTGAAGCTCTACTTAAAGGCAAACAAACTGCAGAGGAGAAAATTATATTCCTTGCTATAGTTAATAGTTGTGATTAAACAGACAATCTTTTTTCATTGCCAAGTCCTCTGGCTTGGGGACATTCTGTTACTACCACCTGTGGGAGGAGGGAGCTATTTCTTTTCTCTGAAATGTCTAGCCTTTTGCCTTTTCTCTTTTCTCTGCCTGAGGAACTTCCTAATCAAATCATTACCCTATAGTTCACATAGTCTCTTTCAAATACTCAGTTTTGGGTCGGGCACCGTGGCTCACTCCTGAAATCCTAGCACTTTGGGAGGCCATGGCTGGGAGATTGCTTGAGCTCAGGAGAGACCAGCCTGAGCAAGAGTGAGACCTCATCTCTACTAAAATAGAAAAATTAGCCAGGTGTCATGGTACACACCTGTAGTCACAGCTACTTGGGAGGCTGAGGCAGGAGGATCACTTGAGCCCAGGAGTTTCAGGTTGCTGTGAGCTATGGTGATGCCACTGCACTGTACCCAGGGCGACAGAGTGAGACTCTGTCTCAAAGAAAAAAAAGGAAATTGAACCTCACTCCAACCTGCATTAAAAAAATGAAAAAATTAATAAAGGAAATACTCATTTTTATTTTTGCTTATTTGATTATTATAATGTGAAGGAATCTTGGAGTGAGTACAGACCATATGAAGAGGTGGTTAAACTTGTGTTCCAATACATCATTTATGTTAGGGGGCTTTATCAGTGTGTTGTAGTCTGTTTCATTCTCTTTCCAGTCACTGCATTATCCCCTATTATCCCTTACACTTTGGGTCACTGTATTTCCTATTAGCTGTTACTACTTTTGTCCTGAAAAGTTTAAGCTGAAGTTTCTCTCACAGTTGGGCCCTGAAGAAGCCATACTTTTGTTTTTTCGTATTTGTATTAGTTTGCTAGGGCTGCCATTACAAAATAAATGCCACAGACTGGGAGGTGTAAACAACAGAAGTTTACTTTCTCACAGGGCTGGAGGCTAGAAGTCCAAGATTAAGATGTTGACAGGGTTGGTTTTTCTGAGGCCTCTCCCTTGGCTTGCAGATGGCCACCTTCTTGTTGTGTCCTCACATGGTCATTCCTCTGTGTGTGTCCTAATCTCTCTTTCTCTCTTTTTTCTTTTTTTTAAGAGAATGAGTCTCACTGTGTTGCCCAGGCTGGAGTGCACAGCAATAGAGAACTATTCACCGGTGTGATCATAGCACATGACAGCCTTCAACTCCTGGGCTCAAGCGATCCTCCTGCCTCAGCCTCCCCCCAGTAGTTGGGACTATAGGCACAGCCACTGAGCCAGTTCTAATGCCTTTTTATAAGGTCACCAGTCATACTGAATGAGGGCCTACCCCAAGAACCCCATTTTTAATTTAATTATCTCTCTGAAGGCTTTATCTCCAAATACAGTTACTTCTGAGGTACTGGGGTTTAGGACTTAGACATATGAATTTTGGTACTGGAGGGACATAATTCAGCCCATAACAGTGTTGTTCTCATAGCCAACTGAGTGGAAATTTCTTCTCGGTTTTTCTTAAGACATTCTCTTCTGAATATGAATCTGGCTGAGCAGCTCCGAGCTGTACCTCCAGCATCTTATTACACATGACACTCTCCTATTTTTGTCAGCATACTCAAGCTCTCCTACTTTCTCCCGACTCTCAGATGATCTAAAAGATTCTATTTTTTTTTTTATAGTTCCACCCTCTACTTCCATCAGCCCACTTGGTTGGCAAGGAATTTCCTCTGGCATGTATGTTAGCTTGTTAAAAGTTCTAATTTACCTTATATACCCTGTTCTAGTACAGTCTTGTTGCATTAACTTTCTTACAGTCCTGCCTTTATATTGTATCATGTCTTATACAAACTACATCCTCCCTCATTCCCCTCTTTTCCTAAATGAGAGGCAGTGAATTACACAAGTAAATAAGTTATATCTTTGTACAATGTCCATTGGTAGAAAAAAGTCTATATTCTATTATATTAAATAATAAAAAGAATATTTTAAGCAATAACATAATTTGAATACTAATAGGACACAGGGACTTAGTTTATTTTGTAAAATCATTTACATAAAAACTTTTATCCTAAAATATTTTAACATGTTTTAGGATGGCCATTGTTTTAAAATGCCAGATGGCATTTTTCCTGCAAAGGAAAAATTTTGAAGATTATCTGACATAGTAAGATCTTCTTGGAGCCCACAGAATTCATAGTTTCAGGGCCCTGACATTACTTGTCTGGACCACAGCTGCCTGGTAACTGGTCTCTCTGGCTTTAGTTTCTGTCATCTCTAGTTTCCTCTACATGCCACCACCTGAGTTGTCTGCCTAGAAAACCAACCTCATCATTCGTGGGCTCAGAGAACACTGCTGCTTCCTGTTACCTGCAAGATAAATCCCACACACCTCAGTGTGCACATTTCCCCTTCTTTTACACCAATAAGCCACGCCCTTGTCAAAACCTATTTCTTCTGCCTGGAATGCTTTCCCCTGGAAAAGGCGGAGGCTTTGGAAGCAGACAACTCTAGGTTTGAATTCTAGCTCCAGTTCTTACTGACTGAGTGATCCTGAGAAGGTTACTTAATCTCCTTGAGTATGACTTTCCTCATCATGAAATGAGGCTAATGCCTGCTGCACAGGGATATTGTAAAAATTAATTAAACTAAGCATATGGTGATGCACTGGCTAACTTATTTATTCATTCCTTGCTGTAGCCATGTAATCAAGCAAACTCCCATTGACCTTTAGGACCCAGGTCTGACATCATCACATCTGGGAACCTACACTGTTATTTATTCTGACTCTAGCAATTTCTATACTAGAGCACTACTGTTGAAATTAAGAATTTGGCTTTCTGAAGCCATGTTGTTAGAGTTCAAATCTTGGCTTCTCTGTCATTAAATAATTAGCTGTGTGATCTCTGGAAGTTACTTATACTCACCATACCTCAGTTATCTCTTCTGTAAAATGGAGATAATATTATCTATGAAATAGGATTGCTGTGAGGATTAAATAGGATATATTGATAAGAAACTGAGTGTGATGCAGTGCATAGTTAGCATACAAAAAATGTTAACTGTTCTTACTATACTTACTATAGTCATCCTGGGTAAGTTCTCGCCTTATCAGTTCCTCAAGGGTGTTGGCTCTACCTTGCTCCTCTCTAGATGCCTGTATCTGATCCAATACCTAGCACAGTAGATGGATCAAAGCAGTTCATCTACTATTTATTTATATTTATTCAGTTAACAAATTCTGTTAATAAAAGATGAAGAATGTTGGGCTTTAAATTCTCCCTAAAAATATTTCTGGAAATAAACAGAAAAATCCTCATGTGTTACACTAAATGGTATTGAAGGTTTCTTCCTATACAAAATGAAATAAAAAGTGAAATTAGTCTGAATTCTGCTTTTAAGAATGGTGTCTATCATACTGTGTAGCTTACAGGGATTATAAAATATGTATTTGTGAATTTTCCACCTTTACTGACCTTTAAGACTTTGATAGAAAGATAGCTTTCTTCCTTGATGCTCTGGATAACCAGATGCCCTTCTTTATCTCTCTTAGATTCTTTTGGATCATTATTCAATGATTTTAGGATACTCAAAGTTTTTTCAAGTCTAATTTACATAAACTTCCTAGTTGTTTATGGTCAAAATAAAATAACTGATTTAAAGAATTAAGGCTAAGGTGTATATGTGACAGACTTTAAAACAGGGTAGAGTATCACCTTAACAGAGTTTGTAACCAAAAGACTGCTGATATATTTCTCAAATGACAGATCTCAGTTCCTTTTTTATGTATGAAGTATTAATAACATTTTATATTTTGATACAAAATTTCCTATATGCATTTCATAATTATCAGTTATATTTTATTCTTCATAAATTAAATTTAAGGAATGTGATGAGTATATCTGCATATTTATCCTTGCACAATGTATCAGTTCTCTATTGCTGTGTAACAAACCATCCCAAAACTTACTGGTTTAAAACAACAATTAATATTTCTCACAATTCTGTGAGTTGGCTGGGTGATTCTTCTTATGGTATGTCTTGGATTCACCAATGCATAAATATTCACCAAACTGTTTCAAACACTACATGAGGGAAATGGATACCAGGTGGTATGATGGATTGGAAGCCATTCCTGTAACAATCTACTATATATATGCATGGGAATTTTGTGTTTCAGCACATAAAGAAAACATTAACTTGGTTTCTGATGAGAAGGCTAAAAGTCTTGTGTGGAAGGGAGACTTCCTTGCCATTTAATAAAATTTATTTACTAATACTATTTAATAATAACCTTTTATACAATTTGAATTTTTAGCCATGAGCTGTTACATTTCAAATAAAACGAAACCAAGAACACTTCAAAAACAAGTGAATGAGTGTATCTGGCATTAATTTAGGTTCCCTGATAGCAGAAGCAATAAATACTTATGAATTGTTAATAAAACTTACGTAGAGGTACTCTGTTTACAAAGAACATCTAGCCTATGATACTGATTTTATCATACATCGGAAAATTGGGTTTCCAGAGTTCAGAGGAGGCTCAAAATTTTTAAAGTTTTCTACCTCATGGTTATTAAAAATTTATAGGGGATTTGAAGAAAATTCCCAATTAAGTGTTTATTGAATGTTATTTTCACCAGATTTTGATCTGTTTCAGTTGCACTGAACAATTTTGGCTCTAAAAAGAATGGCTTAGACAGCATAAATCAATGGGAAAGAAAAGAATACATTTGCCTTTGAACATGAACACCTTCTTAAGAAAATAGCACAAGAGAATATTGCAATCAAAGATTTAGAAAATAATCTGAATCTCCCAAAATACCCACTTTCTTAGCCAAAATAGAGCAGCAGTTGACTTTTAAATTCACATATTTCGATTTCAATAGGAAGTTATGTTTGAATATTACAATTGATTTTTCAAGATAAATATTCCACATTTTTTTTTCCTGAGGATGAATCCACCTTGTTTTAAAGAAAGCACAACCTGATATTCTTTCTTTGACACTGACCAATTGAAAATACTGAACCAAATTATAGCTTTCTACATGATAACCAGCCTAACTATTCAGTGTTGTGCTGTGGTCAGACTCTTTCATTGGACCTAGTTAATCAGGTCTTGTTTTAATTCACCTCAGGGTTTAGCTTTAATCATTTTATCCCAACAGATGTAAGTTTACATTCTTTTTATGGGTAATATATTTAAATTCATCTTAATATAAATTTTTCAGGGGGTCTATTGGTAGATGGTCACAGGGTGACTAAAAAAGAACTAGTTTTATATTTAGGTAAAAAGGTACAACTTTGTTCCTTATCAAATACTTCGACCTATCGACCTATGTAGTCTAGGACCTGGGATAGGAGAGTGGGGGGTGGGAGTAGGCACAGGAGAGGAGATTATGTAATATATTCTCAGTATTGGGGAAAAATGCAGTTGAAAAAAGAAGGAAGATCAAAGAAAATTGGAAAGATCTAGTATTTTGTCTTTTAAAGAATAAGATCCATGAGTAGAGCACTGCGTTTGTCAGGAAAACTGCTGAGTTAGACAGAACTTCACTTTAATGGCCAGAGATGCTTGCTGCTGTCAAAAGGTGCACAACTTAATCTTGCCTTCTTGGCTGGTTTTCCCAACTACTCTACATGAACTGAGTCCAAAAGCAGATCCAAAGAGATCCTTCCCCGCAGAGAGTTGGTGATGGATCAGATGAACTAAGTGCTAGGAGCATGTTGCAAAAAGAGATCATAGTTCCAGCTCAGACTCCCTCCAGCAGCCCCTTCTCCCCTGACCTCTACGTGCATGTGTTGACGTGGGCACCCATGCAGCCGCTGCTCCCTGCCTTCCTCCTGGATGTCTCTTGTGTTCCTGCCTCATGCTGGCACATCTGTAACTCTACGTCCCTTTCTATAGCTTGCTACTCCTGCATACTTTTCCTTTATGATTCTATATAATTTGCCATTTTTATTTGAAGGCACTGCATTGGCTAGCATTAATTTTATAATGATAGCAACTACCATAAAAATTACATTCTGATTCCTTGGATGCCTGGCATGTTTATCATTTAATTATCAGAAATAACACCATAAGGAAGTATGTTTATTGCCTCAATTTTATAGATCAGAAAAAAGGCACAGAATGTTTAAGTCCCTAACAAAGGCTACTTGGCTAATCAGTGACAGAGCCAAATTTTGAATCCAGGCAGTCTGGTTCCAGAGGCTGTGCTTTACTACCCACCTTTACTCACTATTTTTTGTATTAATTTTACACTATACTGCATCGTTTTTGAAGGCAGTGAAAATTTAAAAGTTGTTTAATGTTACCAGTATTTATCATTCATTTACAGGATTTAAAACTACTCTAATACAGTATGATCATATTAAATTGCATCATTCATTCTTTTATTTAATAAGTATTTAGCACTTATTGTATACCTATGTCCTAGTACTGCAGTAGGCATTCTATTCAGTAATGATCACAACAGAAAAGATTCCTACCCTTCTCAAGCTTACACGATAATGGAAGAGACAGATTACACAAGATAATGTTTAATTTCAAGTTGTGATAAAGGTGATAAAAGGAAAGAGTAGGTTTTCACAAGAGAGAAAATAGTAGGAAGCCAGCTTAAATTGGGGAATGAGGATCAAGGAAAATTTTTTAGAGAGAGTGACATTTTAAATTGAGGTCCTAAAAGAGCAATAATATAATAGCTAGCCAGCTGAAGGGGAGTAGTTAAGTATACTATAGAGGAACTTTTATTTCTGATAAAATGGTGGATGAGAAGATGTCAGTATAAGTTCTAGATAAAATATGATTAAATATGTTTTTAATGTGTGGTTGAGTTAGTAGGAAAACAAGGAAAATCTTTAAATGCAAGAAATTATGGGAAAACCTGAATCTTGAGATATAAGTAAATTCTATACCTGTGTTTTGTTCTCTGCTGAGCATTTTACAATCCCTGGTGGACTAGACCATGGGCTTTCATAGACCTTGTGCAGGACACAAAAGACAAAGCCAGGACCTCGAAATGGCTTCTCCATCAATTGGTAAACTAGGGGAATAAAACCCGTCCCCTTAATGCACCTCTTCTTCCCACAGAGATACAGTTAGGATAACTGTCTGGCTTTGTCTTAGTGCTTGAATGAGTGGAAGTCATATCCATCATTTTTTATATGAAAATATATTTCGTGGTAAAAGGAAACTATAAAACCCTCTAGACAGGAAATACTGTATTGCAAGGCCCTCAGTCAGACAGGCATTAATTTGACCTTTTTCAAGAAGCTAAAAGGCTAGTACAGATAGAGCAAAGTAAGTGCTGGAAAGTGAGGATGGGGCTAAAGCCGGTACCAGATTCCTACAGGGCCTCACAGGCCTTGGTTAGGATTTTGGATTTTGTCCTAAGTACCTTTTGAAGAGTTTTCAAAAGATTATCTGAATTCTGTGAGAAAGAATAGATTGAGAGAATATAAAAGTAAGAGAGTCACTCTAAAGGTGGAAGTAGAGAGGAAACTACAGCAGTAACCCAGGTGAGAGATTTGGCTTGGATCAGGGGGAATTAGAAGAAATTAATGCATTCAAGATACATTCTGAAAGGGAAGTATAACTAATCTGATAAATTGGATGGGGAGCTTGAGAGCAAGTACGATCTAAAGGGTCATTCCTAAGCATCTGATTTGAGCAACTAGTTATCCAGAAGTCTTTTTCTGAGCTGAGGAAGTCAGGGGGAGCTATGGAGGGGGCAAGATCCAAGAGTTCAGTTTTAGATATACTGAATTTTAGAATTATTAAGTTTGATTGGAAATACAAATGGAGATAGTACCACTATTTGATATAATAGAACTAAAGAAGTTTTAAAATATTATTATGTAGTTTAACTCACAATTGAACAAGCCAGGGTGTAATGATAATGAAAATATATGTTTTATAGGTAATCCAAATTATAGTAAGTTTCACTGGGAGGCCAATTTATTAAGTAGTAGAATTTCATTATAATGAATATACCATTTATTTAAATTCACATTCCTAGGACACAAAAACTGGGTGAATTTGCAGATAAAGTACAATATTCTGCGAAAGACTGTGGCAGAGATTGGATAATTATTCGCCAAACCTATTTTCCTTTCTGTTTGCTGACGTAGCTGGACTGTATTTCCCAGCCTCCCCTGCAGTTAAGTGTAGTCATGTGACTAAGTCCGGGCAGAGGAATGAGAATAAAAGTGATGGTACATTTCTTCCTTGGTCTGTCTGTGAAAAAAAAAAAAAAATCTCTCCTATAGCTCCATACTACTCCTTGTGCCAACTGAATATTGGCACACAAACTGACCTTGGAAGCTACATGTTGAAGATGACAGAAACACTGTCAGTCAGAATTCCTAACTGACTACATAGTTCAGAATCCCTCCTCCCCACTCTCCTGCCAGTTGAACTTTGCATGAACAAAAAATAAACTCCTGTTGTTTTAAATCACCAAATTCTGTGATTTCACTGCTTCAACAGCAATCCTCACATTGAAAGATGTTTATTTTTTTTCAAGAACATAATTTTATTCCCATTCATTTATTTTCTTTTTT
>VBSM01000662.1:10855218-10871557 GCA_008086735.1 Cheirogaleus medius
CTGGTTTCGAACTCCTGACCTTGAGCGATCCGCCCACCTCGGCCTCCCGGAGTGATTACAGGCGTGAGCCACGGCGCCTGGCCTAAACTTTTAAATAATATAGATGTTGGGGTGTTAAATTACACAACTTTCTTTTTTATTATTTATTTTTAAACAGAGTCTCACTCTGTCACCTGGGTAGAGTACAGTGGCATTATCATAGCTTACTACTACCTCCAACTCCTTGGCTAAAGTGATCGTTGAAGTAGCTGGGACTACAGGTGCACACCACGACACCCGGCTGATTTTTCTGTTTTCAGTAGAGACGGGTCTCACTCTTGCTCAGGCTGGTCTCAAACTCCTGAGCTCAAGTAATCCTCCTGCCTTGGCCTCTCAGAGTGCTAGGATTACAGGCATGAGCCACCGCGCCCAGCCAGAAATTATACAACTTTCTGAAGATATTTATTTTTCTTTAACAGATTTGAAATTTAAAATAGTCTTTTGGAGATAATATTTGGTTTTGGTTCATCTGGAAAAATCCTAAAATTGTACTAAGATAAAATATTCATCCTTTGCTTTTGATTCCATATTGAATTAACATTGAATTTTTTATTTTGTCTAAGATGAACCTTTTAAATCATATGCAATACTCATTCTATAGAACAAAATAAATTGCTTCTCAATCTGATTTATTACTACACTATGAAGCAAATTACACTCTTGCTAACTTATAAAATCTTCTTTAGGTTTAGTTTGTCTATTATGAGGGTATTTAGAAGCTTAGTACAGAATTAATTAAATATCTTTCTGTAATTGGACTTTGTTTCATGATGGGAGGTATTTTGATTCCTTGAATGGTAAAAATACTGCTAAGTACAGTGGTTCCCAGGTGTGGATACTGAATCTTTTCTTATTCATAAGTGGCCCTGTGTCTTCCTAACGTTTTTGATGGACACATGTAGTGAAAAATACATCGTAAGCCATTGGTACCCACAAGACTGAAAGATAATCTGACTAAACAGTACCTACTGTTGCTTCATGTGGTATACTCAGGGTTTTTTTTCCTGTTTTAATTACTTAAAAGTTTTAATTGTTTTTGAGCCACTAAATTGATTTCAGAAATCTCTCAATCCACACTTTGAAAAACATGGTTATGTCCTATTGATCCCTTAAAAATGAGTGATGATGCAAGAAAATCACAGAACCCTTTACATAAATCACAGATAAGGAAAAAGGATAAGGAAGCTAAGAATAAATTCTCATGTCTTCTATATCATCCACATGCACAATAAGAAATTACCTAGACCAATATTGTATTTACTAAGATAAGCTAAATAAAAGCCTAGAATCGCTACTGTTGGAACTTAACAATAGGAATAAATTGGCATGTGGGGTGAAAATCAACTGTAGTCAAAATGACTCCAGAAACATTTAGAAAGGTGCCTTATTGGACACAATATTGCTGCCTCCCTTAAATCCAACAGATTACCTTTTCTTTAATTATTAACTGGCTTATATTTGGAGGCAAAATTTTACCATCACCCCCCTTCCCCAACACAAACACATACAAAAGTATCATTAAATTCAGCTCGAGTTGCTCATACAAGAAATAAAAACAACGGTAGGATTGAAATCTCTAGAGCTTTCCTGTCAGGGCCTTCTGTCTCTGAGTAGAAGGGCCAGCATTTCTCTCTACCACCTCTGCCATTTTCAGTTATTTTTATATGATTGATAATAAATAAAGGAAAAAGATCACGCCTGTTATATTTGAGTTCCAAAGGAGGCTTTGAATATGTATTTAAATTCAAAATGCATGATCTAATGTGTAAACAGTGAACAATCTTAATAACAAATGCATACTCTGGCAAGCTTAAATGTTTCAGATTAAATGTCAATCTATATTCTGAATTATTTCAACTTTCTAATCTGTATATCTGTGAAGTAGCTATGAAGGGAACATTGCCGTCAGATGTATGTTAGTAGGGGCCAAGCCAATGTGTAATATTACAAACATTTTGGGGGTTATTCGAATGTGTTGAGTATAAATAGAATGTCCCTTCCTTCAAAGAACTCACAGTCCAGTAAGCCTGTAGTCTCTAGCCGGGGACTGGTACCCGTCTGTGGACTGGGCCGCAGAGCTCCGCCTCCACCCATTTACGCCCCCTTCCCTGTAGAAAAATTGTCTTTCATGAAACTTAGGAACCTGAGGGCTGCACAGGAGGCGGTGAACGGTGAGTGTGAGTGAAGAAGCTTCATCTTTATTTTCAGCCACTCCCCATGGCATCACCACCTGAGCTCCACCTTCCCCCCACCCGCCTTGTCCATGGAAAATAGTCTTCCATGAAACTGGTCCCTGGTGCCAAAAAGGTTGGGGACTGCTGCAGTAAGCTACAGAAGCAAAATAAATATTTATGAGGATGCTGTTTGTTATCATAGGGTAGAATGAAGTGGAGAATAATTACCACTAATTGAACAATGTGGAAGAAGCCTCCAAAAGGGGGTTGGAATATTTGTTAGGCTTTGAAGGCTGACCAGGTGCTTGCCAGTCAGATAAAGAGGGTAGAACCTTTCTGAGAAGGGCAACAGCTTGTGCAGAGGCTGAGAGGTTAAAACTGGTTGGTTGGCTTTAAGGTTACACAGTCCTGGCCTGGCTCCGTGGCTAACCCTATAATCCTAGCACTTTGGAAGGCTGAAGTGGGAGGATTGCTTGAGGTCAGGAGTTAAACACCAGCCTGAGCAAGAGCGAGATCCCTTTTCTACAAAAAAAAAAAATATAGAAAAAATTTGTCTGTCGTGGTGTCGCATGCTGTAGTCTCAGCTACTTGGGAGGCTGAGGCAGGAGGATCTCTTGAGCCCAGGAGTTGGAGGTTGCTGTGAGCTAGGCTGACGCTATGGTACTCTAGCCCAGGGGTGAGAGCAAGACCCTGTTTCAAAAAAAAAAAAAAGAAGTTACACAGGTCTTAGTTCAAGTTTTAGATCTCCTACTTACCAGTAAATTACTTAATTCCTCTACGGTTTAGTTTTCTCATCTGAAAAATGAGAGAGACATAATAGTACTACCTCACTGGATTACTGTGAGGATTAAATGAGAACACTTGTTAAGTATTTAGCATAATGAGAGCTCTTACTAATTGTCTCCTAATAAGGGAAGGGCTATAAAAACTGGGGAAGGCCTAAAGGAAGGAGTGGGCTGAGTGGATAAGGCACCATAGGGATGTAGAAGGAGGGGCTCGGACAGAAGGAGAAAATGGACTAGTTGGGTTACCCTGGAGAATTACTTTGCTTGATTAGGGAATCACTATCAGGATATCAGTCCTACAAGAAACTTGAAACCTTCTGCCCTGAAGATAGTGCAGAAGATCTTAGGTTTGAGCTCAGGAGGGTGAGAAGGCAATGTAAAACCAGTAGGAGGGAGTGTGTATGGGACAAACCATCAGCTGAGTAGGTGGGATCAGTTGCTGAGCAGTAATCTAGCAGAAGTGGATTGACAGGGGATGCATTGCCCATGGAAAAAAATAAAGGTCATTAGAGCAATGCAGGTGAAAAGAGTTTCACTAATGTCTGGACTTAGACACTTGACAGTGGTGACATGAATAAATAAATTAGTTCATACATGTTGATTAGTTCTTGCAATGCATAGATACACTAATACTAATATTTAGGAAGAAGCAGCAACTGACCTGTATGAGAAAAGTAAATGGTATATGTTCCAAATTACTGCAAATTTCCCAGTCATATAAAATTGGAAAGATTGTTGTGGTATCAATCTTTGGAAATGAGAAAGTTAGATATCACGAATACAATGGAGAAAAAGATATGACGCATTCTGGCTTTACTATGTTCCACATCTAGAAATTCAAGTATCACTGTAAAAGAATTTATTGTCCAGTGGTTGGAACACTGTCCTTTAACAAAAGCTGTTTAACCAGACTAGCACATGGCTGAACTATATTGGCACTGGATAGATGTTCTTAACTGACAGATACCAAAATAGCAGCACTGTGCCAGCAAAGGAAGGGAGCTCTTTCTGGGTGCTACAGTTTCTCTTGTCTATAAATGGGAGATGAGGGTAAGCATTCTGTAATTACTTCCTCCTTATTGGGTTGGCAAAGAGATTTTATCAGCACGCCAAATTAAAAAAAAATTAAGAGCAATTCCATATGTCAGAGATGGGGAAAACAATAAAATCAATACAGTTATTTCTAAATCTTCACTGGATATACAATTCAAATATTAGGATAAAACATAATAAAACCAATTAAGATTCATCCATATTTTTAAAAAATGTTATCTGAATATTTTTTATTCTCAATGTGATTTAGCATGTGCACATCTTGGCACTGTTTTATAAATTTTGGTTTAGTCCAAGGAGCAAAATCTTTTCTCATTTGGTTTATCATTTCTGATGAGTTCTTATACTTGCAAGTAATAAAATCTTGTGCTGTCTTAAATAAGAAAGAGGTTTTGTCATGTCGGCACCAGAGTCTGTTCCTTTAAATGCAAGGGCAGGAGTCCAGCTAGGTGGCAGAGCTGGCAGGCATTCTCCCTCTTTCTTGCCGACTGGTTAATATCTCTCCTGTCTCTCTCTCTCGTCTTACTCTGTCACTCAGGCTGGACTGCAGTAGCATGATCATAGCTCACAGCAGCCTCAAACTCCTGGACTCAAGGGATCCTCCTGCCTCAGCCTCCCAAGTAGCTGGGACTACAGGCACACGCCACCATGCCCGGCTAATTTATTTTGTGTTTTTGTAGAGATAGGTCTTACTATGTTGCCCAGGCAGGTCTCAAATTCCTGGCCTCAAGTGATCCTCCCAAAGCCCTGGGATTACAGGCATGAGCCACCACGCCTGCATAACTCCTTCTTTACTTCTACTTTATTTATATCTCTGTCTCAGAGTTCTTGGCTTTTTTATTCCCATGGCAGAATTTCGCTGCCACATAGCATCCAGATTTATAGTTCTGCCATATGCAGAGAGTTAAGTTGCTATCCCTGAATCACAGTTCTAGATTCCTTTGGCAAGAATCTGATTACATAGTGTTAGGTGAGCTGAAATACTATACATCAGAGCCCCTTCGCACAAACTGGAGCCAAACTGCCTGGGTCCAATCCCACCTCACCCCTAATTAGCTCTGTAGCTTTGGCAGGTTACTTAACCCCTCTGAGATTCATTTTTACAGATTTCATCTGTAAAAGTGAAATCATGTTATTAGCACCTATGGGATTATTGTGAAAATTAAATCAGTTCATATAAATAAAGCACTTAAGAATACCTAGAACATAGAAAAAGATATATGTATATTAGTTATTATTCCAAACTGGTTCTTCCTCTTCAAAGATCTTGAAATAAAAAGAGATTAACTTGTAGCAAGACCTTATAAATATGTTACCATCCAAAAATTATTTAAGTTATTTTGCTATAAATTATGAAATTATTAAACTAGCTTCTATTCTAATAATTATAACTTTTCTGCATTTAATGTCATTTCAGATGTTAAGAAATAATATTTCTACACTTGATACTAGAGATGGGGTTGATTTGTAAGTCAGTGCAAAATATCTTTTTACAGAAAGTGTTATAGGAACAGTTGTCATGAAACATAATACATTGATTTTTATTTCACTGTTTTATATAATCATAGCTTGTCCACAATGGTTGAAAATGTTACTCTAGGTATTTTGTTTTAGCCACTCATTTGTATCATTTTAATAAAAAATATTCATTTTTCTGTTTTGTGCTATATTGTATTGTTGGTACTGGGAATCTAGGTATGAACAAAAAAGACATGATAACTATTGTGAATCTTATACTGTACTTAAGAGAGGTAAGACACAAATATTAGCTAGTGCTGAGTGCCATTGAGAGACTTAAAATGAGGTGATATAATCCAAACTGATTAACTAGAGGTTTTATGATGGGTAGTCAGTGAAGGCCTCACTGGTGTCATTTAAGATCTGAATGACATCCACAGGAAAATTAGCCAAAAGAGTATCTCAGGCAGAGGGAACCTCTAAGAGGTCTCAAAGTGGTAAAGAGCTTCATATGTTAGCACAACGCAGGAGTCCGTGTGGTTGGAGCACTGTGAGCAAGGGCAGACTGGTACAATGAGGCTGGGGAAGAAGTTACAAGCCAGGATATGATGGAGGCCTTCTGTAAGTCAGATGAAGTAGTTGAAATTTTATTCCTTATATAATGTTGTTTTTTAAAGATCTAATGGATCGAATTTGTACAGAAATTTAAAACGATGATTAAAGAAACCAGTATTACATCAAAACTCACCACAGTGCTCAAGCTCAATATGAAATCAAATTGTAGTACTCAAACTCAATGCAAGGACTTCAAGCTGGTTTATAAGCATGATTTGCAGCAATAAATAAATAAATAAAGGAAACATTGTAGCCCCGATGATTGCTATGTCCACAGTACGATTTCTAGCAGACTGGAATATTACAGAAGCCTTCTTATCTGACACAGTTAGGACTGTAGTTGGTTGATTAATAGAAATAGTTGCTTCAGGAGAAGCAGCATAAAAAATGGTACATGCTAACTTAAATATTTATTTTAACTTAAAACATAAATTATTCATTATTAATTTTGTCATGGAGCCTTTAATTCCCTTTCTTTTCATAGGAGTTCTGAAATCCATATGCTTTCTAATTTCAGTTTCTTTAAGAGGGGCAATAAATTAATAAACTTGTGAAGCAACCTAATAGCAAAACTTGTAGAGATTTTTGAAACTTTTTTTTACATTTTTGATGATAGCATTGCCACCATTTAATGTGACAATGACTTGTATTTAACCGCTCATCTTTGTCAAGTCTTTCCAAACCATTCAACTTAGTTTTTATAAAAACAGTAATTCAGTTTCTTTTTACATTCATTTTATTATGAACATAGATTTGGGAACAAATGCAATTAACACTTCTTTTTTTTTTTTTAAGAGACAGGATCTCAGTCTGTCCCCTGGGTTGGAGTGCAGTGGCATGGTCATAGCTCACTGCAGCCTCTAACTCCTGGCCTCAAGTGATCCTCCTGCCTCGGCCTGGCCTCCCAAAGTGCTGGGATTACAGGCATGAGCCACCATGCCTGGCCCAATTAACTCCTTTTGAGCATGAACTCAGTTGTGGAAACAGTCTAGTAGCCACAAGAGTTCAGCATGTTCAGGGTATGAAATTTCTTTGTAGAGGGAATGGAGAACGTTAGTTAATCTGGCAAAGTTTTTAAAGAGTACTTGTATCATATTTTCTTTGTTAGATATTGCTGCATAGCAAACAATCGTAAATCCCAGTGGTGCATAAAGAACAAACATTTATCTTTCCCTGTGAGTCTTTGGGTGACTAGGGTTTGGCTGGTCTTGGCAGGACATAGCTGAGCATAGCTGAATTTAACTCCAGGCCACAGATTTAGTTAGATCAGCTCCACACCTCTCATTCTTCTGTGATTAGCAGGCTACCTGGGGCATGTTCTTGTGGCAGAGTTTGGAAGTTCCTAGAGGGATCAGTGGAAACGTTTGATACCTCTTGAATGCCTAGGCTTGGATCTAGCACACTTTGATTTTTTGTCTGTGTTCCATTGACCAAAGCAAATCAAAAGGCCACTTCCAACATAGTGGAGCGGGAAAGTATACTCCACCATAGAGGTTGGGGGAGGGGAAAGTGAATATTTGCTGAACAATCATCTATTGCTTATATAATTGGCCCTTCATGTGATCATCATGGTTAGATTAGCTATATAAAACATATAAACACTGTGTTTCTCAACAGCACACATAGGTAATATTCACCAAAACTGTATATTTACAAATTTGTCATCAGAAAATGACACATACTCAATGAAAAATGCAATAATGCCTCGAGGGGGGAGGGAGGCATGGGCAGTATACATAACTGTAATATTTGTACCCCCATAATATGCTGAAATAAAAATGTTTTCTATTTTCAAGTAAAAAAAAAAGAAAAATGCAATAAAATATGATTGGAAATTAGACTTACCAAACACTTGATTACCCTTTTCATTTTACTTGGAACTTTGAAATAAATTGGCACTCCTCTTTCCCATCCCTTCCAAATGTAATTAAAAACAGAAATCTCTTGCCAATGAAATTCTAGGATGTGCCAACATTGTTATCCCAGCCTTGAACCATCTTTATAGCCCAGGGATTTGCAAAAATTTATGGAGGGATCATAGATTTCTTTGGCAGTCTGGTTAAGTCAATGGACCCCTTATGAGAAAATGTTTTTAAATACATAAAATATATAAGATTACAAAGGAAACCAATTATATTGAAATATATTTATAAAAATAGATAAAAATCAGGTTTGTGATGTATTAATATGTTCTGCTTTATTAACATATTAAATAACAAGATATGGTAGCAAATCTACTATAATTCCAAAATAATAAATATAAATAATATTTTGATATATGTGCAATACTTAAAATGTGAGTGAAAATATCTGTAATATCTGTTGGTGACAACATCAGAAATAATACAGTGGATTTTTGCCTACATTTACAATTGAAGGAACTGATAAATTAGAGGTTCAGGAAAAAAATATTTTTTTTCCACCTAAGCTCTTCACAATCCCCTAACATAACCTTTCTTTTATATTATCACAGGTACAGAAATTTTAGATACCTCTCATTCCTTACAGCTGGCTAGCAGACATCTTGACCATGCCTTCCAATTTCTCTCTTCTTCTTGACCATATAGAAAAATACTTGTGAAATTTATATGATTATTTGATTAATCTCTCACTAACCTGTAACTGTCATGAAAGCAGAGCTATGCCTGTTTTTGTTTACCATTATATCTCTAGCCCAACATTGTGGTGTGTAGTCTGTACATATTTAATGTGCTCCTGTCATACCCTCCACCCTGGGCACTCACTGAAATGGGATATTCTGTCTGCTTTTCTGAGTTGTATTCTAAAGTTCGTTTTCCTTGTAGGTTGTTTTTATTTCTCCTTTTTACCTACCATAGTACCTGGCACATAGTGTCAGCAGTCAGTAAAGTTCTAAGGAATGAATAAAGAAATAAGGGAAGAGGGTATTAGAATTAGAGGTATTTTTATAAAGATGTGGACACTTTTTTTAATATAGGTATTTTGATTTTTAAAGTTTTACAATTTTACTTTTTAAATAAGCGATACATTCACATGGTTTCAAAATTTCAACGAATATGAAATGGTATCCAGTGTAGTTTCCCATCCATTCCTGTTGTCCTAGCAGTGTTACTAGGTTTTTTAAAGGTATCCTTTGAGAAATATTTTTATACATGTAAGCAAATTTGTATAGGTTCTTCCTTTTTTCTACAGAACTTTTTCTGTCCCATTTCATGTTCTGTACTTTGCTTTTCTCACTTAACAATACATATTGGAGATTTTTTCATGTCAGTTCACGAAGGGTGTCTTTGTTCATTTGAAAGCTACATAGTATTTCACTGTATGGATTTCTATAAAATGTTTAACACTACCAATATGTGGGCAAGTAGGTTGTTTTTTTTTTTTTTTTTGAGACAGAGTCTCACTCTGTTTCCTGGCTAGAGTGCCGTGGCATCAGCCTAGCTCACAGCAACCTCAAACTCCTGGGCTGGAGTGATCCTTCTGCCTCAGCCTCCCGAGTAGCTGGGACTACAGGCATGTGCCACCATGCCCGGCTAATTTTTTCTATATATTTTTAGTTGGCCGATTAATTTCTTTCTATTTTTAGTAGAGATGGGGTCTCGCTCTTGCTCAGGCTGGTTTCGAACTCCTGACCTTGAGCGATCCGCCCACCTCGGCCTCCCAGAGTGCTAGGATTACAGGCGTGAGCCACCAAGCCCGGCCAAGTAGGTTGTTTTCCAATATTTTGCTGCTACGATGCTGCAGCGAGTTATCTTGTATATCATAATTTCACAGAAGTGTTTGAGTATATCTGTAGATTAAATTCCTAGGAGTGGAATTACTGAGTTGGAGAATACATGCTTTTGATACATAAGGCCAAATAACTTTCCTTAAAGGTTGTGTCAGTTAATATACCCACCAGGAATGCATATCTGTGCTTATTTAAAGGTGGAAACTTTTGAGCAAAATTCTAAAGAAAAAATAGCAATTTGTCAGGTTGTCAGGGGGAGGGAAAGATGTTCCATACAGAAGGAATAATACTTTGAGAGGCACACAGGAGAGCGAGGTAGCGCAAAAGGAATTTTAACTTGTTCCATCTGGCTAAAATTGGGGGGTTGGGAGAGGACCAGGAAGATAGTGATAGAGTGGGTGTTGATCACGAAAGCTTTTGTGTGTAATACTAACTGATATTTTTAATTCTATAGATGAAGGTTTTGATTAGGGAAATGATGTAATAAGATTGATTAATGCATATTACAAAAAGAATAGCCTTTTACCTATTTATTTAAATTGAATCTTGCCAAAAAGGTCTATTCCCTGTTCTTCTTGCATTTTAATGTTTTTTTCCTGGTTAAGGACTAATATGTTGATTGTAGAAAATTTGGAAAATACATAAAAATAAAAACTGAAACACAGAAATAAAACATTTTATTTACTGATAAATTTACTACTCAGAGGTAATCTCTCTATCCAAATAATTCCTGTTGTCCATAAAACAATAAAAGAAAATCAATATATATATTAGATAAGTTAGAAAATACAGACCAAGTGGTTTCCAAAGACAACCACTTGTTAAGAGATTCTTGTGATTCTTTGTAGCAAGAAAGAAAAACCAAAACTGATACATATACCTACATAAGTCACAGTGTAATTGTTAACATAGAGCTATACAATATATTCTCTTAATAATATAATTATTTTAATATAAAGAATATAACAATGTATTCTTTTAAACATATGGAAATCTTTTAAAGACTTAAAGAAGTGCTTCATTTTCTTTAAGGGCCTTACTACAAATCTTTTAGATAGATCCAAATCACATGTGCTACTTTTCCTCTTTTTAACACTTCACTAGAGTTACTTCCTAACCAGGATCTCAACAATTATCAGCCACACAGAATGCCTAGAAGGATAAGTTTCAGAAAATTGGACTCCCCTGTTTATACTCAAAAGTCCTCTTCTGGAATAATCCTAATATTATTAATGGCCAAGTCTTCCACTTATAGAACTTGTTGGAACAGTTTGTGGCAAATACTTTCCTGGGTATTCTTTGAATACGGAAGTTAAAAATATCTCCAAGTCACTAATGCTCTGTTTGAGCACATGTGTCCTACTGGTAGAAAAGTGCATTAAGTTACCTTCAAATTATTTTTTGCTTCATAATTACATCCTAAGAATTATAATGGAGGGAGGTTTGGCAGGGGGATTGGTGGAGGGAAAGTCCCAGGTGCGTTTTTTTACTGAGCTGTCAAAGTACTCCAAGCGGATAGATTATGACCACAATTTTGATGATTTGGGATTCTGTATATGCCAGCAGTGTTAAAACTACACGATATGCAATAAATGCTAGAATCAGGATAACTCCTCTGAATAGTTAAAAATTAACCAAAAGTTCTACAGTGCTCTACATCCTAATAGTCACACTTACATTAATTTGATTCCTTCATGTAAACAGATCATTTTTATTGCTACTGCCTGAAAGTGCAAATTGCTTTCTCTCTTGAGTATAGGCTGTTCAGCTTCCTTCTTATTAAAGAGACAGAAAATGTATCTTCCATTTAAAGTGTTAATGTCATCTGTAAATGGGTAGTCCAGTTTGTCAATGACTTGAACTCTTCAAAGAAGATTTGATGAACAAGGTGTAACTTAGTGCTCAAGATTATTATGTAAGAATTAAATGTTTTCAAAGGCCAGCTTTTCTGGTAATGGGAAGGGTGTAAAGAGGAGGATAAAAGAAAGCTGGAAAAGATCTAATATGTTTAATCTAGCCAAGAGGGCATGGCTGAATTAGCTGAGCCGCCAAGGTCGTTTTTCTCCTAGGAAAGACTTTCACCTATTACTTTAGGACAGGTGCTTACACATCCTAATTATTAATAGAAATGAAGCTTGGAGCACTACATTTGATGTAAAATGGGGTTGTTGAGACTAGACCCAGGTTACTTGTTAACAGACACCTGCCAATAGACAAGGACTGTTTCTCAACTCTTATCGGGTCAAAATGTAGATATTGTACTAAAATTGGTCAAATAAGTAAATAGAAAAAATGAATGAAAGTTTTCCATTCTGTTAAGTTTCTAGTAAGAGGAAATAATAGAAATTGCTAAACTCTCTGTGGATTTAAGTATACAGTATTAAAAATATGTAAAGACTATGCAAATTTGATATTAGCATCCTACTACGAATTGTCCCTTGTTTCATCCCCCCAAATAATCTTTAAGAGGAAAACAGAAATAAAAACACCTTAAGACAAAAGTACTAATTCTATCTAGGGTGAAATGAGGACATTCAGCCTACTCTGGTCCTTTAATCTAGGTGGTGGTTTCTTATATATTGAACATGTTTGAACATTATATGAAATCATTATGAAGTCATATAAAAAAAATTTTACTCTGATCTATTTAGACCAGACCGATAGGTTTCAGCATGCTTCTGGACTCAGGAACCCGAGCCCAGCAGTGCCAGGATAAGTGTGACGATGAGTGTGCGACAACAACGTTGCTGGCATCGTACTGACCCACCTTGTTCTAAGTGTCTCCATAGCCCATCTGCTTGTGTAGATTTTTAGTCTTGCTCTGCTTTCAAAGACTTTCCCATATAACAGTAAAACATACTTGCCTGTTAGTATGTTTGGTACCCCTTTAAAGGGAAAAAACTATTTCATTTCTTGATTCTGCACTGACTTCATATTAGGAGATTTAGAGTAGGGAAAGAAAATTAATATGCTCATGAATTGAGATGAAAGAGAATTGACATAATAAGAAACATAAAGGGCAGAGTCCACAAACCCTGCGGTGTGATCACCTGGATTTCATCCTAATAGCACTAATATATATACAGAATAAAAAGAATAACACATACTATGTATTAACTCATTTAATCCTCCCAGCAACTCTATGAGGTGGGTACAGTTTTTTAGGTTTATTTACGGATAGTAAAACTAAAGCACAGATTAAGAAACATGTTCAAGGTCACAGTGCTGGGAAGTAGTAAAGTCAGAATTTGAACGCAGACTCTCTGGCTCTAGGGCTGTGCTCTTAATCCTCATTCAAAATGCACATTTGTGCTTTGTACTCACTGATTAGATAGATTAGATAGATTCAATATTCCTTTGATTCTATCTCCCTTTGATAATCAGAATCTGAACTTTTCTATACTTCAGCAATTCCTCAGGAAGGTGATTAAGTTAGATGTCAAATCTATAATACTAGTTTCTTCAATTTTTGAAGCATGGATCTTGAAATGAATGATTGCTTTGACAATGCTTGGCACTGTTATCAGATTTTTATTTACTTTAAGTTATTTGAATAGTAGAGTAATCATGTTTGTCTGAATTCCAAAAGTTTCCTGTTTGGCTTTGTGCTTTATACTTGTGCTTTATACCATATAGTGTAGCATATTAATATTTTAATAGATCTTTTTAGCAATTATAAGCTAACTTAAGCCTCTTAAAAATGTAATGTTTATTATTTACTTTGTACCCAGTAACGTGTTAGTGCTAAGACTAAAGAGCAAGGCAAATGCAGTGCCTGCCTTCCCAGGACTCACAGCTTAGCAGGCAAGATAGGCGTTAAACACATACCTAAAATGGGGTATGAGTTTTGCAGAGAGAGGAATGCTGAGCCTTCTAGAAGCATATAGGGAAACTTCATCTAATTGAGGGGTCCTAGGTTCTATGAGAACATAGAGGGAGAAGTTAGGAGTCAGGGAAGAGGTGAGGAATGAGTAGGATTTAGTCGGCTGAAGAAATGAGGGTGGGGGAAGAGTGTTCTAGGAAGAGGAGAAAATGTATTCAAAGTCTCAGATGAGCAAAAGAACTTAAATAAATGGGACATAGGGTGTAGGGTGAGGGGAGCAGGGGAACAGCTTGAAATTAGGCTAGAGAAGACAGAAGGAGCCAGATCATGGAGAGCCCTACTGGCCATGACAAGGAAATTGAGCTTTATGCAAAGGGCAGTGGAAAACTGTTTAAAAGATTTTAAGCAGGGAAGTCATTAATTTTATGACTTTGTAAAAAAACACTAGACTAATGATTTAAACTTAGGCAATTCCATCTTTCTAGTTCTAAATTTTCTTACCTTTAGAGTAAAATACTTGTATTAGCCCTTTCAGATGAGAGATCTCTAATGTGCATGTAAGCATCTTTACAGTATTGTGTCCCAAAAGCAGTAAGAGTATTCCCATCTACACTGCTCTGACTCTGTTCTTTTACTCTTCCTTTCAGATTTGAATATAAATTTTGTCATGAGGCATATTTTAGTCATCATTTTAGAGAAGGTACTCTGATGATTCCTATGATGTGTTTTTTGAAAAAAAAATCATTTTGTCATCATAAGGGTAATATAAATGTATTGTGGAAGATTTGTTTAATGTAGAAAATGAACAAGAAAGAAATCATAATCACAGATGCCGTGGTACTTGAAACACTTGGAATATAGCTAGAGTGGAGGATTCGGGCTAGTAAAGAAGAAATACTATTGGAAGAGGAAGTGCTTACTGGGAGTGGAAAATATTGGGGATCTAGTAATAATCTTCAGATTCCTGAAGGACAATTGTGTAGAAGTTGGACCAGAAGACAGAATTGTGGTTAATGAGTAGAAGCTACTAGAGATACAGATTTCAACACAATATTTGGCAAAACAAAACTAGCAATTAAAATTGTCTACCAGAAACTTAGTGAATTCCTCTGAATGCCTGTAGGTGTTCCAATAAATTACTACATATGTTCAAGCACTAGCTAGTAACTTAGGGGTATTACTGAGGAAACCCAAGCATCAGATAGAGAGTTCAATTATATGAACTTTGACTCTATAATTAAGAGTTTTATATTGGAATCTTAATTCATTACATGTATTGATGAACACATAATTGATTTCAAGAGTAATACCTATTTGAAAATGAAAAGCCATTTAAGCTGTTAGGTGTCTTGACTTTGACGAGATACTTGAAGTATTTAACTGCTCCTTTGGTGTGTCACAGAATAAAAATAACACAGTGTAAATTTAAACTGCATGTGATGTCTACTTCTATTTGGTCTACTTTAGTGTTCCAAATCTCTAATGTCTTTAGATTCCAAGACAACTTCTCATTGTTAATGAAGAGGTATTTAAATAATTTAATATCAGTGAACCAGTTGGGTTTTCTTGATTGTGTGCAGAAGATAGCACTCTAGCAATTAGATGGAAAAAAGGGAATTTGCTGGAAAGCTGTTTGGAGCTTCCAGACTCAGTAAGAGTTGTGAGGAGTATGCTTGGTTGACAGGCAAGTTCTGGAGGTCAGACATCAAAGAGAATCTTGTCTGAGCCCTGCTGTTTGTTGTAACATCAGTGAATCACCAAATATTCTGTTTGGGCAGTATATAGGAAAAACTGTTTTTTTTCTCTAGACCAGCTAAAGGAAAACTTTTTTTTCCTGCTACTCTACTACTACTCCGGATACTTCCGATGCCAGCCAGATGTGTGGGGTTTCCCCCCACCCACAACCAATTCTCTGAAGACACCAACTGGGTGTCCTACAATTTAATTCTGACAGTAGTGGAGAGTTAGGGTAGACCCCACAGGTTAAAAGCTCAATCCCCATAAGACTGTTTCTCACATCAGATGCCTGTTGCAAGTCCCAGGTTGTGACTTGTACTTCTGATCAACCAGCTATAAATCAAGGGTACCCACAACCACCTCTTCAGGCTCAATAATTTGCTAGAAAAGCTCACAGAACTCAGGGAGACATTTAATTACATTGTAGTGATTTATTATAAAAAGATGCAACTCAGGAACTGCCAGATGGAAGAGACACATTGGGCAAGGTATGGGGAAGGGACATGGAGCTTCCCCGACTTCTCTGGACACGCTAGTCTCTCAGTACCTCCACATATTCACCAATTGGAAAGTTCCCTGGACTCCATCCTTCTAGGTTTTTATGGAGGCTTCCTTATGTAGGCACGATTGGTTAAATCATTGGCCACTGGTGACTAAGTCAATCTCTAATTCCTCTCTCCTCCTCAGAGGTGAGGAGGGTGGTGGTGAAAGTTTCAACCCTCTAATCTCATGTTTGGGTCTCCTAGCAACCAGCTCCCCTTCCTTAGGGGCTTTTCAAGTCACCTTGGGTAAGGTAAACCAGGAGTGATTCAAAGGGGCTTGTTATGAATAACAAAAGACACTTTACATTGACTTTATGTTTTGGAGCTATTTCAGGAAATGGGTGCTAACAACTGTGTTTCCCCCAAAATAAGACAGGGTCTTATATTTATTTTTCCTCAAGAAG